>JALIZH010010108.1:0-184432 GCA_030522465.1 Rhipicephalus appendiculatus
CCCCTGAGAGAAACAGATTATCTATTTCAATAATCAATATACATGCTTCTAAGAGGTTGTTCGTTGCATAACATGCATAATCTTGAAGTCAGCTCACAGTTCTGCAGTCTGTACTTTCAGCCAACTGACGCGGCACCAAAGGGCTACCACCGCCACTTCAAGCAAGAAATGTTCTATGCTCACAGCACCAACGGCGAAGTAGTCTTGCGCGAATGGTTGCTGTACAGCCCTTCCAAAGGATCTGTATATCAGTGTTGCGGAATGGGCGCCTCCATTCCATTCCAATTCCATTCCAGGGAATTAGAACTTGCCGCAGTTCCATTCCTTTTAATTCCTCGGAATGAAAAAACTTAGCCCATTCCCACTCCGGGAATGGCCGGGCAGTTCAATTCCATTCCTGTAATTCCTCAACGTAGGAAAGGTATCTTGATAGTTTTATCGAGTTAAGACTGAACGCCCCATAAAGCTGATGCCATCAGATGCATTAAGAACTGCAAAACTACGCAAAAAACACGTTACCAAGGTCGAGGGATAGTATTTCATTTAAAACAGCGCAGCAAGACGAGGACAGAAGAAACGAAAGAAACAACGGGATGGGCGCTGGATAGTAGGGATAGTAGCTTGGTGAGATATCTTGTGCAGTACAACCACCCTACTAATTCCCAGATGAGCAGTTCTCCCGCTACCTATAGTATTTGCAGGGTCAGCATGTTTGAACGAATGGCGATGTTTTAATATTGTTTAAGACTAAGCAGCTTTGCCACACGTCTGGATTGGTCATGAATATGGAGGAAACTAAGATTTCTTTAATGGGGAACAAAACCCTCTACATCTGCTGGTATTAGTTGGAACAGCGCACCGCTCGGGTACCTTGTGCCTTTGCATCGAATACGGAACACTGGGCCGCAGTGCTCGTCAGCACTCACGCTTGTCAAGCACGCCTCGCAAGCATGGATGGGGTGAGGAGAACTTTCTGTGTGCGCCTGTGCGCAGGTTTCCTTGTCGCAAAGGTTATTTACGTGTGTACTGCTCGTGAGATAAAGATCAGACTGTGCATAGAGTATTCGCCTCTTTCGTGTGGAGGTATCAATGGGAACCAACGCGCAGCGATAATATGTTTCTCCCTTCAGTATCTGCGGGGATAACGCATTAGTCTGTACACTAACTTATGCCTCGGTTTCTCTTTTACAAATTGGCAGATCATTCACACTTTTACACCACGCCTACCCTTCGCTCTGGCTAACTAAAGGTGGACCTAGAGAATGCGTTGTGACCTTCAACTTTGAAAAAAAAAACAAAAACATGTACTCAGGCCTACATGACTAATTTGCAAAAACAAAGAAGTGAAGGGTGGGGAGACAGCAGGTGGCTGGGGCGCCGCCGAGGGACGCCGAGGGAAAAATATCACAAGGCGTAAGAGGGTATGCCGCCGCCGTAGCTCCGCACGACGGATACCAACGGCATAGAGCCGTGGTTACGCGAAGAATGGAGACAAAATTCTGAGCAACACAGTCTATATAAGGACAGAATTGCAGTAGGCGCGTTGCTTATAAATGTACCGTGCTTGTAACCAGCCAAACCATGTTAAAAATACTGTTTTATTGTTAAATTCAAGGCTCTGACTTACTAATGTTTGAAGTTTGAAAAACAGCGCGTAGACGCAAACGTGCTCTATTTTCGGAAAAAGACGTAATTCCATTCCCATTCCATTCCTTGCAAAAGGAGCTTAATTCCATTCCCATTCCATTCCTCCAAGCGTTGTCCCCATTCCATTCCCATTCCATTCCGGGGTCGCGAAAATGTGGAATGATTCTGGAGTCATTCCAATTCCGGAGTGGCAACTCCGCAACACTGCTGTATATTGCTTTCCCTGTACTCTGATGTCAGCAAGAAAGGACCGATTTTCGGAACCAGATGGGCTCAGTTCATGCAACAAGGCATATGCAAAGTTAAAGACACACGAGGAAAGTGAGTGTCATAGACAATGCGTGCATGACCTGTGCAAACTACGTTCTCTCAGAACGTCGGTCATTCGATCCTTTGAAGAGCACTGCTCGGAACAGGCAACTTACTGGAGAAATGTTCTTCACCGCGTAGTTGCAGTGGTAATGTTCCTTGCAGAACGAGGGCTCTCTCTCAGAGGATCCAATGATTTACTCGGGTCTCCTCAAAATGGCAACTTCCTTGGGTGTCTTGAACTGATCGCCAAGTTTGATCCTTTCCTTGCCGCCCATATAAAGAACTTAGGGAACATTGGACGTGGCAAAACATCCTACCTCTCCTCAACCATTGTGGAAGAGCTTGTAGAAGCCCTCGGAGCTGAAGTCCGAAAAAAAATCACTTGCGCGGTTGCGAGTGCCAAGTACTTCTCTCTTTCAGTTGATTCTACACCTGATTCGAGTCACAGGGATCAACTTACAGTGGTCATTCGCTACGTTGCTAACGATGAGCCTGAAGAACATTTTCTCGGATTTTTGCCCATAACCAGTCACAAAGGGGAAGATCTCGCGAAGACAACGCTCGACCTCTTAGAAAATCTTGAAGTTAACTTCCAAGACCGTCGTGGACAGTCATACGACAACGCGAGCAATATGGCTGGGAAATACTCTGGCATTCAGGCTCATTTGAAGAAAATCAATCCGCAAGCAAATTTCATCCCTTGTGCCGCTCACTCTCTTAATCTGGTCGGGGCGCATGCAGTAGATTCTTGTGGGCAAGCCGTTAGTTTTTTCGGGCTTGTACAACGTATATACGTTTTCTTTGCCGCGTCCACTCATCGCTGGGCTGTACTCCAGGCTCATTTGAAACAAAACGCCACAGCGGTAATCCCAAAGCAAATCTCAGACACGCGGTGGTCAGCGCGAGCGGATGCAATGAGGGCTCTCGTGGCAGGTTTTAAGGAAATCAAAGCCGCCTTAAATGAACTATCCGAAGATCCTCAAGAACGAGCAGAAACGAAGCACGAGGCAAAATCTTTGCTGAAGGCAATGTCAACATTGGAAACCGCGCTGATGGCCGAGTTTTGGAATAGAGTTTTGCAGCGCTTCAACGCCACCAGCAAGGCACTTCAGAGTCCCACACTTTCATTGAATGCTGCCGTCAGCCTCATGAAATCATTCTGTGATTATTTATCCGGCCTAAGACAGAGGTTTCACGAAATTGAAAAACTTGCGAAGGAAGCGTCCGACAACGCTTCGTACAACACAAGCTCGCAGAGAAAGCGAAGGCAATCTACACGGTACGACAGCACTGCAGGCACAAGCACGCCAGAGCCACAAGATCCTTCCGCAAAATTCCGCTGTGAAACCTTCTTTGTCATGATTGACAATCTCGTACACGCTCTCACATCCCGCTTAAATGCTTACACCGAGGTCTGCTCGCAGTTTGCTGTTATTACAGACTGGAACTGTTTTTCACCAGCGCAGAGACGCCTGCAGGCACTGGACCTCGTGAAAAAGTACCCTTCTGATCTGGCTAACACATTTCCCGATGAGCTTGAACAGTTCATTTCATATGCGAGCAACGAAGGATTGTTCTTCTGTGGCAGACATGCTGAAACTTCTAATTCGTGAAAAGCTTGAAGGTTCTTTCCCTGATGTCCATGTGACTCTTAGAATTTTTTTGCGCTTAATGGTCACAAATTGCACTGGTGAGCGATCATTCAGCAAACTGAAATTTATCAAAAACAGGCTTCGATCAACGATGACCGACAGCCGCATCAGTGATTTGTCACTGCTGAGCGTAGAGACGGAGGTTCTTAGGAGGGTAAATGTTGAAGAGCTCATCAACAAACTGTCTCAGCAAAAGGCACGAAAACGCTTGTAGAAACGTACATACCTTCTTTCTCTACTTAAAAGAATAATGAAAATAGAGAACATGTTAATAGGTATACACGCCCCATTTCAAGGTTGCATTTCTGCGAAAGAGTTCACCAATTTTCTACACTGTGTTTAAGAAGAAATATTTCGTAAAAATATCAAGATATTCCGCAGTTTAACCGCAGAAAAGATGTGTGCAATGAATCTGTTTCCTTCTCCTATAGCCCTATGAAAGTGAATATTGCCTGCAAAAATGTAACCCTATTACATGTTTAAAAGCGAACGATTTGTGCATAAATGAAAATATGTGTGGTCGTTTTTCGAGTGTTATTAAAAACGTTTTTGTGAAAGTTCTACATGGATCTCATTTTTTATAGGCGCCACCTTTTCCGAAAGATTTGGCCCACCCCCCTTCCCATATTGAAAATATTTTAATTTTATACCATCTGTATTACTTGTTGTGATCAGTAGGCATATACAATATGCATAATAGCACTATATCGAAATGCTGCCTTAGAAGAGCTTAAATGTGTGTTTTTGTATGAAATCAAAAGTAGCTAGACGATTGGTAGTGTATTTACTGTAAGTACGTGCGAACAGTTTCTGAAAAAGGCCCACCTGTCAACTTCGGCAGTGCTCGCACGCAGGCAACCAAAGCGTGCGCTACCGAATCAGTGAAGCTGAAGCAGATAGAGGAAGCTATTTGTCACAAAAGCGCTCCCTGATTTTCGAGGGAGATGTCCTCTCTTGAAATAAGGTTAAACAACGCTATAGGTTAAGGCGAATGGAAGAAACACACATGGTGCTTGGACTGCACTTCTAAGTGTCGTATGCATTCCTTCTTTTCGTCTTAACTAATTCTCGCACAGTTTAGTCTTCTTTCAGTATGATCCAACGAACCATACCAATCTTAATGCTGTCCATGTGTCTTCGTCTCCTGATATAGTTAATTATTACGATGACAATCTCTCCACGTGCTCCGCAAGAAAGAAAACGCCCAGGTGATATTAAACACTCCGGAGAGGCTTAGAATAAATATGGCTTGTGTTCTTTGCAGCTAAATGTAAAAAGCGTCAAGTCTCAAGCATGACCAGATGACAAAGCGGGAAAGAAAGGGGGGCGGGGCGAGGGGAGAGGGGCCCCCCCTTATTTTGTTGAACCGGGCCCTCCGCACTGTTAATCCGGCCATGAAGTCTCGGCTGCGGCACTCTATTGTTTAAGTTGCGCGTGCTCTCACTCGGCAGTCTGTGTTCTTTTTGTGTGCCATTTCGAGCTCTTGGACTTAGTTCTCGGTTTTCAAGGAAAAAGTTATAGTACTTCATGAAACATGGCCAAGTATAGAACGAAACAGAAGCGTTTATGAAAGTTAGGGAATCAATATGCCAAGTGTGGACCCACTGTGGAACACGGCGATGAGAGTCAGCTGGAGACACGAAAAGAGCTAGGAAAAAAATGTGTGCTTCATCTCGCTCAAAAGAAGATTATGCCGCTTCAAAAGAGGTCCCAAGCTATAAGTCTGGTGAATTTCAGGCCTATTTAATGTTTCTTTGTTTCATAGACATTCGGTTCAAATCTTTAAAGCCATTTTTCTCAAAATGTGATTTTTTGCTTCCTACAGTTACGCGAACAATGATAACCGCCTTTCTAATAAATATTTTCGCATAAAATTTTTTGTGCTGTTTCTTTATAGGTGGAGCTGTGCATTGAAGCAGAATTATTGAAAACTAGCGGTAACTTTTTGTACAGTGGCCAACTGTGAGCAAAGCAAACCTGCCAAATATCAACTTTTTCAGTCTTTTTATGATAACGCTCGATCTGCGCTACCATACCCCCCTAAACAGCTCACTCTTGTCGGAGCTGCATTCTTGTCGGAGCTGTGTGCCGATCGAGGGTGTATACTAAGCACCAAAGGTGAACCCGCAGTTTTTACAGCGAAAGCTGTGATGAGATCACAAGTGCCGTATTCGCGCCGTAGTTGTCCGCCGCCGCCACCGCCGCCGCCGGCGGTGTCTGTTATGAGCTGTTATCTTATGTTATGTGTCTGTTATGAGCTGTTATGAGATCACAACAAAGGCCGTTTTTGCGCCGTACTTGTTCGCCGCTGCCGTCGCCACCGCCGGTGTCTGTAACCACTATCACCCGGAATAAGAAAGAAAAAAAACTAACGAAATAAAAAACACCTATGACAGAATGCGAATCGAACCCGGGTCCTTTGCGTGACAGCCCAGCACTCTACAGCTGGGCTACACCGGTGCTTGGAACTTTGTTGAAATGTGACCCTATTCAGGCTTCATGCCGGGTAAGGAATGGCGTTAACATACGTAGTAAAGCGTTTGAGAACAGTAAGGTAACAACCAGGCGTCGCACAATTCGAATTGAGTTGAAAGAAAGCCTGAAAGAAAGATATTTTAAGTGCCCCAGGAAACCCGAGCAGTGGCGTGGTATCGTAGCAGCGATGCAATTTTCCAAACAGCGTTTAGTGGTGTCAAGAAATATGAACTTTGCTGCAGCAGATATTATAATTTCGATATAGATACTTCTGTAGGGCATTAAGCAAGTATGGAAAACTGCGTAAATATTAGTGCAACTTGCAAGCTAAAATTTATTTCGTATTTGAAGGGACTGTATATCGTCCTTCATTGCTCTCTGTTTTGTTAGTTAGTTAGTTAATTTGATTTTTTATGGCGCAAAAGCAGCTGAGGCTATGCTGCGCCAGACACAAGGTTATAGGTAATGAAACGGTGAAATGATGTCGTTTACAGCTTATTTAAAAAGTCACATACTTTTAAAAAGTTCAGCACAGAAGACAAGAGGGTACAAGGGGATCATCTCCAAGAAGTAGAGCACGGTGAAAAGGTGTTTTTTGTTTGTATAGTTGGCCAAAATATTTTCGTCTGTACGTTTCAATGTGGGGACATGTGATGAGTATGTGTATAACTTTCAATGGTTCTTGACATTTTTCACATGTTGGTTGTTGTTCATTTGTAAGTAAAAAGGTTGTGGGTCAGGTGTGTGTGGCCATTACGGAGTCGGGATAATATGACCTCAACAAACCGTTCCTGGTGACGACACGTCTTCCATTCTCCAAGTACGGGCTTCACCATGTGGAGCTTGTTATTCGTGCATGTGTCCCACTGTTGTTGCCATTTCGCTAGTAGAGCTAGACGAACTGTTCTCTGGATGTTTTTAAGGGGAATTTTCACGTTGGCTACTGTTTTCTGGGCTGCCAATGAAGCATACTTATCTGCTTTTTCGTTTCCAGGTATCCCAACATGGCTTGGGACCCAGCAGAAACGGATGGAAGCTGCCTGGCTGTTTAAATATACCATGTTTAAAATGTCCCCCCACTAATGGCTCACATGCGGATTTTATATGTAGAGCTTTTAGTGTGCTTAGTGAGTCGGTGTATATGATTGCTTTCTTGTATTTGCCAGCGATGATTTTCCGAACTGGTTCACTCAAGGCATAAGCTTCAGCTGAAAAAATGGAAAAATTACGAGGTACTCTCACAGAAAGCGCACTTTCCGCTGTAGCGATCCCAATACCCACATGGTTTTCTGTTTTCGAGCCATCTGTGTAAAATTCTTCGTAATCCCTATATTCGTGTTGAAGTGTATAGAATTCTTGAATTATGTGTTCTGGTGGAGTGCTTTTTTTGTTGAAACGGCTTAGTGAAAACTCGCAAAGCTGTGACAGGTCGAACCATGGCGGCAGTCTTGGTGGTTTAATAGCGACGTGTAGTGCTCCTTCAGGGATGGAATAAATGTGGCAATGTTCCTCGAAGCGCAGGACAAGTGGTTTGATTAGGTTCGGTTTGTTTAGGTAGTGTAAGCGCGAGTTACACTGTGTGGCAATTTCGTAGCAGATGTGTTCCGGTGACGACCTTATTCTTAAAACATATGACAAGGTTGGTAATGCTCTTCGATGACACAGAGAAGGCTCGTTGCATTCTACGTATAGACTTTGCACAGGCGATGTTCTGTAGGCACCACTGGACAGACGTAGGCCGAGATTGTGCACAGGGTCAAGACGCCGAATGTAAGACTCCCGTGCCGAGCCGTAGACGACACAACCATAATCCAAGATACTGCGCCCGATGGAACGATAGATGCGCAGCAGGCAGAGTCGATCGGAACCCCAGTGTTTATGATATAACACCTTCAGAAGGTTGAGTGCTCTGTTTGCCTTAACTTTTAGTGCGTTTATATGGGAAAGGAAGTTGAGTTTTTGGTCAAATGTAACTCCTAAGAATTTGTATTCTTGTTTTACCGGAATTTCAATGTTGTTTAGTTTAAGAGCAGGGTCAGGGTACAATCCACGTTTTTGCGTGAAAAGAACTGCGGTAGTTTTTGGTGCCGAGAAACGAAAACCATTTTGGTCAGCCCATTTTGTAAGCTTATTGATTGTTATTTGCAGTTGCCTTTCACAGGATGATAGGCTGGAGGCCCGACAGCCGATCTGAAGATCGTCAACGTAGACGGAGTGCATGACTGTGGGAGGTATGACCTTGTTGATGGAGTTCATTTTGACTATGAAGAGTGTTGTACTCAAAATGCAACCTTGTGGCACGCCATTTTCTTGGACAAATACTCGAGAGAGTATTGTGCCGAGACGTACTTGAAATGTTCTATTAGAAAGGAAATCACATAAGCAGTGTAGCATTCTTCCACGAATCCCCATGTCTGCAAGGTCTCTAAGAATCCCGTATCGCCACGTCGTGTCATACGCCTTCTCTAAGTCGAAGAAAACCGCGAGACAGTACTGTTTGTGTAGAAATGCATCTCGTATTTCGTGTTCCAGTCTAACGAGATGGTCAGTGGTGGAACAGCCTTTTTTGTATCCACACTGGTGCGAGTCTATAAGCTGTGTTGATGTGAGAATGAAGGTGAGTCTTATGTTTATAATGCTCTCGTATGTTTTTGCCAGACAACTTGTTAATGCAATCGGCCTGTAGTTGCTCGGGGATGTTGGGGGTTTACCAGGTTTTAAGAGAGGTATGACTATCGCGTTTTTCCAATCTTCAGGTATTATGCCGGATTCCCATATTTTGTTGAATAATTGGAGAAGAGCCTCCGCCGATGCTTGTGATAGGTGCGCCAGCATTGTGTAGTGTACACGGTCGGGCTCTGTTGCCGTTTTTTTACCGGTGGAAAGTACCCTATGCAATTCGTGTAGTGTGAGAGGATGGTTGTAACATTCATTTGAGGTGCTAGCAGTGGGGAGTTTTTGTTTTTCAGCATTTTCTTTGTATTTAAGGAATGCATTGGTGTAATTCGCTCAGCATGATACATCGTAAAAGTGTTCACCTAAGAGGTTGGCCTGGTCTTCTAGTGTTGTTTGTGTGTCTGGACTTGTAAGCAGTGGTATTGTGTATGATGAGTATTCTCCTCTGAACTTCCTCACCTGATCCTAGATATATTTAGATGTGGCTGAACTATTAATGGATGATATGTATTTGTGCCAAGAACTCTTTTCTGCCTGCTTTCGGATATATCGTGCTTTAGCTTTCGCCTGTTTAAAACTTATCAGGTTGCTATAGGTCGGGTACCTCCGTAAGGTTCCCCAGGCCTTGTTTTGCTGCTTTTTGGCTTCGGTGCACTCAGCTGTCCACCAGGGATTTAATTTCTTTCGTAAAATCCCAGACGATTGCGGTATCGCCTTTTCCGCCGCTGAAATGATAGCGTCAGTGAACTTTTTGTTGAGTTCCTGAACAGAATGTTCGGGTGAAAAAATATGTTCAAGGTTTGCGTGATATGTAAAAAGCGGCCAGTTTGCGAGTTGCAATTTCCACCGGCGTGGCTTGGTGGCCAGTGTTTGATACGATGACATGAGTTTGATAATGGCGGGTTGGTGGTCGCTACCATATGAATTTTCGAGGACTTCCCATTTAAGATCACGAAAAAGAGACGGTGAACGCAGGGCAAGATCTAAGCAGCTAAAAGTGCGTGAGGTTGGTGAGAAGTAGGTAAAAGCGCCGGAGTTCAAAAGACAAATATCGTTTGACAAAACGAAATCTTCAACGATTTGCCCTCTTTGATCAGTTTTGTCGCTACCCCAAAGGGTGGAATGAGCATTAAAATCCCCAACTAAAATAAATGGTTTTGGTAACTGTTCCACTAAATTTTCTAAGTTTTTGGTGGTGAAAAGGGTGTGAGGTGCAATATACAGCGAGCAGATGGTGATGATCTTGTATGATAAAATGGTGACGGCTACGGCCTCGAAAGATGTGTTTATTTGGACATCTCGCGTGGGAATGCTGCCCTGTACTACTATGGCTACTCCTCGCGAAAGACGGCTGCAATGTTCGCGGTCCTTTCGGGCAACTTTAAAGCCCTTTAGGAAATGATCATGTTTTGCACCAAGATTTGTCTCTTGGAGACAGAAAGCCACTGGTGAGAACTTGTTGATGATGTCCTTTATGTCACCTAAATTATGAATTAAACCTCTACAGTTCCAATGTATGATAAAAGCCATGACGGAATAAAATTAAGCAAATATACTTCTGGGGATTGATCAGTTTAATTAAAAGATGATAGGTGACAATACTAAGAAATAGAAATAGAGAGGAATGCGATAACCATTGCGGTTCTCGCTTACTTAGTGTGGTTACTGGGACCTTGTCTTTGTCCTGTTTGGCGCGCTCGAGGGAGCGCTTGTCCTTCGGTGTCGATGACACCGGGGTTTTCTGGTAGATCTCCATTGCCTTGTCAGAGGCGCTGGAAGATCGAGAGTGTGGCGCTGAGAAACGGATCTCAGGCCTTGGTACTCGATTGATTTTTGGGCCCAGGGAGACCGGAGTCTGCGGGCCCTTTGATGTGGATGGAGCAGCTGGCGCTGCTTCCTTTAAGGGGGCGGTTGGAGTCACCACGGGACCACTGGGTGTGGTTGCGGTGGACTCCTGAGGCCTTTGTGACGCTGCCCCCCGACTGCGTCACATCGGCGTAACTTCTGCGGAAAAGGTACGACAGCCGTTTTCGCGCTTCGCTGAATGATATCTTTTCTTTGACGGTCAGAGCGATCACTTCTTTTTCTTTTTTTCCAACATGGGCATGACCGGGAATACGCTGGGTGTTCCCCGTCACAGTTGACACAGCGGGGTGAGGATGTGCAGTTTTCAGATTTGTGGTCGCTTGCGCTGCATTTTGCACATGTTTCTTTGCCTCTGCATGAGTGCGAGGCGTGACCGAATCCTTGAAATTTGAAACAGCGTCTGGGGTTGGGGATGTAGGGTCTGACATTGATTTTTAAGTACCCAGCCTCGAGAGAGGTGGGCATTTCACTTGTTCCAAAGGTTAGTATAACGTGTTTGGTGGGTCCTTCCTGATCATTGCGGCGGATTACTATTCTTTGGACTTTTATGACATTTTGGTCTTGGAAACCTTCGAGGAGCTCTTCGTCACTAAGGCCTAAGAAGTCTTCCTCGGAGATTACTCCCCTGCTGGTGTTTAGAGAACGATGGACTGAAATGGTGACAGCTGTTTCTCCAATGCTGGTTAGTTGGGATAGCTTAGGAACTTGGTCTTTTTCGGTTAGCTCCAGGAGGTCACCGCTTGACATTTTGGATGCTTTGTATGTGGGTCCGATTTTTTTTCTTTTAGGCACTTGGCCACCAAAAATGGAGATAGCTTTCTTAGAGGTGTGCTTTCACTGTGGATGATGTGGTACTTCGGGAAAGTAACTTTCGTTTCTGTCGAGAAATGGAAGCTTGCTTCGGTGCGGCCTCTCTTACGAGGCCGATCAAGGACGGCGGATGCTTGTGAAGCCATAAAAAAAGATGAATGTGTTCGGTGACAGCGGCGACCACCCACCACGGAGCCCAACAAGGGGACGCGGCTGGACTTGTTAAACAAGCCCTCCCGACGCCAGCCGTACGCTGTCACTATAACCCAATGTAATTATTCAAGGTGGGATACCTACACAAGGTTAACCCTTGCCGCCATGAAAATTGGAAGTAAACAGAAGTGAGGAGAGGACAGGAAAGATAAAAAGTGTGAGAGAAAGACGAAGATGTGGGAGGAGAGAGATAGGAAAAGGCGACTGCCGATTCCCCCCTGGGTGGGTCAGCCCAGGGGTGCCGTCTACGTGAAGCTGGGGCCAAAGAGGTGTGTTGCTTCTGCCGGGGGGGCCTTAAAGGTCCAAACACCCGGCGTCGGCTCAACACCGAGGATCCCCTTTTCCCCGGACACGGCTCAGCCACGCACGGCGAGGCGTGGGAGGGGGTAGAAACCCCCCCCGTTAGCTCGGGTCCGTGGTGTCGCCACACACCAAACGCCTGCTTGCGCAGACGCCCCTGCGGGGTCTCTGTTTTGTATCGCAATAGAAAGCGTACCGGCTGAAGTATCCTACCTTGCATAGGTTTTTTGGAAAGTGAGAAGAAATTTTTAGAACAATTTTTCGATCTACGTTCGATCTCTTCCATTGGTATAAGGATGCCCACAACACTGGATGATTGACGCTATGACTGTTTTATTGCCGATGAAAGTCGGAAACTGGAACCACATGCAGTTTTTCCATTCTTCATTAGATTATGTTTAATAATAAAACAAATACAGTAGTGGTTGCTTAAAGCACGCAGACTGTCAAATAAAATATTATTACCACAATCTCTCCACCTTTGTTTAGTCAACCTGAAAAACCATCGCAGTCGAGAAGAAAAATTGGTCTGTTCCAGCAACACAGATACGCCAGCGTTGTGAAACGAACTGCAGTGGTTCCACTCATGTCAAACGTGCAACTAAAGCGATCATGATCCGTGCTTCACATACGAACAGAAGGTCCCTGCTGTTTTTCAATTACCTGTACGTGTTCTGTCTTGCATATGCGACATGACAGCCAACACGGACGCGTTGGTGAAGTGGAAACTGAAGGCACAATATTCTTCAGTGTAGAACCTCGGTGAATATTCGTATGCATTGCACGCATGAGGACTCACGGGCGTTGTTCGAAAATTCCTTGAAGTCAGTCGCGCTGATCTTATAGTGCACTCTATCTACGCCCAGGAGGTTTTCTTTTTGTTACGAGCGGCGCTGGACGCCGTGCACGCGTTTCTCCGTCGTAGGCAGGCAGGCGAACGCGTAGCCGGCAGTGCTACCGGGACCCTCTTTGAGCGCGCGAAAAAAAAAATCCAAAATTGCCCTCTGACACAAAGAAAAGTGCATAAATTCACTTTGAAGTTACAAATACTTGCTTTCTACAAAGTAAGTCCTGCTGCAAGAGTTTTTAGCTCCTACCAATTAATTGAACCACATCGCTTTTGGGTGACGCTAGCCCTCATACTTTCACGACTTTCAGACCTAAATTAAAAATATAAGTAATTTTTCATTGGACGAAAGCATGCTCGCTGCCGCCGATTTGCCAAAAAATCTTCCCAGTTTCACCACAATCAAAGAAAATTTTCTGAGTGGTAGACAGTCCCTTTAAGACATTTTGTGACTACCTGAAATAATTATTTCGTATTTCAGGCGTTTTGTGCCTGCCTAACATGGAAACACATCAATAAGTGTACTGCGCGATATGAAAGTGCGATATCTAAAGCGTACATGCTTATATCGTGCGATAGAATGTCAGGTATGATGTCACATGTGTGCATGCATCCCTTTATGTTAAAATCATGGCAAATTAGCCTACTTTTCTTTTGCAGACAGTACGGATGGCAAGCATGTTACAGTCGAAGCCCTATGTAATTAGGGTCCCAGAACTTCAACTACAAAGGAAGATTTAGAAAACTTTGGAGACAATGCGTGACTCCGCATACAAATTTCTTTAGGAAAATCTTTATTGGGTGAGTGAGTTTGGATCATTTCCGAGCACTGGTCCGCCACAAGGCCATCACATTGCGCCTATGTGTTCAGACCACGCAGGGCCAAGGCACTGGATCCCCAGTTCAAACAGCGAAGCTGTGTTTGCAAATCCTGCGACGCAAGGAGGGTTTCCAATTCCTCTCACGTACTCACGGCGGCCTGCCCCTGTGGGGGGGGAAATTGGCAGGGCAGCCAAAGAGAATGTGGTCTAACGCAGTGTCCGACTCTTCAAAGAGTGTGCAGTATGGAGAAATGGGACGGAAGTGGGATAGGACTTGAGTGGTGGGAAGAGTTCGGGTTTGGAGTTGCATCCAGATGATTTTACAGCGAAAGCTGTTATGAGGCCACAACAAGGGTGCCGTAGTTGTCCGCCGGTGTCCGTAACCACTATCGCACGAAGTACAAAAACAACGAAATAAAATAAATAGCCAGGACGAATTGAGTTCAAACATGTCTCCTCGCCGTGCCAGCCCAGTATTCTACCACTCAGCCATGCCGGTGCACGAAATTCCTGCGCACAAAAACCCTATACAAGCGTTATGTCGGGAAGGAACCGCGTTAACATACGCAATATACGTGGTAGAAGTGTAAAATAACAACCAGGCGTCACAGAATGCGAAGTGTGCAACCAGGCGTCACACAATATGAATTGCATTACAAGTGGGTCGTTGATTGCCTCCAGCCCATTACATAGGCCTCAGTCATAATTCTTCATCGTCATCAGCCACCGAATCAAATAATGGAGTAGTGGGTACCTTGCAAGCACACTTGTATTAGTAGCCCCAAGTGAGTTTGCAGCGGGTTCTAGAAATGCCGCTCTTCCAGCTTTCGCTGTGACGGCGCTGCGCTTTCCGCGCAGGCCTGGCGTTTTTTTTTTTTTTTGAGAGCGGGAAAGCCGGTGGTGGGGAGGAGGGTAAAGGCGACTAGCAAGTCGTGCTTGTTGGGTAAGTCAAGAGAGCGTGTGTGCGCGCTCTTTCGAGAAAATCCCGGCTGGGGTCGCCATTTACCCGGATAAGAAGTCCTCGGGCTATGTTATCGGCGGCCTCATTTCCGGGATTGCCAGAATGTGCCGGCGCCCACACGAGTTCATTAAAGGGATAATGAACAAAAATTTCAAAAACTGATGAAAACATCGAAACTACTCGGAAGACGCCACTGTTCGATAAACAGAGTTTATTTCACGTATTTTTGAACAGTTGGCTGTATTTATAGTGGATTGTCAGCGCGCGGCGGCTGCACGCGAGCGCGAGCCGTGACGTCAGATTCTCCCTGGCGCATGCAGGGTGCACGTGCTCCTGTCATTCTCTTCCTTTTCGCCTCCTCTCCTTTCATTCGAATCACTTCCTTCCACAAAAACACTGATCCCTTACCCGAGTCGGGAGCATTGTTCACTCCCGTAGTGGTTCTGGGAAACGTAGTGCGAGCTGAGCGGGTTGAGACACGGGGGCGACGGCTGGTATTGGTGGGATGCCTGTTTCCGGCGAGTTTCACGTCACATCCTTTAGTTCACGGCGCGGCCTCTAGACGCGGCGGTTGGTGAAAAACTCATAAATTTATTATTTTCCTATAGTTTCTGCCTGAAATGACGGTTGTGTCCATAGATTTCAACACCTAATCTTTCAATTCGGCTGGAAATCTTGGCGGCGGAAATTTTGTTCAGTATCCCTTTAAGCCTTTCGGGATTTACGGTACACAACTTCAATATATGCCACGCGGCAGTGTGGACGCTACCGCGAGCCTAGTTAAGAATGGCTGTTTCTGAATCGCTGAGTATATAGCAGCAGAGACTGACTACATTCAGCTCTCGATACCATGAAAGCCACCGAGCCGCTGGGTCTGCGTCCAGTGTCGCGCCTGCTCGCGCTTCTTGTGGCAGTGCAACTTATGCCTTTCGTGCACGGGCACGATACAGTGGTTTCGACCTGCGATGCTAGAGAAGAAGGTGACGCGCGTTTGTGGAAATATACTTTTATATGCGAAGCATTTCTTTGCGTACTGCAGGCACTTTTAGCGTGTCTATCTGTCTGTCTGTGTCTATCTATCTATCTATCTATCTATCTATCTATCTATCTATCTATCTATCTATCTATCTATCTATCTATCTATCTATCTATCTAGCAGCCTTCGTCTGGGTGCTCTTGTGATCACCCCTTTACCTTGGGGTAAACAAAAATTATTATGGGAGGGTAAGATGGTTTGACGAATATAACTCGCTGGTAATGGCATGAAAAATGTGACAATCCCGTCGCGTACGTCATCAAATTGTTTCCGCTTGACACTTGTGGCACATACCCGTATACCACGGGCGGGTATGTACCGCAGGTATGCGGGCATGTGCCACAGGTGATTGACAGTTTATATCTACCCATAAACGGCGAGAACAGACATTGGGAATTTTCAGGCGAGAGTGTTACAAAAAAGCTGACATCGGTAGGGTTGACCCAACGAATGCAAATAACAAACGTCAGAGTCCCAGCAGTAATCGAACGCCTACATTCTGCGTGGCAATCAAGTATTCTACCACAGAGCCACGCCAGGTCTCGAAACTGCCTTTGAAATAGACCCTAATGTTCCTGAAACGTAGTTGTGGTTGCAGTGCTGGCTATCCAATTTAATAAACATTGCATATGTACTTCTATGATACAGCCAATACGTCGGGTTAACGTCAATTGTAGTTAAGAGCCATTCACTGACGTTGATTCATGTAATACTGTCAAGGGCTACCTTCCTCGCGAGCACAATCGCTACATATCAGCTTACCGCTTTAGGTGTTGCGAATACCCATGTTGATGTTGGCATTGTTACGTAACTATAAACAACTAGTTCTATAAAGCATGTGCGACTGTTCAACATAAGTCTATGCGTACAACATTTCTACATATATTTAGCGTCATTTCGTAAGGTTTCGCTCAATAAAAAAATTTACAACACAGTTAACTCTCGTCCGCATGCTTCGCAAAACATCGATTCCCAGAGTACGTGGGATCTGGCAAATTTTTTTTTCTGGAACCCTCGAGCGGATTCCAACGTTTTGCGTCTAGTTTTCAGGGCACAAGTTCGCCCATAATAAACTAGTTGTTGTGTTTCCTCTCTTTGAATCCGTTACATTCTGGTGGGGGGTGCTGGTTGTGATTGGAAGTCTCCTGGGTGCAAGAGAGCGGTGCCCTTACCCTCAGCTATTGGGACCTGGCGAACTGACACCGGCACACAAGCGTACAAGTCACCGCCTCCAAGGAGACCCGCCTGAATTCAGACCACTGCCCACTGCTCCTGCAACACAGGAAGCGTCCACCGCCAACTAAACAACGATGGCTAGCCCGGCCACACCATTTGAACTGATCTTGTCCACAACGTGCATGCCTGAGCCCTTCCACGGTGACACGTTCGAAGATGTAGAGGATTGGCTGGAACACTTCGAGCGGGTCGTGAACTTCAATGGCTGGGACGAGGGAAGGAAACTGAACAGCGTGCACTTCGCATTGGAGGATTCAGCGAGGACCTGATATGAAAGCCACGAAGCGGTCATACCAACATGGCAAGAGTTTGGACAACATTTGGTCGCTACGTATGCCAGCATCGACCATTGGGAGAAGGCAGAGAATGCTCTCTAGTCAAGGAACCAGCGCACAAACGAGTGTTGGCATGTATATCGAGGACGTGTCCCGCCTCTTGAAGCGCGCGGACCCGAACATCACCGAAGAGAAAAAACTTCGACTCCTGATGCGAGGAGTCAAAGAAGACTTATTTTATAGCTTAAAAGAATGCGTTGCTGGGCTAGTTGGTTCATAATCTTAAAACTTGGAAGCGCACAATCGGCGAGGGGGGGAGAAGACCTCTCACTACATGCGCGTGGTTCCCCTGCCGCCGCCTTGTAAGTTGGAGCGGTTGCGATTGTAAAGGCTCCCTTGGCAGGCGGCGCAACAGTGAAGGCAACTTGGCATCTGGGCTGCGATCCCAGAGGCTCTGTTTTCGCTTGGCGAGATGCCCAAAAGAATTTCTGAAGAAAGTGGCTGCCGACAGGCAGCTGCACCAAGCGTGGGGAATAGCTACCCTTGTAGCCATGCAAGAGGTGCACGTGGGGCGCTTGTGGGCCCTCCTGTGGATGAAAATTGCATATGAATGTGATGTCTGTTCTCGTTCTTTCGGGTCCAAGAGAGGCTTAGGCCTCCACCAGACCAAGTCTGGCCACAAACCAACCAAAGCCACTGAAGCAAAGGCCGCTAGGCCAGACCGTAGAAAGGCACACGATGTCGATGGCGATGGGGGCGGGGCACCTAGGAAGGGCAGGGCCAGTGGGCCACTGTTGATGATGGATCTGAAGGCAAGGAAAGGATTGACTTTGAGGCAGCACTGATCGAAGACACTGAGACACCTTCAGGTGTGGAAAGTGCTACAGAACATGAACGGGGGAGACAGCTGTCAGAGACAACTCACTTGACAAGCGAAACTGAAATCTCCACAAAAGTTCCCGAGAAGGAACTAAATCAGGGCAGAAAGAAGGCCAGTTCTGAATACGCAGCACCCGAGGTGTTGGACTTGGCGGTGGTGCACACACCGACCGGCCACACTCTGCGGGCGTCAGTCTGCGTTGACGGAAAGGCTATTCCTGGCCCGCCGGATCCCATTGTGATGCCTTCAGCGGTTCTGTGCGGACCATCTAGAGGCGACAGCGATGGGGCAGTCTGGCGTGGTACAGGGGCGAGGCCAAAGGATCGGCGGACAATGCCGCCCGATCAATCTGTCAGCATTCCGGGCTCAAGGTGCATTGCTCTTCGCAGTGGCACCACATTACTGGCCCCATTGGTGGCAAGGCCCCGAACTGCGGAGATCGAACCGGACCCCAAAGCAGCCGAGGCGTCGGAAACGGAGATGGCGCACATACCTACCGGCCCCGCTTTCGGGGCTTCAGCCTTCCGGGTAAGAAGAGCCCCCTACGACTCTCCAGTACCTCCTGTGCGGACTGCGGCGGTCGTGCGCGGGCCGGCCGACGGCAACAGCATAGGGTCAGCCTGGAGGAGTTTGGGGGGTAAGGCCAAGAAGTCGACGGATTCTACCGTCTGACCTGTTGTCTGATTCTTCCGACAGCGAGGAGGATGCTGCGTTCTGCGGTGGTTCCTCCTTATTTTCTCTTCCAAATGACGAGTCAGCAAATAGGAGAGAGGTAACTGCTGCTCCAACCAGGCCACTGGGGAGAAACGACAGTGATGAGTAGAGACGGGATTATAGGCAAATGCCTATTTTTTTCCTTGCTTTCCTATCGTGCCACATTGATATATAAGCACGAATTAGAGGTTAAGAAGGGCTTTTATAGTGTTTTTATAGTGCCTGTAAATGCCTATTTCTGGCGATCGTGCCTAAACGCCCATAAGTGCCTATAAATGCCTTTTTTTCCAAATGGGTGCCTATATGAACACTATTTAACCCCAATTTCACTTTCGAGTGCAGTTTGAGACCGTTCTTCACGTTACCAGGCAACATTGCCCTTTAAGAATACTAGGGGGTTCAAACTAGCCTTCTAGTTCAACCAATTTCCGGAAAACAACCGCTAGCAGCCGTAAAATGGGACGCGCCGGCCATGTTACGCCAACGCGCTGAGGTGTCGCGAGCGGCTGGAGGAGGAGAGGTTCAGGAGATGAAAAGACGCTGTTTCTGCAACCCTAAATGGGAGCAAGTCAACGTCTACTATGGAATGGGGAGAGGGAAATAAACAAGGGAAGAGGAGATGAGAAGAAGGGAGAGTGGCGTCCATGGTCGAGGACGCGGCGGTTGGCTTCTAGAGCGGTTTGTCGATTCCAGTGTCCTCAAGGAAGTGAACCACCTTGAAGAAATGAATGGGTGTGGCAGTGGGCAAGAAATAGGAGGTCCCTCTGTGCAGCCGCGGGAAGATGACGGACGAATGCGAAACCATGAAGTACTGTCAGGGGAAAGGAGAGTGTAGATCAAAAGTACGAAAAATGTGATGTGCACGCGGGTTTGGTCTTGTTTGTTGATGCGTGCTCAACGAAGAGCGTTGGACCACAATTTTTCAAGTTGGTTCATTACGAGCCGCGAAACTATTATGCGAGGAGGCGTCATGCGAACGCAAGGTCACGTGCGCATGACGTGCCTGAGCCAGGTCGTGCACGCGAGCGGTGTTGTGTCGTTTCGGCGTTCTCTGTAGTGTACTGCCTATTTCTTTGGAATGGATCTCTCAGTGCGCGCACGTTTGGAGAGGCTGGCGCGGATCACGTATCCTTACCGCGACACATCGCGTCGCACAGCTGGAACTGTTGTTTGGGGCAATGCACCAAAATCGTGCCATGCGTTGTGAGGGCTGGTGCCGGCACGACGCTGGAACGGCGAAAACACGAACGCATACGAAATGGAGGCAGATCAGTCTCACATCTCGCTGCGATTCGAAGTAAGAAATAAAAAATAAACATGCGAACACATTCATTCCGCTTGTGTGTTTTATTATTTCTCTCAACTTTCATTTATCCATTTAAGCAACATATTACAGAAATTGCACATGTCGCCTCGAATAATTCTCGCACTGTCACGTGCTACTGCGAGCGATGTCAGAGCATTAGTGTCTACATAGAGGAGCGACGTTAGAGCTCGGATAACTACGCAGGAGCATTTCTTGTTGTACGTCAACCCCTCCATCTTGGGTCGCGCGCCTGCGAGAAGGGCAAGCGGTGTTCATTTTGAAATTTCAAATTTTTCCGCGGCGCGTATCGTTGCAAATCTTGGCAGACGTGATCGTGAGCGGCCGAGTTCATGCGAAACACTTGTGCGTTCAAAATGCTCAGACCTGGTTAGGGGCCCTTTGCAGGTGTTCACCGACAGAAGAGCAACTGACCCTTCGCGATTAGACCCGGCCAATACGAGGCATCCCTCCCTTCTGGCTTTTTAGCGGTCTAACTACCTGTTTCTGTGCATGCCGAAGATAAAGAGATCCACGACTGTGTCGATTCCACGGTAGACACTTTACTCACCATGATATAGAATAAAAGGAGAGACTGTGTTCTACGAACCGTGCAGAAAAAAGTACAATTGCACGGCTATTTTCAACCGTCGGCGCCTTTGTGCCATCATAAACAATCACATTTTTGTTTTTCTGTCGTAAATACAGGTCGCGTACCTCTTCGTTTGAAATATTTTGAATTTCTGTAAAATCTGTTGTGCCTATATTTACGATTTTGGAAGCCCAAAACTGTGTTTTGCCTGCCTATTTTTGGCGCCTCAAACGCGCTTTTTAAGTGCCTAAAAATCCGGCCTCTAGAGATGAGGAGAGTGAGCACAAGTGCCCTGAATGTGGAAGAACTTTCTGTTCCAAAAGTGCCCTAAGCCAACATAGACGTCATGCTTACATCGAGGCTTACAGTGCTGACATTGATATTGAGCGATCGAGGCCACGTTGGACAAAGGAAGAGGAGTACCTCATGGCAATCTATGAAGTGCAGCTGCGAAAGGACAAAGTTCGTAACATCAACCAGATGATGGCGAAGAAATTCCCATCAAGGACATTTGATGGGATTAAATCACACAGAAGACAGGACAGGTACCAGACATTTGTGGAGGAAATGCTGCCGCGAAGTGATGGTTCTGTGCGAATGATTCTGGATCAGGATGGCGTTGAGCCATTACCCGAAGACCTTCCGGCACTCATAGAGGATGAGTCTGCTCAGCAGGAGCCTATAGACCTCAAAAAGGCAATAACGGAGGAACTAATGATGCTTGTGACCAAGCCACCTTCCCGGGTCTTCCAAGCATACAGACTATGGCAAATTTCCAAGCGTTTCCTGGACGGTGAACACGTAGGGTCCTATCTAGACTCCTACCTCATGGAAGTCTTCACTGAGATAGAGAGAGCCCCGAAAAGTCCAAGAGTTCCACCTACCGAAAGTCGTCGCAAACGGAAATGAAGGGAATATGCCATGTGCCAGAATCTATTTAAAAAGAATAGGTCTCAGTGCACCATGATGATGATATGTGTAGTTTATTGGCGCAAGGGCCATGTGATGGCCAAAGAGCGCCAGGACATGATAATGAATGTGAGTTATGGTTATGTTGAGTGGCTGTATAGGGGCCTAAAATTCCACGCGCTAAAGGCGGGTGAAACATATCAGTACTAAAATCATGACAGTGATGTGAAATGTGTGTTGTAGGAATGAATGACAAGTAGTCACGGAAATAAAAGTATGAATTATATTCTGAGCACGAATGCCTCGGCAGCGCCCTTGTGTCCAAGGGCCGCGAGGCAGGTGCTGTTTCTAAAGTAGCTACCGCAGCATCAACCTCTGTCGAGAGGCCGTGCTACGGGTTACCTTGGAATATGACGTGAAAAGTACGTATGTCATTTAAAAATGCGAACAACGAATCGTATTTAAAAAGCGGTTCCCTGCCTAAGAACACCAATGGATGCAGTGGAACATGCTCTCTGTAGGCTAATGGGAAGTGCTTTTTTCGAACAGCCTTCAATTGATTGCATTGTATGAGTACGTGCAGCACGGTGAGTGGCTCGCCACACTTGTCGCACATAGGTGGATCACCACTGGACAGAAGGTGTGTGTGTGTACTGTATGTGTGACCTATCCTAAGTCTGCAGAGTGTGACTTCTGTACGTCGCGACCTTGATACCGGTGGCCAACTACCAAGCTTCGGCTTAACAACATGTAATTTATTTTGAGTTTGTCGATCCCAAGAGCGCTGCCAGTAAGCTCTAAGCGGTCTCCTTAGAAAGGGCTTGAGGTACATTACTGGAACTGCCATGGATGTGTTGGCAGCGTCTGTATGGACAGATGAAGCAAGTTGGTCAGCCAGTACATTGCCCTCTATATCGCGGTGGCCTGGCACCCAGCACACCACGACGTGCTGCTTGGATGCATAAATTTCACACGAGATGGAATAGAGCTTCACAAGAACAGGGTTTTTGTGAAGTCTAGACGTTTTTAAAGCATTCACAACGCTTACAGAATCTGTGTATATAACACTTTTAAGTATTTTTGATTCCTTGATGTGCTTAGCGGCTGACAATATCGCATGAGCTTCTGCGCTAAATATGCTTGTTTGAGGATGCAGCGAGCCGGCATCCGAAAAGGACGGACCAACCGCTGCGTATGAGACGCCAGAATGGGACTTTGACGCATCAGTATAAAATTCGGAGCATTGATACTTGTGCTGTAGTTGTAAAAAGTGCACACGGATAAGTGCAACCGGGGCGTGCTTTGTGACTTCTGCAAAGGATAGGTCACAGTCTACAAGCTGCCACAGCCACGGTGGGAGCTGTATAGCAGGGGCCATGAGGCTGTTTTCGAGCAGCGGGACATCCATTTCCTTCGCCAAACCTCTCACACGCAGTGAGTAGGGCTCTCGCACTGTAGGACGATTTTCAAAGAGGCGACTACTGGATAAGTCATTTATCGTGCAGTATGCCGGGTGTCCCTCATTTGCATACACTCTGAGAAAATACATGAAAGATGAGTATGATCTCTGTAAATGAAGCGACCACTCGTCTGATTCGACATAGAGGCTTTCCACAGGGCTTGTTCTGAAGGCACCTGTAGAGATGCGAATACCTAGATGATGGACGGGGTCAAGCATCTTCAGAGCGCTTGGCGTCGCGGACTGATACACCATGGCCCCATAGTCTAGACGTGTGCGTATAAGGCTTCTGTATAGATAAATCAGGCACTTTTTATCGCTACCCCATGTTGTGTGTGACAGCACCTTTAAAATGTTCATTGTTTTCATGCACTTGTTTTTAAGATATTTAATATGTGGCACGAAGGTCAGTTTCGTGTCTAAGATAACGCCTAGGAATTTGTGTTCCGTTTTGATGGATAGTCGGTGACCATGCAGGTCAATTTCGGGATCGGGGTACAGGCCACTCTTTCTAGAAAATACGACGCAGGTGCTTTTTTGTGGATTAAGGCAGAACCCATTCTCCTCTGCCCATTTGGCCACCCTGTTCAAACCAAGCTGTACTTGCCGCTCACACATTGGAAGACTGCATGATTTAAAACCTATCTGTAGGTCATCGACATATGTACAATAAAATATGCTGCGTGGGATGCACAGACGCAAAGAATTCATTTTTATGATAAAGAGCGTGCAACTAAGGACACCACCCTGAGGCACTCCCGTTTCCTGAACAAACGATCTTGATAACACGTTCCCCACTCGGACACGAAATGTGCGATTGGACAGGTAATTTTCTATAATAGCCAGCATCCTGCCTCGTATACCCAAATGTGACAAGTCTCTCAGTATCCCAAACCGCCATGTTGTGTCGTATGCCTTTTCCATGTCAAGGAATACCGAGAGAAAAAATTGCCTATGGACAAATGCATCGCGAATTTGTGCCTCAATCCGTAACAAATGGTCTGTTGTTGGACCTACCCTCTCGAAACCCACACTGGTAGGGGTCAAGCAGTCTGTTTGTTTCCAGGAAGTGTATCAAGCGACAGTTATTAATTTTTTCAAATACTTTACAAAGGCAGCTTGTTAATGCTATCGGTCTATAGCTTGAAACACTCGATGGGTCCTTTCCCTGTTTCAGAAACGGAATTATAATAGCCTCCTTCCAAGCAGAGGGGATCTCCCCAGAGGACCATATAGCGTTGTAAAGCGAAAGGAGGGTATTTTGTGTTTCATGTGGTAGGTGTTTGAACATTTCGTATATTATGCGATCAGAACCAGGGGCAGATTTGGTGCAGCAGTTTAGTGCCGCCTGCAGTTCTGCAGAACGGAAAGGTTGGTTGTATGCCTCGTTTTTTGAACATTGGCGTTCTAACTTCTGCTTTTCTATTCGTGATTTGTATCTTTGGAAGGTTTCAGAGTAGTGTGAGGGACTTGATATGTATTCAAAATGCGCGCCGAGGAATTTCGCTTGATCTTCTAAGCTTTCACCCTGGGTATCTACTAGTGGTAGTGAATACGTTTGCTGACCGTTCACCTTCTTCACTCTATTCCACACTTTTACCTCATCTGTGTACGAGTTTATGCTTGATATAAACTTTGTCCAACTCTCTCGTCTAGCTTGTCGGCGTGTTCTCCGTGCCTGGGACTTAACGTGCTTGAAGTTTTCCAAGTTTTCGGCCGTCGGAGAATCGCGAAGCAATCCCCACGCTTTGTTCTGCTTCTTGCGCGCACTCCTGCATGCATCATTCCACCAGGGAACCCGTCGCTTGGAACCCATACCGCTCGTTTCGGGAATACATTTTGAAGCAGCATCAAGCAGGAAAGCTGTAAAATATTTTACGGCATCGTCAATGCTTAGCGTGGAAATGTCAGCCCACGTCACGTGAGACAGTTTTCGATACTGTTCCCAGTCAGCTGAGTCTACCTTCCACCGAGAAGCCTGCGGCGGATGGTCACTTTGACTTTGTGTGCTCAGAATTATTGGGAAATGGTCGCCTCCATAAGGGTTTTTAAAAACAGTCCATTTAAAATACGTTAAAAGCGACGGTGATGAAATGCTAAGATCTAACGCGGAGTATGTTTTGTTTGCGAGGCTAAAATATGTGTGTTCCTTTGTATTCAACAGACATAACCTAGACGAGAAAAGAAGCTGTTCAATAAGCCGTCCTCGAGCGTCACATCGTGAATCGCCCCACAGGAACATTGTGTGCATTAAAATCACCAAGAATTAAAAAGGGCTCAGGGAGCTCATTTACCAGCGATTCTAAATCGCGTTTGTGGAGCTGATAATGTGGCGATATGTACAAGGAGCATATTGTAACCAGTTTATTTAAAAGTACAGCTCGAACGGCCACTGCTTCAAGGGCCGTTTGGAGTGGCAAATGCTGGACTGCTATACTTTTATCGACGATAATGGCTACACCACCAGATGATGTAGCAGCATCCAAGCGATCTTTGCGGTAAATAATGTGTTGTCGGAGGAAGTCTGTGTGCCTTGGACTTAAGTGCGTTTCTTGCACACACAACACTTTCGCTTGAAACTTTCTGAGAAGTTCTTGGACGTCATCGAGGTTGTGCAGTAAGCCTCTGACGTTCCATTGAATTATAGTATCCATGTTTGGGTAAACCTGTGCTGTGTGTGTGTGTCAGAGAGGAGGTTGACTAGTTTACAGAGCCTTTTCAGGCCCTGTAATTGGAGTTTTCTCTTTCTTGGAGCGGTCGAGGGAGGCTCGCCGCTCCTTAGGCGCTGCCTGCGCCGTTTGACTAGGTGTAGTGTCCATAGCTTCAGATGAAGCGTTGGACACTCGCTCTAACGAGCGATCGGTACGCCGTTTAGCCTTCGCCTCAAGAGACGAGGGCTTAGACCTCACCATGCCGGATGCCGACGCGACATCCTTGGTCTCTGCAGAGCCCTGGCTGCTGCCAGAAGTTGCAGAGGCCTCTGGTGCGGCCGATTTCATAGGAGGCAGGGCAGCCTTGGCTGCTCCCACCATGGGGGCAGGTGGCGTTTGCTTCGGCACGCTGCGCGTGGTCCGGGCAACCGCAAAAGGCCGTTGTGGTGCCGCCCCCTGTTGCACCACTTCGGCGAAAGATCGCATGTTTGGAAATGTCAAAGAAATGCGTTGTCGTGCCTCACGGAATGTTATGTTTTCTTTTACTTTTATGGTTATAACTTCCTTTTCCCTCTTCCAGGCTGGGCAAGCTCTGGAGTACGCTGGGTGAGGACCATCGCAGTTCGCACAGAATACTTCATCACTGCAGTCATCTGCAGAGTGACCCGTTTTTCCGCACCTTGCACAGGTAAGCTGCCCGCGGCAGCTCTGGCACGCGTGTCCAAACCTTTGACATTTAAAACAACGTCGTGGGTTTGGAATAAATGGTCTGACAGGGAGCTTGATATATCCGGTTTCAAGTGTGTCGGGTAGTGTAGTGGAGCTAAATGTAAGTATTAGGTGCTTCGTCGAAATTTCTGTGTTTTCTCGTCTGATTTTAATGCGTTGCACATGGATTACATTTTGGTCCCTCCATCCATCGAGAAGTTCTTCCTCAGTCAGTTCCTTTAGGTCATCGTCGGAGACTACGCCCTTAACGGTATTCATGGTTCGATGAGCGCTAACCGAGACTGGGTTGTCACCAAATGCCACTAGGTGCGCGAGTTTGTCATACTGGTCTTCATCTTTAACTTCAAGGAGCAAGTCGCCACTAGCCAGCTTTGTCGCTTTATAACCAATTCCAATAGTTTGCCTCAGACACTTTGCCACAAGAAATGGAGAGATTGCTCGAGCTTTTGTGGATGGTTGTTCGCAGTGGATAATATGGAATTTCGGAAAAGTTTCTTTGTTTTTCGTCGAGAGCAGGAAGGTAGCATCGGTGCGTACCCTTTTTGGGGTACGATCAGTTAGGAAAGGGTTCGGCGTTCCCATAAAAAAAGTGTATTTTCAGCAGCCATGCCAGCCGCCCACCACGGAGCCCAACAAGGGGACGCTACGAGACCCGAAGGAAACGCAGACGCCAGCTGTACATGTCTGCTATAACCCAATATGGTGTAGCCAAGGTAGGGTACCCACACAAGGTTAACCCTTGCCGCCAGAAAAAAGTGAAGTTACTGGAAGAGAGGAGAGGACAGGAAAGATAAAAAGTGAGAGAAAGACGAAGATAAGGGGAGAGAGAGAGAGACAGGAAAAGGCGACTGCCGATTTCTCCTGGGTGGGTCAGCCCAGGGGTGCCGTCTGCGTGAAGCAAGGGCCAAAGGGGTGTGTTGCCTCCGCCGGGGGGGCCTTAACGGTCCAATCACCCGGCGTCGGCTCAACCCCCAGGATCCCTCTTTCCCAGGACACGGCACAGCCACGCACGGCGAGACGTGGGAGGGGGGTCGAAACCCCCCCGTTGGCTCGGGTCCGTGGTGTCGCCACACACCAAACGCCTGCTCGCGCAGACGCCCCTGCGGGGTCTCAGTGCACCAGAGGCATCTTGGATGAAGCGGGAACGTCACAAGTGGAGGACCCAGTTGCCTTCCTGGAGGAGTGGCGGGAAGTTCTGGAGGCCCGCCCAGGGACCACCTCTTTATGGGGAGCTGGGGCGTCATTGGAACCATTGACCCCAGATTTCTGATCACGGCTCAGGACATCTAATCGTCTATGCTCCTGCGGAACACGGCCTCTGGACCTGACGGTTTTTCAGCCAAACGACTGCACTCATGCCCAATGATCCTTCTAAGAGTCCTGTCAAACCTCCTAATAATGCAAAAGCACCTCCCACTCCTGCTGTGTAATGCACGGACAATCTTCATTCCGAAGGTGCCGGGGGGCGTCAACGGCATCACTTCACCGACCTATCACAGTGCCCCATGTCCTTACGCGGCTACTGCACAAAGTCTTTGTACGACGTCTAATGGCCAGTGTAAAGCTTGACTATCGTCAAAGAGCCTTCATTCCTGCGGATGGCTGTGCCGAAAACCTTCTTCTGCTACAAACAGTGATTGACGAGGCAAAGCACAAATTGAAGCCCTTGGCGATGGCATCGGTGGATGTGGCAAAGGCCTTCGACCGAGTGGCTCACCCAGAGATTGTTCATGGTCTGAGGCGGAAGGGGGGTCTCGGAGGAATTTCGTCTTTACATTGCCGATTTCTATTCCCTGGCCACCACAGTGCTCACCTGCGGATCCCACACCAGGGTGGCTCACCCATCTAGAGGTGTGAAGCAGGGGGGGGCCCCCCTATCGCCGCTCCTCTATAACCTTGTCTTGGATGAGTTCTTCGAGGGTCAACCTGCCCATATCGCCTATGAAAGCGATGGACTGTCCGTGCCTGCGATGGCTTTTGCTGACGACATTATTTTACAGCCAGTACCAGGGCTGGGCTGCAGCGTCAACTAGACTCGCTGGACACGTACTTAAAGGAACGTGGCCTTGAGGCCCATGTCACCAAATCTCGAGCTATCAGGATCTTGCCTAGCCGACATGACCAAAAGGGCAAAGTTGAGACGCCACACGTCTACACGATGGGAGATAAACCAATTACAGTGACCTCACACACCACAGTGTGGAAATATCTAGGGATACATTTCGACGACACTGTAGCAAACAGCAGCACAGTGCGAGGACATGTCAATCCCTTAGACATGTCCTACTGAAATGCCACAGGACTTATCATCAAAGGATAGAGCGACATGACTGTATCCTGAGATACCTGGCCAAGCGACTTAGAGAAAAGGACTGGCAAGTCAAAAAGGAACCACACTACAGGACATCTCAAGGAACGAACATTCCAGGCCTTGTGCTGTCAAGGGATGGGCAATGAGTAATACCTGACGTCCAGATTGTGGGGACAAGAGTCAACATTCCAGAAGCTCACGAACACAAGCGGAGAAAATACCTTATTCCCGACATGCTGATGGAGATCACATCGGCTACCGGGACGTCATCATTCCCGACAGTGTCATCAATCACCCTAACCCACCGGGGCACTTGGGCAACGGAATCGGCAAAAATGATGTAGCACCTTGGACTGGGAAGAGGAGACATGAAGATTGCGACAATTAGGTGTCTACAGGGAGGCCTGCGGGCATTCGGGTTCACGAGAGGTCAACGTCGGTGCGCAACCGGCACGTACCAACACGGGCTCGGGTGGCCTAATTCATAAGCCGCAAATGTGGCACTTGGCGGCTGAAGCCCAGCCGTCAGATGGGTCCCTCTGCCCTAACAGGGAGGTAAGTTTCGTCGTTCTTCCACACAGCTTCACCAACGGCGTCGTGCGGAGGTCCCGCAAGGCACGTCTTCCACTTGATGTTGAGGTGTTGCTTGGAATAAAGAGGAAAAAAATAGCCAAATGCCTCGTCATCTAATTAGAGACGCGCATGAATGAATTAACGAGATTCTCACTGTCCCTATCTACTCACTCCAGCCACGGGAGCGGCCGCGCCGGCAGCATGGGTGAGTGAGCTCCGCACATATTTGCTTATAACTTTGGAAAATTTTGTCCTAGCCAGGTTAAAATGGTGTCTTCTTGTATGTGAATATATCGGGAAGCCGACCGCTAGTAACATCGCTCAATAGGGCGAAGATTTTTTATTTTAGGAGCGGAAATCAGTGTACAGCGCTTGAGGAACAAGGTTTAGGCCAAGTGTCTTTTACGATCGCTTGTAACCCGCGTAATACCGTGCCGATCGACTTCTAACTTATACAGTCTAGGGAATCTGTATTAGTCTCTACGCTGTTCAAGTTTGAACAGTCTAGCTACTATAGTCCCGAAGTTATTAACAGCCTAATTCCAAATTCAACCAGCAAAGCCTATCCACCCACCCACAGCTTCGGCGGCACGACAAAACTCTCGATAAACCACCAAGAATCAAAGTCTCACCTTTATTATCGCACTAGATCGTTCCCGGATTACTCCGGTACCCTCGGCGAACTTTAATTCACCAATTAGCGGCCTACAACGGTTTTTTTTTCGGTGGAAATCGGCTCGCTTGAAGAAACGTGGTCCGCTCCTATGGGCGCGGCCATATTGATTACGTACAAGGTTGCCCGACTTTTGTGGGAGCGCCGGCACGATCCGGGTTGCCGGACTTTCAGGTCGTTTCTTCAAACTCGGCCATAAACACCAAAATTCGAATTCTTCGCCAGAGTAGACAAGACGTCGACGTCGGGACGGGTCAACGACAGCGACCTTTTCCCCTCCATCATTTTTATTTTTATTTTATTTTTTTCCCCTTCTTTATTATTAGTAGTACCTTTTTTTTCTCGCGTTTTGAGCAGAATTGAGCCCGTCACCCACAGAGGGACACAGGATGGGGAAGAATGCTAAGGACAAAAAAGCAGGGAAGTCGAGAGCCAACAATAACACGGGCAACCACAAAGGTGAATTCCTCAGAGATGACTTAGGAAAGAAACCAAAGCTCCCTTCCCTGGGCTCAGACACAGATTCTTCAGGGGACGAGTCGGGAGACTCAACCAAGACGGTCAGATCGAGCCCACGTATTACCCAGGACAGGAGAAGAACAATACAAGCCAGTAAAAAGGCAATACAACAAGAATTGGGGGGCAGCAAGTGAGGAGGAGGATCACCGCGGCTCGGAGGAGAGACGCGCCTCAGTAGACACAGCAGCCGAACAACTGTCTTCTGGCCAAAGTGAGGAGGAATTCCCTCCCATTCTTTCATCTCAGGGCGGAGCCTCTGTGGAGGAGAGGAGGGGTGGGCGGTCACCATTACAGAGGCTGTTAAAGGCTGATAAGAAGCTCTTTAAGGCCCTCAGCATCTTAGCCGCCGAGGCCGCGGAAAAGGAGACTGTGGCCAGACAGATCGATCTTATAATCAATGAGGTGGCGAAAATGAAATCGCTCATCTTAGAGGCCACACACGAAGTAGGAGGCCTGCAGGGCGAACTCCGAGCAACACGCGGTACCAGGAACACCGGATCTATGCCGAGCATGGCCGAGGTTGTGCGGACAGTGACGGTGAGGGATCCAGACAGGCAACATAGACCAATTAGACCAACAGAGGCGATAGTGGTAAGATCAGCCACATACGACCCAGAACAGCTTTCAGCATTAATCAGCCAAAAAACATTGACCCTTGCTCCCTCGGTCTTAGAGACGAGGCAATGCGACCCTCTCGAGACCTAGAAGGAGTAGTAATAACATCTACTTCAAAAGCGGCCATAACATCCCTACAGAGGGAACTGCAGACCAACGCAGCAACTGGGCGCATGGTGGAGGTGACGAGGGGACGGAAGAAGCTCCCTCAAATCAAAATCGTCGGTATTAGCGAGGACATCACCGACGAAGAAATTCCAGCTCGCCTGGTGGGGCTTGCAGTGTGCCGCAGAGGATTTCACATTGGCCAGGACCTAGAGGGGAAGGGAGGGGAAAACCGTATGTCTAGAAATTAATAGACAAGCACACGAAGCACTGAGGGGCAGGACGCGGCTTAACATCAAGTGGACCCGCTGTAGGTTTTTTGACAATACTTTTGTGCCCCGCTGCAAGAACTGTACCGAATACGGACATGTAGAGAAATTCTGTCAGGGGCCCCTAGATGCACAGACTGCGGAGGGGCACACCACCTGAGACAATGAAAGAGCCCACAGAAGAACTGTAGGGCATGCGAGAGGACATTCCCTCGAGAAAATCAAGAAAGCCACATCCATTCGTCCCAAAGTCTTGACTGCCCTGTGTTTAGAGAGGCACAGTCGCGAAGAACGCAGCAGCTTATAGCTCAACTTTAAGTTGTTTTTTTTTCCTCGCTAGCTTAGGAAAAGAATAACACTATGGATTCACTCAAGGTGATACAGATAAATTTGGGTCGTGCTTTTCAGGCCACCAAAACGCTGTGTAATGCCTGTTTGGATTTAGAACAGGACATTTCCTTTGTCCAGGAACCCTATAAGTCTCAAAAACAAAGTGATAGGATTTCCACTTCAAACAAGGGTAGTTCACTATTCAGAAAACCCGAAAGTGTCCACAGTCATACATAATGAGCAAATAAAGGTATTCCACCGGGTAATTCGACAGACGCTAATCATTACGCAGCATTGCTGGAACAACGAAGAATTCGCAGTAATAAACTGCTATCTCCCACCTCAAGGGGACATAATAGGAGAATTAATTGAAATAGAAAAATTCCTCAACGCGGCCAAAATAGCAACAAACATCCTTATAGTCGGCGATTTTAACGCAAAAATAGCACCCGGGGAGGCAATCAGACGGACAGAAGAGGGGGGCGAAGTATTCAACTTTATAAACAAAAAAGTCACAGTTTCACCGCAAGGGTGAAGCAATGAATGCGATAGCAAAAAATTGTAATGTTATACGAAGTGAGGCTGGCAGCTAACTCTTTTTGGATCCGATCTCACGCAACTCTAGAAAACGCTTGTTTAAGAGAATTCTCTTCGCGTTGAAAGCGCAGCACGTAGAAGGGTACGCCGGCCCGGCCGCCGAGAAGGGGAGATGAGAAGGGGAGATAAAGCGCGCGCCCGCGCTCGTAAAATCGAACGTCGCCCCCCCCCCCCCCCGCCCGCTGTCGGCCGCCGAGAAGGGGAGATAACGCGCGCGCCCCCCGCTCGTAAAATCGAAGGTCGCTCGAGGGACACCCCCCCCCCCCCCCGTCGCGTCTTTTCACGCTCACGAACAACGGGCGGGCCCGGTTATATATATACATACACATATACGGCAAATGACGCCGACGCCGACGCGGACGCCGACGTCGACGCCGACGGCGAAAACCAGCTGCGAGTGTCCATATAATGGCTATCGCAATAAAACAATCTGTCCTTACTTAATAGCGCCACCTCAATACCTACCTTTGAAACGGTCAACGGACGCAGTTGGATAGACCTGACCATTAGCTCCAAATCACTGACCCCACTTGTAACCAGTTGGGAAGTATTGGACTACAGTAACAACAGTGACCATAAATACATAAAAATTGAAATGTTTCGTACAGAGGAACGAAGGGAGAAGCGACTAACAGCAATGGGGGAGAGACACATCATGGAGGTCTTGGAAGGGGACGAATGGCTACGTCGAACGGCAGAACAGCCAATTATAAGGCGACAACAATCGGAAAACATTACTGAACATTTCTACTTTAAGATTGAAAATGTAAGTAAAAAGTACTCAAAGACAGTTAAAAATAAGGAAAAGGAAAAGCCCTGGTGGAACCCAGACTTAGAAATACAAAGAAAAAGGGTGCGCGCTCTTAGAAGAAGGCAACAGAACTGTAAGAATGAACTCAAAGAAGGATTCAAAAAGGCGTACCACATTGGCCTCAAAGAATTTCAATCCAACATTGAAGAAGCTAAAACAAAATCCTGGAAAGATTATTGTGGCAAACAAGCTAAAAACCCTTTCACGCTACCGTATCAAATAGCAGCCAATAAACTTAAAAAGAACATAATAGTCCAAAGTATCCTCCGAGAAGATGGCGAGGAAACGAAAATACGAGAAGACACCATCAGGTACATACTCAAACAGTTATATGAAGTAATGGAGGAAGGCGCTGAATCCAGTACAGAAAGGCCACCGTGCGATGAAACATTATACACACAGTGAATTCACTAAATTTACAGAAACGGAGGTCGACCAGGTAGCAAACAATCTGAAGACACACATAAGCCCAGGACCGGACAAAATACGAACAGCTTTTATCCAAACATTATATAGAATGCATAAGAAATTCTTTCTAAATATCTTTAATACTGCAGTAACACTCCGGCACTTCCCCGCAAGATGGAAAGTAGCCAAGGTAATATTAATACCTAAGAATAGGAACAAGCAAGGACAAGACCCAGCTAACTTCAGGCCAATAGCAATAAACTCCATATTCGGCAAGATATTTGAAAAACTCCTCTACCACTGACTCTATCACTACTTCGCTCTTAACAACCTATTCCCCGACAACCAATTCGGATTCACAAATGGAAAATCAGCAATTCTAGCACTCCATAGTTTAAAAGACGGCTTAGTGGATACACTAGCAAAGAAAGAAAACGCATTACTAATCTCTTTAGACATCAAGAACGCTTTTGGTAGTATTAAATACGAGAGTGTCATTAAAAGACTGGCAGAACTAAATGTCTCAAAGGACATGAGAGAGATAATAGGGCATATACTAATAGATCGACTCATTAGTTATGAACTACCGGAACAAAATATTGAAATCAAACTTGCAAAAGGGGCCCCACAGGGATCGCCTTGAAGTCCTTTCTTGTGGAATCTAGTGATTTCGGACCTGCGCACAGAGAAAATGCCGGAGCACACCAGCATCCAGGCGTTTGCAGATGACCCAACTTTGGTAGTCAGGGCAACGAGCAGATCAGGATTGGAAACAGAGGCTGCACAGACATTGAGTATTGTAGAGAAGTGGAGCGAAAAGAACGGACTCACGTTCAGCCATTATAAATGTGAATTTATTAATATAGGGACGGAGTACAGAAACAAACCGCCAAACATAAAATTAGGCACACAATCTATTAAAAGAGTCAAGGAAACGAAAATCTTGGGAGTTGTGTTCGACAACAAACGTTCTTTTCTCCCACACGTACAAGACATAAAACAAAAAGTCCTGAGCATCACCATGGGATTATCCAAATTTACGGGAACGGATTGGGGGGATGAGTACAAAACAGCTAAGACAAATTTACTTCCGAAGAATCGAAAGGACTATAGTCAACGGCTCACCAATATGGTATCCAGCCATCTCCATCAGAAATAAAAAGAACACAGAAAAAATAAACAAACTTAGAGCCATACAAAGAATACCACTTATCAAAATTGCAAAAGCTTTCCAGACAGTGTCAAACGACGCCCCCCAACGTCATCTGCAACATGCCGCCAGTACGAAAAAAGAAAACAAGTTATTCAACATCCTACACTCGTACCTCAAAATTCAGGTGGGCGACAAAGAGTATGGAAATGAAGACATTGCAAACAAAATAGATATCTCAAATATACACCCAGGGAAGAGGATAGGGTATAACTACACAACCAATATAGGAATAGCAGACTACAACTTCTTTACAGACGGGTCGGGGCAAAGGCAGTGACGCACTGCCTCTGCTCGGGCAATTAAATCTTTTCTTTCTTTTTTTTGCGTCCTGTTCCTGAGCCCGCAGAGGAAACCCATGGACAGTTGAAGAGAAAGCAACGCCATGGCAAGGAACCTCAGCAGCAACAAGCGGAGGGCTCAGGACAAGGAAGAATTCGGTCAGTCAAGAATGAAGAGAACTATGTAACCCAAACAAGCGCTAGTGTTCGTGTGGTTCTTTCGTATTTTTCGTCTAAGTTCTCGCGCCTTTCAAAAATTCATCCAAACAAAAAAAAGGAAAAAGGGGAAAAAAAGGGGGGAAAGCAACAATAAACCCTCGCTGTAAGGGCCCCTTCTCGTGGCTGGGGTGGTGCTGAATGGTAGGTTTTTTTTTCTTCTAAGCAAAAGCAGTGTCTGGCGCAAGCCCTATTCATTTTATTTATAATTGGATTAAAGGGACCCACAACTGGCCAGAACGGGTGATTAGATCCCGGTGGAAATGAAAAGACCGCGAATTATGGTGACAGATGACAGCATACTTTTCGCGATCTGTGCAGGATTTATATTTTTAAATCGCATTCAAAAGTAACAAGAGCCGGTATGTCGCGCGCCTAGCGCAAGATTCATGAACCACAAGTATGAAGTCTTAATCACTTTGCTGTGCGTAGTCTCATGATTTTATGCACACCAGAATAAGGGCTTAAAATTTGAATATGTATGTTATTGTCCATCCCCGTTTGTTTCTATGCGGCTTACAAGGTAAAAGTAGTAGAGCATGAAAAACGGCGCTGCTTTCATGGCTTCCAGTGAAACGGAGGCAGTGGCGCATGCGCGCGGCGTTTCCCGCGCAGCTCGATTCTCGTCGCGTCGGACACTTGGAGAGTAGCACGCGAGTTTGCGGATGCGATCGCTGCGGCACGCGAAGTGCCGTCGAATTACTGTTCTGTGGACAATTGCTACCACTTCATGCACAGCACTACTGGTATATCCTATCACTTGTTACCCGTGAACGCGAACAGAAAAAAGCAATGGGAAGAGGCCGTCGGTTACCCGTTGCCGCCCCATGCTCGCGTTTGTTCAGCGCATTTTCTTCCCTCGGACTACGGGTCCTCGCCGGATGATTGCCAGAGAAGACGACTCAAAAGCAAAGCTGTGCCGACCATCTTCGAGCCTACCAAGATGCCCAAGAACCGAGGACGCCGCAAAAGAAAAGTTAGGCCTTCTGTCATCGTGTGCGCCAACGAAGACACGGTAGTAAGTTGGTTCTTCATTTAGCCGTCTTGAGCTTCTTCAAACTGACCGACCTGCTCGCGTTTGAATGACTGTATGCTATGGCTAATCTGGAAATGACAAGCATAATTTGTGCTCCGTAGATGTACGAAGTAACTGTATCCTGCAGCGATTGCACAAAAGGAGCCAGAAGAACGCTCATGCACATTTGCTAGTGTAGCGAAGACGCGTTTTATTTTCGCAATTGTCGGTGCTCGACAGCAGGTCCGTAGTGCTGCTGTCGTAGTGATGAATATCCGATGTGAGGCGTGACGCGAAATTAGTTGGACAGGTGATGCGCCGTGGTTTAGCTGTACTTTGGTTGTGATAAGGTGCCACACTTCGCAAGTGCTCAGAATTCATGAATCGTGATAGCAGCAGGTTCATAGATGTGGTTGCAAATCTAGCCAAATGTTGCAAAGTCCTGCGTAGCCTTGGCGTGAGAGCCCTCAACTATAGTATTCTAACACATGGCCAAAGTTACACAAACGAATTTTTCAAGCATAGCAAGGAGCACACTGTGCTTCAGCACGAAATTTCTGTTGATTTAGCCGCGTTGTAGTCTATGATGTAGTCACTATTGGTGGTGCCTACGTCAGTGATAACTGTTGTGTATAAAAACAGTGCAGGTTGACCATGACATGTGCACGGACAGCATTGCCACCTGCGGTGTAGTAGGGGCGAATGTGGAGTTCAGCGCAACTGGGAGTGCTGATCAAGCTCCTGAGCTGGTAAGTTACATAAGTATAACCAAGGTCAGCATTATGGTGCAGCTACAACATGTAATGTGGAACATTTGGCAGTGCTATATATATATATATATATATATATATATATATATATATATATATATATATATATATATATATATATATATATATATATAGATATATAATATGTAAAATACCCACACACAATTATATCACTCAGATCATTCTACACAGTGTGAAGGACAGTCACGACTTGTTTCCTTGGCATATAGATTTCAGCACATTAACCACATTTAGTACACAAGATGTAGTTGTAATGGTATTTAGAGTACCTTAAAGGAGCTCTGAAACACATTTTTCAGGTGTGAAGTAGCCTCACTATCCACGAAAGTACCTTAACAAATGTCATGCTACAGAAACGTTTGGTTGACATCAAAGTTCAGTGGAATTCGATATGCAATGCCTGATAAACGCCATTCCCTCTCCTCTCTCTGCCACCAACATATTGGAAACCACTCAAGGCTTGGGCTTTGCCCACAAGCTGCATCAATGTCAAGGGTTTTGTGGGGAGCTATTTTGTTTCATCTCATGCGTGCAAACGGTATCTCCAGTCATGACTGCCCCAGCCTCCTGGCAACTATGTAACTTGCCGAGACTGAACTTGGGGTTTTAGAGCAAAAGTTCTTCCTCTCGCATGTCTTGAAAGGTCATTTATCGCATCACAATGGCCTCGAGCAACCTGAGCGCAATGCAAGGCACATGTGGCCGGCTTTGACAAAGGGAGAGCTGCATGGCATGAGGTGCTAGCCAAAAAGGAATAGGAGAATGCTGTAGGCTCTCAGACGCTACAGCCGCAGCTGGTGACTTGGAATGAGAGAGATGCAGGAACAAAAGTGGGAGGGGAGAGGTTTGGTTGTGGCCGAGAGGGAAAATAGGCTGCAGAAATAAGTCTTTTTCTTTCTCAGCCACTACCATCCTCTTTCATACTTGCATCTTTCTTACTTGAAGTCATGCCACGTGATTTGCTGCCGAAGGGCTTTGCAGCTGCGGTTGCTCGGAGCGCTGCTGCACTACAACATGCTGGCACTCAACCTTGACATGCATGGCTTGCCAGCTGGCCACCTGTGCGCATGCCTCAGCACAAGTGACAGGCTGAACCCTATCATTCAGAAGATATCGCTCGATGGCTTGCTGCAAAACATTAATCAAAAATTAGTTAGTGTGCCTGTTGAAACACCGGAGCAAAGGGAGGCCAATCAGCATGTTGTAGAGAAGCTAACCAAGCGCGGAAGCATGACGAGATCGAAGCTAGTGCTCGATAGGAGATAAATCTTATACCCCTGTCACACGGCAAATCTAATGTCATTTACAACGAATGTCATTCCTTTGTAATATCATTTGTTTGCTGTCACACGGGGAAACTAAATGCCATTCGATGAAAATGACATTTCCAGTCGAATGAGTTCCCGAAACACATTCGGATTCTATTTCGGACCGAATTATTAGTCTCGACGCCAGGGACTTTTATGGAGATGGCTGATAACTTATGTAAACGTAACTTTTGTAATTGTTAAATATCTTATTCTTTACTAGATTAACTTATTACTGGTTTGATGACATAATAGCACGCGCAAAAAGTTTCTAAAAGAACGCTACTCTCAACTACAGCGGCTGGGCACCGGCCATGTTTTATTTGTGCTCTGTTGTCGTTGTTGCCTGTATCGTGGGTGTTGATCGTCCGATTGCACGTGCTGTGCTGATCAAGGTGGTGGCTACGCGAAATTGCTACCGCCGTCTCATTTCTGCAGCCGGGGAGTCAGTCGTGCGCCCAACCTTCAGTTCACTGTATACTCACGCCCGGTCATATCGTGGACCATGTTGGTTTTCGAGTGGCTCTTAGTTTGACTTCGTGTCGTGCAGCTGTGACAACTTGTGTAAAACGGCTGCGTTTATATTCTAGGAGCACCTTTTTAGTGATAAAAATTAATTTTAAGGAGACACTCATGTTACATGCAAGTTTTAATAGATTTTTATTTCTCCCAAAGCCACGGCTCAGGAGGGCTAAGGTCATGGTCATCATTTTAAAATGACATTTGTTTTCGTCGTGTGACAGCAGGCAGTTAAAATGACATTAGGTCCGCTTAATGTCATTCGTTGTAAATGACATTTAGATTTGCCGTGTGACAGGGGTATCAGTCAATCTTTTCTGGCAGTCTATGCAACAAAATTGTGAATTCCCTGTGGTGAGCAATGTTATAATTTTGTGCTCACATGTTTACAGGAGCATTTACCACTGATTGACACTGTTTCCCGACTATGTCCATGCCCTGTTGCAAGACACAATCAATGAATTCTAAAGAGAACTACATGGCAACATGCCTTGCATACATACCCCATCCCGAACACTATACATGCAAGCAACCAATGTGGGATAGGAGGCTTCTAATTGAGCATATGAAAACAATATGCCCTGCGTTGGATACAAGAAAGAAGTGATATAGACAGCGCTCAACAGAAATGGCATACACATCACCAATCACAACTCTCAACAAGTCAAAATACTTGAATGAGACCAGTGATGTAAGAAATTTTAAATTCACTTTCATTGAACGCTGTACGCAGGCCATAGGCCAAGAATGTCTCTTAGCTCAAGAGATTACTGTGTATGGTGAATGTTGAGTTCAAACATTAACGCTCATCTCGGGGCTTTTTAATGATGGCATGGTAATAGGCATGTGCCGTAACTTGCAGGACCCACACCTTGGTACATCAGAGCAGCCTTCCATGTCAAAAACAGAGGATGACATAGTCCGTACTACTGCTGATGCTTCTGTGTTGGTGAGTGAAGGAAAAATTAAAAATTAAATGCTGTTGCTGAGACTGTATTTTTGGTGCCTGAGGCTCTGAGGTTGCACAGCATGCTTTACTAACTGCCGTGTATGCACGCCTGTATTAAATGCGAAGCATTTCTTAGCGAACTTCGGCGAGTTTGAGCGTATCTATCTATCTATCTATCTATCTATCCATCTATCTATCTATCTATCTATCTATCTATCTATCTATCTACCTATCTATCTATCTATCTATCTATCTATCTATCTATCTACCTATCTATCTATCTATCTAGCCGCCTACGATTTTGTGCTCTACTGGCCGTATCGTTAATGGGATTTATACCAATTTTTTTATGACATAACATGACTGTATGATGAACATAAATAGCTGGTCATATCATGAAAATCATGACTAACTTGTCATGAAAATAATGATTTACATGCCACGTTCATGGCGCGCTCGCGGCCGTTTCGTTAGCTTGATATACACCAAATTTGGGATTGAGTGACATTACTGTATGACGAACATAAATGACAAGTGGTAATGTGAAAATCATGACTTTATGAGCGACATGACTTGATTTCCACGCTCATAGCGCGCTCGCGGCCGTTTCGTTAGCTTGATATACACCAAATTTGGTATTCAGTGACATGACTGTATGACGAACATAAATGACAAGTCGTAATATGGAAATCATGACTTGTCATGTGCGACATGACTTGCATTCCACGCTCATGGCGCGCTCGCGGCCGTTTGGTTAGCTTGATATACACCAAATTTGGTATTGAGAGAAATGATTGTATGACGAACATAAATGGCAAGTGGTAATATGGAAAGCATGACTTGTCATGTGCGACATGACTTGCATGCCACACTCATGGCGCGCTCGCGGCCGTTTCGTTAGCTTGAGATACACCAAATTTGGTATTGAGTGAAGTGATTCTATGACAAACATCAATGACAAGTGGTAATATGGAAATCATGACTTGTCATGTGCGACATGACTTGCATGCCACGCTCATGGCGCGCTCGCGGCCGTTTCGTTAGATTGATATACACCAAATTTGGTATTGAGTGACATGACTGTATGACGAACGTAAATGGCTGGTCATATCATGAAACTCATGACTAACTTGTCATGAAAAGTATGATTTACATGCCGCGCTCATGGCGCGCTCGCGGCCGTTTCGTTAGCTTGAGATACACGAAAGTTGGTATTGAGTGACATGACTGTGTGACGAACATAAATGACAAGTGGTAATATCGAAATCATGACATGTCATGAGCGACATGACTTGCTTTCCACGCTCATTGCGCGCTCGCGGCCGTTTCGTTAGCTTGATATACACCAAATTTGGTATTGAGTGACATGACTATAACGAACATAAGTGGCAGGTGGTAACATGAAAATCTTGGCATGCACGTCGTCTACAATGCCATTTACATGCCACACTCATGGTGCGCTTGCGTCCAGTCCTCTAGCTTGACATACACCAAAATTGGTATATCGGGACGTGACTGTATGTCGAACACAAATGACACGTCGTAACATGTAAAACATGACATGCAAATTATGTAAAGCATGATTTGCTCCTTCCTGGCTGCTTCGCATTACATCGATTCCCACAGTGCGTTAGATCTGCCGGCTTTTTCTGCTTGCTTTCTTTATAGTCAAAGCCACATGAAGAGCACAGTTATGCATCTTGGTTGTCTGCTCGAAGATATGTCCCTGCAAGTGAGTCACAATGTTTGCCTTTTCAGACTTCTGCAAATCATTCAGCTTTATGCCCTTTTCCTATTGCACACATCCTTATCTAATGTGGCTACAGAGCAAAAAGCATTGCTAACACATTTACTTGATTTCAGGCACCCAGGTCAATTTGCTTTGCCTCCTGAAAAAAGGGACTTTGGCACGCAAACCGACGTTGGTATGTGTCAGAGCAAGTGTGCCGAGTGTAGTGCCAAAAGAGGTGATGCTGAAATGCATAGCCTGACATTTGCGCCCGCCAGTGCCTCAACACCAAGGCAGCAAAGAATGGATGCATGTGACATTTTGGACGAGTCTCTAGAAACCGGGCCTATTGTGGACATCAGTGATTGCAGCTACCAGCCAGCATCTGACAGCAGCATGGAAATGTAAGCAATTTAATGATTTGATAGCATTATTACTTATGGTGAAGTGTTTGCAGTGTTCCTTATGGTGGACAACATTCCTTTCAGAGACTCGCCGTCCTCACTACAGGCTGAGAAAAATACATTGTTTTTGAAAGTTGCCTGCTGAAGCTCTTCAAAACTTGTAGCGTTTGTGGTGAGAGGTGCAAGACTTCAGTGCACACTCATGGGACGATGGTGACCATAACCGCTGTGTGCAAGCTTGAGCACAAGGTAACTTGGTGCAGCCAGCCTTCCACCAATGGCATTGCCATTGGTAATATCCTGCTTTCTGGGGCCATCCTATTCAGTGGTGCAAGCCCTACCAAAGTAGCGTTTCGTTCAAGGACCGTTTCCTGTATTTTGCTGTAATAAACATTCTTTCATTCATTCATTCCAGGTACTGCGCCTCTTGAAATCGTCAGGCATCCAAGTTTTCTCGCAGACGGCATACGATGTTTACCAGAGGGGCTGTCTCCTGCCAGCCATAAAGAAGGTGAGGACCTGTGTTCATATGTACAAGGGAAATAATATTCAGCATCACATTTGTAGGTCTGGACAACGGAACAGGCTGCCCTCATGGAAACAGCCACAGGCCGTGACCTTCATCTGCTCGGAGATGGCAGGTGCGACTCGCCAGGGCATTCTGCGAAGTACCTGACATATAGCCTAATGGATGCTGAAACAGCCAAGATTCTTCACTTTGTGCAGGTGCAGGTTGGAGAGGTAAGAGATGCTTGTATAGGAGTTCTACGACGCACCATGCTTTTTGGTTTGCTGTTGTAAGAATGCTGAAAGGTGGCTTGCTGGTCTTTGATAGTCGGCAGATGTGAAGACGAGCCCTCAAATGGAGCAAGCTGGCTTGATAAAGGCACTTGCTCATCTGCGACTCAAGGACCTCAAGGTTGCATCACTGACTACCGACAGGCACCCTAGTATCAGGAAGTACTTGCGTGACCACGAGCGGGACCTTCTGCACGAACTAGACAGCTGGCATGTTGTTAAAGGTGTGTGTGAGAATTATTATACATTTACTATGTAGCAAAAATCTTAAGCAGGATGCTCTTTGAACGCAGGTTTTGTGATTTGCATTTAGCTTTAGAATTGAAAGGGCTAGTAAACAGGCCCAAAAATGTAATTAGGCCGCCCATTATTCATTCATAGAGAAGACCATAGAGATTGCACACTGTGAATGTCACGGGGCTGTACGCTGTGCAGGCGTTATATTTCAAAAATCAGTTCCTGTACCCCTCTTCTTTGTCTGACCACTCCTCGCCTGCTGAATGACGTCATGTTTAAAATGGGGAACATTACGTAGCATTGAGCTCTTTGATTGGTTAATCAAGTCTAACAAACAATAGTGGTGATATGTAACTACCTGTAGCCAGCTTCCACACTGCGAAAGTGTGCCTTGGCTTGCATTGACCCTACAGTGATACAGTGTCAGATACACAGTGCAGCTGTCGCACATATCGCATACATAATCAATGTCTCCCACTGCGCTTTGTTTCAGTACCACCAGTGAGTAACTGACACGAGCAACATGTGTAGGACTCCTTGCTTTGTCGACTGCTGCATGCTTAGTGTGCCATTTCTGTAATAAACTTAGACGCCGAATTATCACTAAAAGAAAGAAGACATGAAAGAAACCTAGAAGAGCGGACTGTTGGGCGAGTTGGTGATACATTACGGGGAAACTGCGCGAAAAAAAACGTGGACAAAGGAAGGAACAACAGCACAAGCGCATACTAACAACTGAATCTTTATTCAGAAAAACACAAAAATATAGGGAGCACTAAAACCACGTGTGTAGGTTGGAACAACGATAAAGAACTACACACGCGCATCTAGATACGCAATCTCTGTACTATGTAACGCCACAGAGGGCTTAGCAACACAGCTATCACCGGCCTTGGAAATAAAATAAGCTTCTACAACCTCACGCGTAGTGCAGTCCTTGTGCCCGAGCCAGAACTTTCGTTCCTCTGAAACCTGGGCAGCATTTGCAATCACTGCAGTGTAATGACAAGTTCGTGGACGGTTACCCTTTCATGGACAACCTGTGGTCATTCAATCTCTGATTAATACAACGCCAGGTCTGTCCGATATAACAGCTTCCACAGGAAAGAGGAACAGAGTGCACCACTTCCTTTCCACATTCAGACAGGCTGTCCCTATGCTTCACCCCACACTCATACCGCTTAGGGGATGCGCCTTTCACCTTTCTTTCGACAGCCCCGCAAATTCTTCCCAGCTTATTCCGCGCAGAAAACAGAACATGTACTCCGTACCTTGCGCCAACTTTCTTGAGGTGGTGCGACACACCATGCAGGAAAGGAATGCTGACAAAAGCCTTCCCATCAACTTCACCCCGTGCAACAGCCGAACCATTCCGCTCAGATTTTAGGTTCCGCATTATCCTCTCACAGAGGAGAGCCAAAACTGCCGCAGGAAAGCGTGCCGCACAAAGCCGCGCCACGTGTTTAGTGAAGCTTTCAGCGAGCAGGTGAGGGCAAGTTTTATTTAGGGCTGCAGTCAAACAAGAAACGGCCACCCCGTTTTTCACTAGCTTTGATTGGCTGGAACTAAAATCCAAAATTGGTTTTTCCGAACGTGGTGAGTACATCCAGCAAATATGCGCGCCACCAAACCGGATAACCAAGTCAAGGAACTGCATAGCACCTTCCTTTGGAACCTCGAAGGTGAAGTTTAGTCCCGACCCTTTCTCCTTCAAAAGTTTTAGAATGTCCACTCTGGCCCCAACACATCTGCACGAATCAACAAGGACAAGATAATTGTCCACTTACCTAAATGTTTTGACAGGGATGCCCGTTAGGTCAGGTTCTATTTCCCTGTCTACCATGCTCAAATAAATTTCGCTTAGGACCGGGGCAACGCTGGAGCCAATACATACACCAGACTTCTGCGTATAGACATCATCACCCCAACCAATCACAGTAGACCTTAAATACAGGCCCAACAACTCCAGAAACACCCCAACAGATATACCACATTTGTCCTGGAACATCTGCTCATCATTGTCCTTTACAATACAATCCTGCACGTAGGAAAGAAGTTTATCGTGCGGCAAAGAATAAAATAAATCCTCAACATCAATGCTAAAACCAGAAAGGCAAGCGCTGGCATCACTCTAAAAAAACTGGACCGCCTGAGAAGAATTCTTCACCCGATAGGGATCCACAATGCACAAGGACGACAGGTGCTTTTGCAAAAACACCAAGACGTGACGCTGCCAAGTTCCACGTTCACTAATAATTAGGCGGAAAGGCACTCCAGTCTTGTGAGTCTTTGCAGTGAAGACCACATGAAGCAGAGAACACTTGTCGTCCTTGTGCATTGTGGATCCCTATCGGGTGAAGAATTCTTCTCAGGTGGTCCAGTTTTTTTAGAGTGATGCCAGCGCTTGCCTTTCTGGTTTTAGCATTGATGTTGAGGATTTATTTTATTCTTTGCCGCACGATAAACTTCTTTCCTACGTGCAGGATTGTATTGTAAAGGACAATGATGAGCAGATGTTCCAGGACAAATGTGGTATATCTGTTGGGGTGTTTCTGGAGTTGTTGGGCCTGTATTTAAGGTCTACTGTGATTGGTTGGGGTGATGATGTCTATACGCAGAAGTCTGGTGTATGTATTGGCTCCAGCGTTGCCCCGGTCCTAAGCGAAATTTATTTGAGCATGGTAGACAGGGAAATAGAACCTGACCTAACGGGCATCCCTGTCAAAACATTTAGGTAAGTGGACAATTATCTTGTCCTTGTTGATTCGTGCAGATGTGTTGGGGCCAGAGTGGACATTCTAAAACTTTTGAAGGAGAAAGGGTCGGGACTAAACTTCACCTTCGAGGTTCCAAAGGAAGGTGCTATGCAGTTCCTTGACTTGGTTATCCGGTTTGGTGGCGCGCATATTTGCTGGATGTACTCACCACGTTCGGAAAAACCAATTTTGGATTTTAGTTCCAGCCAATCAAAGCTAGTGAAAAACGGGGTGGCCGTTTCTTGTTTGACTGCAGCCCTAAATAAAACTTGCCCTCACCTGCTCGCTGAAAGCTTCACTAAACACGTGGCGCGGCTTTGTGCGGCACGCTTTCCTGCGGCAGTTTTGGCTCTCCTCTGTGAGAGGATAATGCGGAACCTAAAATCTGAGCGGAATGGTTCGGCTGTTGCACGGGGTGAAGTTGATGGGAAGGCTTTTGTCAGCATTCCTTTCCTGCATGGTGTGTCGCACCACCTCAAGAAAGTTGGCGCAAGGTACGGAGTACATGTTCTGTTTTCTGCGCGGAATAAGCTGGGAAGAATTTGCGGGGCTGTCGAAAGAAAGGTGAAAGGCGCATCCCCTAAGCGGTATGAGTGTGGGGTGAAGCATAGGGACAGCCTGTCTGAATGTGGAAAGGAAGTGGTGCACTCTGTTCCTCTTTCCTGTGGAAGCTGTTATATCGGACAGACCTGGCGTTGTATTAATCAGAGATTGAATGACCACAGGTTGTCCATGAAAGGGTAACCGTCCACGAACTTGTCATTACACTGCCAGTGATTGCAAATGCTGCCCAGGTTTCAGAGGAACGAAAGTTCTGGCTCGGCACAAGGACCGCACTACGCGTGAGATTGTAGAAGCTTATTTTATTTCCAAGGCCGGTGATAGCTGTGTTGCTAAGCCCTCTGTGGCGTTACATAGTACAGAGATTGCGTATCTAGATGCGCGTGTGTAGTTCTTTATCGTTGTTCCAACCTGCACACGTGGTTTTAGTGCTCCTTATATTTTTGTGTTTTTCTGAATTAAGATTCAGTTGTTAGTATGCGCGTGTGCTGTTGTTCCTTCCTTTGTCCACGTTTTTTTTCACGCAGTTTCCCCGTAATGAAAGAAACCGGAAAAAAATCCCATAGATGCCTTATGAAGAAGGCGGAGTAGCAGCTTATGCTGAAACTTTAGCTTTGCAGGAAGTGTTACACCTCCGGTGAATCGACGTCTTCTTGTAAATTGAGTATTTTGCGCCTAACATTCGCTCGTCAGGCATGTTGACTACACTGGCGTATAAAGGCAGCTAGCTCATGGTCTAATGTAACGGTGGAACTTACATTACGGCAGAGACGTTAGTTTTATCCCATCGAAGTGCACACGGCGGTGCAAAAATATGCATATCATTGGTGTCAATGGTCAGCCCATTTCAACTACACTCGACTGCAGCTTGTGGACTCATGGGTGTCCATGTGTAACGTTTATTACATAAAAGCAGATAGCCAACACTGCAACCAAATCACATGTTGTCCCAATGTGATGCTTGTATAGGGTATTTTTCAGAGGCACTTCGAAGCACTGGCGTGGCTTTGTGGTAAAATTCTTGTCTGGATTGCCTTCATGCTTAAAATATATTGATGCTTCAACATAAAAAATATTTTACAATACTTTAACATGTAGGTTTGCGAAAAAAACTTGAGGCTCTCTCAAAAAGTCGTGGGTGTGGGTCTCTGGCTGGATGGATTCAGTCAATTTGCAACCACCTTTACTTCTGCCTAGCAATGGCGGAGGATGACATAGCACTTCGGCTGAGCATCTGGAAGAGTAAGTTCATGACTTCACCTATTTACTGCTTAAATTTTGAGCAATGTTGCATATATGTAGCACAACGTGCCCGCTAGGAAATTTTGAGAGGTGGACATTTGAGTTAAGTGAAGTGAATATAAGCTGTTCATGTAATTATGCTCTATAGCCCTTGTATAGATATCTTAGCCACAGTTAAAGTTCTGCTGGGTAAACACTGGCTACAATAACTCTGAATTGGCCTGTATTTCTGTCCACTGTACTCATCATGTATATTCCTGTTATGTTATTTGTTTTTGCAGGCCTTGTAGGACATATTGTGAATGTGCATTCTGGACATGAAGGGCCTTACCATCGACGCCTTCACGATGCATTGCCTCGCAAAGAGTGGCTAGATCCCAGTATGTACCTTTTTCACTACTCAACACAATTTGTAAACGATTGCTAGCACATCTCTGTATGCTTTTAGCACTGCCGCATTGCTCTACTTCATTATGTTTGCAGGAACACCTGCCTACCAGAAGCTAAAAGCAGTTGTCCTCAATGCTCGTCTTCTGAAAGACATTGCTCAGTTGTCTTCGGAGACCCAAACATCTTCTCTGGAGTCATTCCATGCTCTCCTAATTCGCTTTGCACCAAAGTCAGTGGCATCCACACCACGTGTCATGTCTGCCAGGTAAAGTGTTTACCTATTTGGTGCAGTGTTTTGCAAAGTATGTTACATTCTTTCACACTTTATTGTCCTCTTGCAGAACACAACTTGCAATATTGCACTACAATGAGAACACTAAGCGGGAACTAGTAGCAGATGCTGAGGGGAAGCCTGTTTTCCGGCGGAAGCTTCTTAAGGCGAAAAAAGGTCGTGAGGTGGTTTGCCCTGTAAAAGTGAAGGCAACTTTTGGTAACTATTCAGTCATTTGAACGGACTGGTTTTTTTTTGTGCAAGGACAAGCTGCTAATAATTCAATGTCTTATCGTGCAGTCATTATGTCTTATCTTCCTGTCAACATAAAATAAAAATCTGGCCTTTTGGCTCAGGTTTTAATGCAGGTTTTTAGCCACTTTGAAGCATCCATTTTACCTATGACTAATTATCCTGCGACAACTCTATTGCCGTTAATTGCACCCTTGTAAGTTCCATGTGAGAGGAGAAAGTGAAGGTCAAAGTTAAGCTTCATTTGCAAATTTTTCGCAGAAACTTCTACAGCTGAATGGCCAGTTGATGTCACAGATAGGAAAGTGTTCATCCACATTTGGGCTACATTGGCTCATTGTAATTTTCTGAAGCTTGTTGTGTAGAGTCCTCAAGTATCGCAGAACACCATGGAAAACATCTTCAGTGAGCAAACATTGCATAGGGCCTAGCAAAGGCAGTCGAGATCTATGATGTCATGTTAAGTTCGTGCGGGACACTGATGGTGGCGTCGTTACCTGTATCTTATTTAGGGCATCTTCTCTCAAACGAAGTGTCTTCCTATCAGAGGAGCTGTACCATTGGTATTGTAAAAGGGCAGACCACAAATACTGTAACAAAACTTTTTTTCTCTTCAGTGTTCCTTTAAAAAGAGTTCAGCAGAAACAAATTATAACAGGTATTTTTAAACAGTACTTCATTGCTCTATGCGAAACAGAGACCAGTTTTTTGGTTGCTGTATCATATAAAGAGGAGAAAGCATACAGATGATTTCACTGATTTTATCTGCCTACTGAGGTCATGTTTGCCCCTGCTCCTTCAGTGTTCTGAATGTTGAAAGCCGAGAATAACGTGCAATGCAAAACTTATGCTTGCTTTCGTGCATGTCAGCGGCAACCTACAAATACTTTTGGTAGTTTCAGACTACGTCCAACACCTCCTCGAGGCAGCACTGGATAAATGTAAGAAGCAAAGCTACTCCGAAATGAGGAGCTGCGAGCTCTCACCAAGGCCGCCACCTATGTCTGCGTCGCATGACAAAATGCCGAAGGAGGCACTCGTGTCTCGGCGCATGTTGCGTTTCGGAGACAAACGCAAAGAGAAGTGATGTGACGAGTGCCCCTGACATTCCGGTTCACTGTGGGGACAATGGAGGTAAGGCTTCCGATTTATGCGCATGCATGAACACAAGGCAACCACTACTTTCACATTGAGTGCTGCATGACCCCGCCCCCCTTGAATTTTTTTTTTGCCATGGTATACAGTGCACACAATGACACTTGACAACACTGTACCGCCCGTCTCCACTTGAGATCAAGGAGCACCCCCCCCTCTCTCTCTCCGAAGAAAATTCAATTTCTGCTTATGCCTCTGCTGCACATGACTGAGGATGCATAGCGAACACTTTATAAGCGCTTTGCATAAAAATTTGTAAAAATTTTTTTTTGCCTCGAATGTTCCATTGTTATGTCAAGGGATGCAAGTGATGTAGTCACTTTCAGTTGAAGGATGTGCTCTGCAACTTTATTCTCAAAATGAAAACATTTTTTCCATCTTTCTTCATGTCTCTCACGGAATCTCTCACGGGGAACCTCAAGAATCTCTCACGGGGAACCAGGCGGCGTGCACTGCGGCTCGAGGTCATGCATGCCGAATCATCTCTGACACGTAAAGAGCACATGCCAACGGCTGCCATGGTGAGGATGATTGCTAGGAGTATTTGAACATTTTGGCACATTACAGGAAGCAGAGGAAGCGGTACCCCCCTGGCGCACTAGAGTCTGGGGAGGGAGCAAGCGGTGACCAGGAGAAAACTCCGGGGTGGAGCTTACGTGCACGGAACATTGATGCACGCATAGCATCCAGGGACCTTTTTCCACCGGACATGAGCAACGCCTTGCACCACATGGTGCTGGAGTGGAAGAACAATCCGGACGTACCACTGTCATCACCCCAAAGCAACAACGAAGAGACGAGCGCATCCAGAAAAAGAATTCGAAGAGGAGTGGCATGCTGTGCTGGTGACGCAAGACCCTGACAACCAGCTACGATTTGTAGACAGTGCCCAGGCGGCGGCAGCAAGCTATGGCTACCTTGGCTCAGGAGGCGTCCCACCTTGGGGCTCAAGTGGAAAGAGCCTGGTCAAAAATAAAGTTCATTTCTCTCTCTCATGGAAGTTTCTGAATAAATCAACTAAAAGAAGCGTCTGTGATCTGAAGTTTTTATTTTGGAATGTTCCTAGATGTGCTCATATACTTGTCATTACTTTTCATGTCACTTAGCCTTCTTGCATGTGAAAGAAATGTTTAATGAAAAATGGCACTTTTCACTCACAATCCCTTTCATTGTTAGCGGATTGGTGGTGGCTACAAGTGGTAGAATAAAAGGGCAGGTGTTCCATGGAGGTGTTTTTTTTAATAAACAGGTGTCCCACACGTCTGCAGGAGATTACAAAATTTCCCTTTTATTGCTTTGCGCAAGTTTCACAGATTAGGTGGCCTGAAACCTCTGTATGATGGTGAGGGAAATCTTTCTCGAATCTGCCGGACGACGCACGATGGTAGTACTTTACGGTTGTGGCGCCTGAGGTAACCCCATATCCACCTCGTGAATTGCCAGTACGACGTGTACCTCCACTTCCAGAAATAAACAATTTTTTACATATATATTCAAATCGAAATGTGCTTGGGAGCGGGCCGTACTTGTGGTCGTCCTCGATGCCGTCGTCCTCGCCGTTGTGGTGCACGTCGATAAACGCAACTCTAAGGACAACCGCGCCGAGACACAGGGTGCGGAAGTAGGGCTCCATTGTGATGCACGCAAAATCCCGATTGATTTCTGCGTAATCCCAGCAAACGCATTCGACGGCTGTGGGCATCACTATGCACATAAATATAACGACTGTAGCATAAATTGAGGTGAAGCTAGAATTACTTACCAATCTGCATTCTCTAGGCGCGCTGCTGGTGGTGGCCACGGTGGCCGTCCGTCGGATTCGTCGCTACTGCTGTCGTCCGTCGAAACATGTCGCTCTGGCGCTACTCGATAGGGGTCCAAGTTTTGCGCTCGCATGCGAGCCAAAATTCGTTCCTCTAACTCGCTCAAGTTGTCAAGCGACGACATAACGAAACCGTCGAACGACTACGGCCGCACGTGAACTACCATGCGTGAACTGTCGTTCACGTGTAAAAGCGTCGTTTCGTTTTCGAAGGCTTAGCTCAGCTTGGCTTGGCTAAAAGTCCAAAAAAGGACCTGCGTACAGCCAAAGTAATTGCATAAGAAGCCCCAGGAAAGCGCTGTAACTCTTGTAAAATAATTTAACACGCCAGAGAGCAGTAGTCGCGGGACCGCAGGCTCGACATACATAACATTACGTGTTTATACTTAGGGCTTCACTTTTCATCAACGCTGGCTTATAATCGCTATCGCGATCACATCCACTGTTTGTAGCATGTCTCCTTAAGACTGCATAATCGCCGCACATCGAAAAATTCTGATGATAAATGTTCTACGGCGTTTTCCGCGTTCCCATTCCGTGATTACAAGCTCTGACCGGTAAGCTATCCGTTGCACTCAAGAAAACGGGTACTATAAAACTTGGTTGTGGGTCCCTTTAAGCCTGTTATACTTTGGTGGTACGGGCAGAGGCACTTTATTTTATGTTCTTTTTAAGGAAGCCTCACCATAACGTTTGTCCCTATCTACTATCTAGCGAAACCACAGCCAAGGGAACGGGCTTGGCAAAATCAGCGGGGGAGGAAGACCCCGTTGAGCAGGGTTCCCCTGCTCGAACTTGATTGCTGTGTCCGAAACCCTCCTTCAGAAATTGAAGGGCAAGAAGAGGCCTATCTCTGCTCGTGCACAAAAAAGGCCGGAAGTGGTGCCGTATGTGCACAAAGTGGCACACAATTTAAAAAAAATGTGGCTAATAGGTAGTACAATGTGCCTGTAGTTTTTTCCGCGCCACATAAACTGGCTGGGCTATGCCCTCGCATCTCGGGACCACTTAAAAAATCGCCGTGCGGAAAAAAGCACGCACGACCCTACGTCACATGCGCCGTGGGCGTTGTGTACGAAATCCCGGTCACGTGCGGAAGGGTTTATATCGCACCGACGGATCGTTGTGTCAATGATCGAACACGGGAACATGAGCGATCTGTTAAAAATAATTTGACGTTTCATCTCCCTATGCATTGTAGGACCTGTGTATGTGAACGAGTGCGTTCTAGCATTCGTATTCTGGGCAGGGGCGCTATGCAGGATCGCCCGAGCTTGGCGAAACTCGGGATCTTTCCTAGCTCTGGCGACACTCCCTTTTCAACGAGCCAACAGTACGAAAAGGTCAGATCCACCCTTCAGCGCGCGCTGCGTTCCATTGGTTACGATGGAACGCGGCGTCACGTCAAGGACGGTCGACAAAATTGGGTGGTGTTTTCAAACCAGAGGCATCTTCTTTCATTTGTTTGTCGTTCCACTGAGTGCAGAAGTGCACCCATGCAATAAAAGTGTCAGAAAGGTTTACTGATGATATTTTTTAAAGGCAGGGGCTGTTTAAATTCGTTTTGAAGCTTTTAATGTCTGTACTAAGTATCCTTTAGAATAATTAGCATGGTGGCCTCTGAGATTAGTTCCGGCCGAGCCCCTTACAATATCGCGACCGTAGCTAAACCCGAGGCCCCGTGTAGAATCATCACGGTCAGCCTGCACATTCTTGCGCGTTGCTCGACTGGCGCGCGCCCTCTTTATCCCTTCATGGTGTGCTCGCTGCCCGAGGACGTGCGCCCGGCTGATTAGATAAGTGGCTGGGCGGTACACCTAGCTAAATACGTCAAGAGATGCTATGAACAAGCTAATTACGCCAAGGCATGCTAAGATCGAGCTAATGAAGCCATACCTTACTAAGACCATGGTAATGAAGCCTTGTAAAGCTATGCCCATGCTAACTAATACCAGGCTAATTAACGCTACGTTAATTATAAGCAGGCTAAGTAAAGTCATCCTAATTAGACCTTAATGATATGATGCTAATCAAGATCATGGCAATTAGGTTTATGATAATTAGCTACATACTAATCAAGATCATGCTAATTGCACGCGAGGTAATTGTCGTTTTAATTAAAACCTTACCAATCAAGACAAAACTGTTCAATATTTTGGTAATTAAGTCCTGCCTAGTTAGTATAATCAAAATTAAGACGGAGCTGATGCGTTCTTTACTTCGAAGCGTATACCGAGCAGACTGAGTAGACGACCGACTTAAAACGCTGGAAGAAGCTCGGTGGTCACAAGCTCCGCTGTGGCTCCAGCCTTTCACAAGTAGTAAAGGCTGACCAAATTATTTTATATGCAAAGAAGCTGATGCTTAGCGTCCACCGCGTGAAACCTTTGACACTCACACCGGCACCATCACAGTCACGAGTTGAACTGGGGCCTTCTCAGAATCAACGAGTTTTACCCGAGTTCACGCGTCAATCAGTTTGATTGACAGACGCCCGCGGCGAAGATCGGGTCCACCCACCGCGTTTGCGCTTTCCAAGGAGCAGTGCTCACGCCGCAAAGCCAGCGAGCGGCATGATTCATCTATCAGCTTTATCGCGCAGACTGTGCACACACGCACGGAGAAATAAAAGTTATATCATCACGTGGCTGCGATGTCTCGCATTCAATTTCACCGCGCTCACGACGTACCACTCACAGCCGCGTTGCCGCAATGATGCGAGCGCCCCTAGTGACAACCTGTCCGTAAATTTTCCGCAATATTTGATAGGAGCGAAACGAGCTGCACGAGAGTGTAGCGTGTGCACCCTTGTTGCCTTCGAGAGTGGAAATTTTCATGCTGCGGGTGGAACGAAAGAACATGCCCGAAAGTGGAAGAACGCCCACGAACACGCCTGTGGGAGGCGCAATGCGGAGTTGGCAAAAAGATAGCGCGACAATTACGCTGACGTCGCTGCACTGTTGAAATGTGTACTGAGTGGCGGCGCTGACGTGTTCGCACGCGGTGTTTCTTTGATTACCGCCGCAGATGCCCCACATGCGTTTTTGACGCCACGCTCGTTCATGTATCCGTTTTTGTCAATGCTGCTATCACGCGCTCCGCTCTGTTTTTGTGCCATGACCTCCGCAGTGCGAGCTCGGAGCAAACTCGTGTGCCCGAGAAGCTCGGGCCATCCTGCATAGCACCCCAGAAGTGGAAATGCGCTGGCGAGAGAACTAATGGAGGCTTATCACATTGAAAAAAAAGAAGGTCATTGTATCAGTGACACTTCTGTTGTGCTGCGCAGTAAGGAAAAACTGTTCTTAGAAACTTGATTGTGATATGAATATTTGTTGCTCTGCCGATCCTGATTAGCTTTGTCGATTGTGATGTGCATTGCGCATGCGTGCGCCACTCGGCTGCGTATATATATCCTTGGATACTTCTGAATAAAGCTTAGTTGCGAGTTTGCGCCTGTCCTGTGTATCTGTGTTCCTTCGTAGTCCTCGTCGATATTGCGGTTCTAAGTTTTAAGAAGACTTATACCCTTGTTCACAGGCAGCCTAAACCGCGGTTAACGTAACCGCGGTAACGTTAACCGAGGTTCGCTTATGTTACACGGTAGGCGAAACCACGGTTATGCCGCTAACCGCGGTTGCAGGAAACCAAGCTTGGCAACCTAGGTTAGGCAGTTAACCGAGGAAATAGCGGCGCCCATGAGCGATGAGAGCATGCCGGTGAGCTTGTGTGAAGAACGGACGAACTGGACGGCAGGGACCACGGAAGGCTATGGGAAAATCATTTCCGTGGCCTGCGGAGCACGTCACGCAATGCAAAGGTGTACGCGGCAATAACCGCCGAGTTGAACGCCGAACTGCCGCCTGACGTAGAGCAGTTCACGCCAAAGCAATGAGGTTTTGCCTGTAAAAAATGCATATATTCGCATAAATGTACGTTTGAAGAACATTATGCAAGAAATAAGTGACGTATTTGTGTACAGAACGGCGATCTGCTGATTAGTGCGTCAGTTAGTTTGTTGTACGCCAGATGGTGTTAGCCGCCTTAACCGAGGACGGTTTCGCACTGTGTAACATCGGCGAACCGTGGTTGGCGCTAACCGCGGTTCAACGCGGTCAACCGTGGTTGGTCGTAACCGCGGTTAACTTGTCTGTGTAACATGTGTATTACTTGCAGGGTTGGTTCGTAACCCACCTCGTACTGTTGCTGAGTTCCGCACCAAAGCCACAACCATAGAGCGGACATTGCAGCAGCGCTCGCGTCACTACAACCGTGAAGTGAGTAGCGTACCTGCGGATGTCCTTTCGGCAAGCCTGGGCAGGAACTGCGAAGCCTTGAGCGAAATGGTCCCAGGCAGCATAGAACGTTGGCCCGATGTCGGCGACAGATTGGCAGTTCCTGGCCCAAGGACGGCCCATGATTGACAACATGCCGCCAATATTGGGTGTGCCAGTTTAATAGAACGGCGATGTTGGACCAGTATTGACAATGTGCCGCCAATATTAGCTGTGCCAGTCTAATAGAACGGTGACGTTGGACCAGTATTGACAACGTGCTGTCAATAACGGCTGTGCCAGTCTAATAAAACGGTGACGTTGGACCAGCTTCAGAACTTGCCGCCAATATCGGCGGTGCAAGCCTAATAGAACGGAAACATTGGGCCGAGTTAAACAAGGAGAAGCCAATATGGGCTGAGCCAAGTATTGGCCCGTCATTCGAACGATATTGCCGACGTCGGCTGAAGAGTGAACTTCGTTGGCATAACATCAGGCCGTTATGTGCCAATTTCTGCGCTTGCTGTTGTTTGGCACTCTTGTGGTCCGACTTCACACGCCGATTTTTCAAGTTTGAGAGAGTAATGTGCCAGACACAACATAAGAAACATATCTTAGTGGTTAAATCATAGACAGCTCGTTCATTATGCATGATCGTTGGTCGCGGCGATAGCAAGCAGGACACACGATACGATTTGTGTCCGATCCGACGTCGAGCTCTCCGACGGCGTGCTAAACGTCGGATCGGACACAAATCGTATCGTACTCGCGCAAGACTATTTAACCGAGAAAAATTTACCCAGTTTGTCCCCTGTCAGGCGTACGATTCGGTGCTTCTGTACGACGAAGCAACCACGGTTTCCGCTGCCGTTCACAACGCAACCGCAACGGCGCGCTCGACGTCGGATCGGACACAAATCATATCGTGTGTCCGGCTTGCTATCGCCGCAACCGATTAGGCTGTTTCGCGTTCACAGCGCAGTACCGGTTAACTGCACTTGCAGATGCTTCACGTGTGGGAAGTTGAGGTTATCAGTTGACTATGAGCGTTACGGTGATTGAATCGTACAATGTATGCAGTGGCCGTAATCTGACACACCCACACACGCGCACAGCTATATTCATGGAACGACGGCCCACACGAATTCCCTACAACATCGCTGCGAGCGGACGGTAAAGTGTGGCGGAGTGCGTGGGCGTCGGGCACCTTATCTTCGCGCCGGGTCGTTGCGAGTTCGAACTTCGTTATACTGCATTTTTTAAAACATTGCTTATATGTACCCTACTCTAGCTGCCCAAAACAGCAGTTTCCGCGGTACGTATAGACTGTGCGCAGTACGACGCAATGGCACGATTGGGAATGTATTTTTCTGTCAACAGACGTACCTGATCTACAAAAATACCCCAGTTATTCTCAACTGAACGAGTATGAAAGCTAATCAAAAAACTGTCGAGAAATGAGCCCAATGCATTGTTAATTGCCTCAAAATTAGCCTTCTTATAATGCCGAATAATTTTCTTAACCTTAGTTGTTTTAGGAGCGCTAGCGTTAATGCCAAGACTTATTAAAGAATGATCGCTAATATTAGGTAGAAAAGTTATAGGGGAAGCTAGATCTGGATGATTAGTTAAAACTAAGTCAAGCGTGCTCGCAGTGTTGGAAGTGATTCTGGTCAGCTGGGTAACAAGTTGGGAAAGGGAAAACACGGAACAAAGTTCGCAAAATTCTTTCGCCTGAGTTGAAAAGGGCGTTATACCGGGTGGATGTGTGTTCCACAACAGGTTGGGGAAATTAAAGTCACCGAATAAAAACAAAGGAGATGAGGGAAACCGTGAAGAAACGAGGTTAATAGCATCATGTAAATTGTCGATGAAGGTGCCAGATGATGAAGGCGAGCGATAGCATACACCAAGGATTATCTTTGTATGACTGAGTGTTAGGCAAGCCCATGTGCACTCAAGATCAGTTTTAATGTCTATATGAAAAGACGGAATATCTTTCGAAATGGCGAGAACGACACCCCCCTCCTCGACGCTCAGTGCGGTCACACCGGTAGACAGCGAAATTAGAGGTCCCATAAAATATATCACAGTCACGCACATGTGTAGGAAGCCAAGTTTCGGTAAGGGCGACGATTTTCGCGTCGCACGTGTCGATTGCTGATGACACCGAAAAGAATTTGTTGACAACACTTCTTGCATTTGTAAAAAGAATGGGTAGGTAAAATGTGTCTGCATGAGGCGATCAGCCACTTCCATCTTCGTTTTCCTATTGTGCCGGACGTCGTGCATTCGTACGATTTAGTCCAGTACCTGTTACATTCTGACTGAGTTCATGGGCAGAATCGCTGGCAGCGTCGTACAAGTAGCATTTATTGTTCAAAAATAATTTATTGTAACGAAGCTTGAAGTTGGAAGAGCCAGACTGGGCTTTACCGAATTCAAAGAGTTTTTTGCGGGCGGTGCGGGTAGGTAATGAAGAGTCTTCACCAACTGAAAGATTTTGTTGTTTAAATTGGTTTCGCAGAGCAATTATGCTTTCCCTTCGTTTTTAAGTGCGAAAATTTTGCGATGATGGGGCGGCACTTGTTAGGAATGAAGGAACCGAGACGATGTGCGCGTTCTATTGCGCCATCGGGAAATGAATCGGAAACTTATCTTATTGCTGTGATTAGCTTAGATTCAGTTTCTTGCCACGATTCTTTTGTGTCAGGAATACCTCGGAATATAAGATTATCACGGCGTGACTGATCTTCAAGTTCAGCGAGACGTGAATCGAACGCGTCTAAACAACAAGCAACTTTTTCAACCTGGGCGTGCGCGGATGCCATTTCTTTAGTTAGTTCATCGAATTTGCTTGATTTTTCTTCGAGCAAGTCTAAGCGTTTTTGGAGACCATTAATTTTTGTCTCGATGACCTTCTGGCCATTTTTCATAGCTTTGACATCAGAAGCCAGCTCAGATTGGGCCTTGGTACCTTCAAGGGATCGAGTGTGCAGATCCTTCAGCAGCTTGAACAATACATTCATTTGTTCTGAAGGGTCCGCGGGGAGTGAATCTAGATTACGCATTGATTCGGAGCGTGTGTTAGGTCCAGGGTTACTCTCGACATCACCCGATTGTAACAACAGATGGGCAACGGATGCTTGCAAACCGTTATTTTTTCCCAATGGAAACAAATACGTATATAATCTTTGCAAGTGTTAATAGTACTCTGCCCACCTGATGTGCAGCTAACGTAAAGAACAGGCCCTGCTTCTCGAGCTAGGAATATGTACGGAGCACATAGCAACTGCAGAGATACCCAGCTGCAACCAGGAAAGGGCGCACCTGCAGTAATTAGTTCGCACTTTTCAAGTTTTCCGCTGTGTCAAAAAGCCTGGCTGAGTGAGCACTTCATCCAGTGCAAGGAGGCAGCCACGACAAGGTCCCACTTACAAAACAGTCACCAGCTGAGAAGAAGCAATGACACGCCAACCATCCAAAACAGAACATCCAAGAGAGGAGCAGCAACTACTCTTACAGTGGATAAAAACCTGCTAACAGCTGAAAGTATACAGTCGTGCTGATCTTCCAGCCAAGTATGATAAGGGTACACTGAGAAGAGGCATTGAAGATACGCCACCAGCAGATGACAAAACCAGAACAGACAAAGCTTTCTCTTCATCATACGAACGGTCTTTAGCTGATAAGGCGAGTAAGTCACTACATGGCACAAACAAGTGCACGAGGGAGAGCTTGTCACATGAGGTTGTCAGCACTCAGAGGACACAGACCAAAATAACAGTAGAACAAATTACAGAAAACCCAAAGCAAAAGTTACCATGCTTTTGAGTTTTCGTTTTTTGTGCAAATGAAGCTAGCAAAAAGTGGAACACTAGATAAAAGCGCCACAGTCAACACCTGCAAGTTACAGCTTTCAGAATAATACAACACACCGAGCAAGCATGCAAAGAGCTGCCTTACGAAGGCAAATATAAAGCGACTGAAGGCTGTGTGCCCCTGACCGAGACAACACCACAACCAAAAGGAGAGCCTTTCAGCCGCGTCAGCAGTTCAGGCACAACACTGAAAAGTCACGAAAACATACGTTCAATGCCTTTGTTGCATGAGAACGTTAAAAGGAATGTATGTACACAAATGCCAGAAGCACCAATGGAAAAGAAAGCCATTACTCATATATCCGGCTCTCTCCATGCACCGACAGAAGATACTCACACCTGGATCCTCAACAATGGCTTCGTACAGCTCTCGAATGTACCCTCAAGTGTGCTGACGCCAAGTGGACGAGACAGGACGGCAGACTACATTGTGAAATAATGAACATGTCAACCACTAACCACGGACTTATGCTAGAGTGCATGCCGTTTTGAACACCTAACGCCACTGGTGCCAACTCGACATTCCCAACCGAAATCTCGACCTCCAGACAACATAAGATTGTTCCGACAACCTGTCGTCTCTCGCCATTCCGTGAAAGAAGGGTATGCACACACCCAACTCATCATTAAGTGGTTCAAATCCTCTTGCTTCCAGGCTTATAGACACTGACTCACCGAATTCCCCTCTCTAAGCTCACAACCTTCATCAGTGCTGGGAGTGTGTTCAAAATCAAAGGAGACAGAGGAGATTGGTGGGGGGCGCGTGCACATGGTATTCCTCGGACAAACAAGCAATGGCCTGCATGGTCATCTTTGACCAGCTTTTGCTTCTGTCCCATCCGTTATAGTCATGTTGACATTTTAATGTATTTGCACTACATGAAAGGCATAAAAAAGTAATATAGAGAACAGTATAATAGGTGTATAAACTTTCAGACGTCTTTTAATTATTGCAGCACTTACATTGCATGTGTTAGAAATAAAACACCAAAATGTTGCTCTAGTGACTATGTGTGTATTTTATACAGAAATATTTATACTCTGTTTCTGCTATCTTTCCACATGGGTGGCAGTAGGCAGGCTTGCTTCAACTAGAGTGAGGCTCGGAAGCTGATGAGCAGAATGAACATCAACATGCTTTCTTGTATAGTCCCTGTCAGACTCAACTTGCACATTCCTCACTTTATATAGCCTTTGTTAAAATCTGATGCTGTGCCTTGCTGCATTTTTTCTATATGAAAAGGGTCATCACTGTCCTCTTACTTAATTTGCTTTGCATTAGTGTTCCATTCAATTAGTTGCAGCAATATTTGCAACAATGACTAGAGCTGTCAGCAACAAATTCAATTCATTGCGCTAAAGATGCTGGGAATCTGAATAGCATTATTTCAGTGTGATGGAATGAATGTGAAGAATAAATTGGACAGCACTATACATAACAATTAAGGCAACACTGAAGTCGAAAAGAGTTCGTACTAGTGGATTTTCACATGAACAAGTGGGGAAAGAGCTACTATGTGAATGTCTTGTGCACACAATAAGCTTTCCGGTTTTAGAATGGCACGACAAAGAAGACAAAAAGACTAGCGAGCCAATTAAACACAAGCTTCCTCAGTAGTCTTGTCATGATATGTTTCAGAAGCATAGGTCGGCAAAAGATGTGGAGCTCACTCAGACTCACTCATGAAATATATTTTGCCCTTCGGACTCAGTCAGACTCAGATTCACCAAAATATTCCTAAACGGAGATCACCCGGACTCACATTCACAGAAATTTTTCTCAGCCCGACTCGCTTGGACCCAGACTCACCAACCTATTACTCACTTGGACTCACTCAGACTCAGACTCATGGCTTTATCATAGTATGAGTGAATCTAAGTGAGCCGACTCATGAGTCTGTTAGCGTACAATTGGCTTTCTCGAACAGGGTGTCAATGCTCTTTAAACCACTATCTCGCATAATCCGTGCTCTACTTGGCGCCTTGTGACCTCGTTTCTTCCAATATATCATATCAGTGAATGCAATCCAGTAAAGAGATTTTTATAGAAAGAGATGGCATACAAAGGATATTTTGATCAAAAATTCCCGTGAAAGAGTTTCCGGGGGGGGGGGGGGGTTGCGTTGTAGGCCCCGGCACCTCCTCTTCCATAACTCAAGCCTCTGATCAATAAATAATTAGCACGCGTATGAACGCTGGGGCTTTGAAGTATGTGTGAGTCATCGTGAGTAGAAACGTCCGCCGACGTGAGGCTGATAGTGATGCTGAAGTTCAGTAAATAGAACCATAGATCGGCAAAAAAGTGTAGAGCTCTCTCAGACTCCCTCTAGAAACACATTTTGCGCCTAGGGCTCACTCGGACTCAGACTCACCAATATTTTCTCTCAACTGGGCCCACCTGGACTCAGATGCACTAAAATGTTTCTCAACCGGACTCACTCGGACTCAAACTCACTAATATATTACTCACCCGGACTGACCCCGACTCACGGCTCGATCTGAGTCTGAGTGAGTCGACTCATGAGTGAATTCGCTGACCTATGTTCAAAAGTAATCAGAACTAATCGAGATGGCACATTCAAAATGAAAAACATTCATGTATCAGCTTTCCTTCAATCGCATTGGAGGATAAACAAATCTTTCACCTTAATGAATAACTTGTTTTTGCTTTTTGGTTTTGCTGGATCAGTTGTTGTGTGTAGCCATGTGGGTGTATAAATCTGTTGTGTAATGTTGAATAAACTTCAGTTGTGAGTCGGCGCTTGTGTTTGTGTGGCTCATTAGTCTTTTCATCGTCTTTGTTGTGTCGTTCTAAAATCATGCATCCGTGACAATTCACCGAACTGTCAGTCCTACTTCAGCTTTTTGGCTCCTATAGTTGCATGTATTGCTAAACCAATGCTAGAGTTATTACCAAACATACCTCTAAAATTGCTTGGAGGACCATTTGACGTATGGCAGGGTTCACAGTATTTGTCACATTGGTTATTTGAACATTGAGTTTTGCTGTCCAAGGGTGGATGTACCATCTTAACCTTTTATTTTTACAATTAACTGTGGCTTTACCTTCAGCGATTATGATGTGAAGGAGTTGGGAAAGACAAGCATGACCTACGTCAATGAGCTTGTTGATGTATACAATTAAAAGAAGGCTCAAGGCGCGTGAGCATGCTCTCTTTTATGCCAACTGATAAAAATGCAGGTATGTAGAATAGTGCCTGAACCTTCTTTGAGTGAGATCTGGTTGCAGAGGTCAAGCTCACATCAAACAGAAAGATACACTTATTTTTTCATAGCGCCTGAAAGCATAAGTACCAGGACATAGAAAGTTAAAATAACTTCTTCACTCTTTATTTGTAGCACTCAAGAGCTAGCACATTAGCAAACCGCTCGAAAACATAGATTTACTCAATTGTATAAGATATAAAACTAAAGCAGTTATTCAATATTTTTATAGTTATCATATCACAAGTGGCAAAAATAAATTTGTTCTTTTTTTTTCGCACCCTAATTATTATTTCGAGATGCCTTATTCGGTGCATAAATAAAATACAAAAAAATTTTTCCAGATGCCTGAAGAACTGATGCTGGTAAAGGCTTTTTTCACCACCTTTACATGAAACCGCGGTCAACGTGCACTTTTAACCATGGCCTCGTGGAGAATGTTTATTGACGTTATGTGTACGATATTTTTGCTGTTTCAGGCCACTGGTGATGACATCTGCATAGGTAGTGAATCATCTGTTTTGTTTTCGTATAACACTTCAGTAAAGGTTACTCAAAAGAAAAGTTTTGGGAAGTGGGCAGCTTGGCACAAATGAGGGACAGTTTTCAACCCGTATAATTCCGTTAAAATGTGTGCAGGAGTCAAGTTCCCTGCTAACATATGTGTCTTCCTGTGCGCTGTCACAGAGCTAGTAGGTCGAAGCTTCTTCATGATGTCATGTAGACGAGATGTGTAGTCACCGGCAGGAATGTGGGCTTCGTGTTGATCTGACTGAAAGAATGTAATCACTTGGCAGGCCTACAGTCACCCCGAAAACAAGTTTTACAGTGCTGCAGCCAATGTGTTCTTGAATGTGACGCATATATGTCGCATTCCATTGCTCATTGTGAGGTAGGCTGCAGTGGAATGTCTGCCCAAATTGGCTATCTCTATCTGCTGTGATTGAGGACGGCATGCCCAAACGATGCAGCCAGCTGCTACAAAATTAGGAGCAACAGTTGCAGCCGTAATGTCTGGAATCGGATTAGTATATTCCACCCAACGCTTGAAACAATCAACACGAGCCAACAAGTTTGGCTTTGGCGAGATGGCAATGGCACGATAAGATCCACAAAAATGTCGTTCAATCATGTGTTTGGCCCTGCAAACATATCCAAGAATGTCTCAATGTGACTGAATCTTCAAGTGCTGCAAAGTGATCGTCACTGGTGGAACACCCACGTGATGCTACACCTTATGTTATCTACCTGGGGAAGCTTTGGACTGCCCGAGTATTTGAGTGTGAAAGACTGTCTAGTGGTGTCAGTACTAATTGTGTTTGCGAGTGGCCATAAATGGTCAATGCTTATGTCACAACATATGTGCCACAGCAAATGTGTCCTGTTTCTGGCTAAGGACTGTGCACCACTGAAAGTCTAGCAACATCGAAGCTTATAATTCTTGCAGACGGCAGATTCTGTTGTCATTATGTCAAGCAGTTGTCACTTTTTTTACGTCCATTCCTCTGAGACAGGTAAAGGCGTTGATTGGGCTATGTGTCAGGGCATTAGTGACAGTGTTGTCAGCTCCCTTGATGTGACTAATGTCCGTACTGACTTCTGATATCTTTGACATCTGCTGCTGTTCACGGGCAATGTGGATGCTTCAGTCTTCATCCAAAAATGCTGTAACGCTACTCAGTGGGTATCAGTTTTGAAGGACATCCAGCACCCAAAGCTACATAAAAGATGTCGTACGATGATGCACAGTGGAACTCTCATTTGATGTTCGAGTAGTAGCATTGCGAAGGCATCTCTTGATCCCGAAAAGTCTGCTTGGGCGTTCTTGGTCCAGGGGAGCTCAATATAGTAGCAGTTCCGTGTATCAACAGCAGGAAGTGGAGGGGATGTAGAATGGCCCGGCACAATGGTACAAAATGGTGGTAGTAGTTCACAACATGAAGAAACTCGCAGGGCGGATCAGCAGCTAGTATTCGGTGATGGGAAGTTCTCAATAGCTATAAATCTGCCTGGGTGGGTCTGAATACTGGATGCTAAGATGACAGGGCCTTGAAAGGTGAGCTTGTGGACATCGAATACACGCAGCTGACAAATGTTCCTTTTTGGGGTGCTGGATAAGAGAATGCAGATGTGAACTGTGCTCATCTGATAACTGCTTGAGTAGCTTTTGAGGCGAGCATGACTGAATTCGAGGCTGGGTAAAACGCTGAAATGTCATTCTGGAAGATCTCGCGCCGATTAGTATGCACACGACCTCAGACATGGCTGAAGGGTGTCACTGTCATCATGTTATTTGAAATGTCTCTTCTAGAAAGATTTGATGGTAGGAGCACACGAGGCCAATTTTGGAGAAAATTGTGGCATCATAACATCACGAGAATGTGAGGAGCTAGTTATTGAACAGGCATGGTTGCTTGGTGGAAATAGGACTCAATTGACTCAAATGAATGTTGCTGCTATGCCATTGGCCTCCTGGTTTACACTTCGGCACCAATTGCGGAACATGGTAACCCAATACAGAGCACACATTGGGCTGAGCGAAGTCAGTGCAAAATCTGGAAATTTATAATTTAAGAAGATGGCTGCCTCAAAAATTCTTTTGAACGGCAGCTCACGACATTCCTTCCGAAATAATATATGTCGTACATCAATTCTGTTGTCTAGTCAAACCATCCAAACTTTTATTTGTTTCTCGGTCATCTGAGCCCTCAGACTCTTTCTCAAGAGATCATCTTTCTGAATGAACCATCCCATCCTGTTTTTGGTGACACCGCGGTAAAATAGATGAAACAGTAATAATGTAGTGTGCAATAATAATCTTGCAACGAAAAGAAGCAGGTTGCATTGCCTTAAAAACACAAGTAGTACTCTGACCTATCGCTTGCACAGATGCAGAGTATTCCTTATCGGCTAAGCTATCAAAATATGTAATCTTGTTAGGGCTAACCTAATCGAGAAGGCTGCGGGTGGGAGTAGGTGGACTGGCCTAGGCATGTATACGCGTCGTTTACGAGCTGCCTTGTGTTCACTCGGTCTGTATGTAGCGTTCGGAGCGAGGTGTATTAATGTAAGATTAAAAGACGCTTTATGTCACCAGCTGGGTCACATTGTCAACGGCGCGTAGCCAGTTATTTCGGGGTTGGGGGTTGAACCCCACCTTATGGCAACGCCTCATACACCTTACTCCCAATTTAGCTAGGAGACCATTGCCAGAAGTGCACTTGTTCGCCTCTTTACCGTCACTCTAGCTTTGTAGTGGCTTTTCACACGTGTCGAGTTCAAGCTGATCGCAGTTGCAAATTAGCCTACCATCCGGAGCTTCAGCATGATGAAACAAAATATATACTGCATTCTCGGGTCAGCTGATGCTGATTTTCAAGACTCTGTGAGGATCGCCTGAGTTTTCTTGTTAATTATTTGTAACGGTGTCTTTAGAAAGTGATCAGGGCTGGACTGAATTTCGTGATCGCTATCGAGAATGGTCGCTGCTACACGGTCCAAAGAAATCCGGGTTGTGTTTGGTGCAGACGTCAGCAAGATCACGACCCGGGACTCGGAAATCGCGATGCGCAGACCGAGACCGTCTTAACAGTCTTAATCCCACTGCTATGATAGGTGTCCGTGACGTGTCACACAAGCTTAGGACATTCGTAAGTAGTAGTTCGCTTGTTTTGTCAGTTATATAGCCAGCTAATGCTGCACGAAAGGTTTAAGTTTCGTGTTATTTTAATGAAATTTCATTTGGGAATCGGCACACTGTTCTGTTTCCACATCTTCCATTTCGTCCTTTGCGCCAACCACGACCTTTTGACGGGAACGCCTCTAGCGGCGGCGCGCGCGTCCGTGAGGTGACAAAAGCTTTGGGACGCCGCGGCCGGTGGCAGTGTTCGCGCCTGCTTGTTCGTGTTTTTCCGCAGTTTTGGAAAACTTTTCTTCTATGGCGGTCGTTCCATGGCTCAGCATAGCAGCAATAAGGTTTGTTGAGTTGTGGGCTGTCACAACACCGACAGCAATTCACCTGGAACAAGGTTTTACCGCTTCCCGAAGGCTCACTGGGAGGATGGGCGCCAACGTTGGATATAACTTGTTCGACGTGACACGTAAGACGTTTTGTCATTTCATTTGGTGCAGAGTGATACGTTTATTCCATGGGAGAGATGTCCATGGAATTGAACATTGTTTCGGACCTGCCTTAATTGCGATACATCCATTAATCATGGTCTCCAAATGGCGATGTATTTTTTTTCACGCCGAATCGTTGTCGCGAAGAGATTGTTTAATTCTCGTTATTTCTTGAGCAGCGTTGACGGAACAGACTGGGTGTCCTCAGAAAATAGCAGAATTTGCAGTAGGTATTTCGTTAGCAATGCTATGGCAAGTGAACAGGAGCACCCAGCCTACCATCCAACGATTTTTCCATCACCTTAAAGAAGATTGGAAGAGCTCGCTCATGCGAACGCTACGAAAGGTGTGATAACATTTATGCATGTTTTGCACGTTCTTTAAGCTTGACAGCGATGACTATTCCTTGCGTTCTAGGTGCACTCGATTCACAGTTTATATCTTTAGGACTGGTGTACCTGTTTCGCGCTTGTCATGTTCGTATGTTATTTTTGTGAGCTTCAAATAACAAAAAAATCATCGTGCTAAAATCAGTTTTCTATATCGCGACAGTATTTTTGTTTTATTTTGATTGGGACTAACCCTCATATGACTCTCGCACTAATTGTTTTCAATTCGCTTTCGAATCGTTGCAGGTACACGGCCACTGCCACAGGGTGCTTGCACTTGCCGGCGATGCCTGCTCTGCAGTCAGTCGCAGGTCGCGTCAATGACGCATGCGTTTCGAGAGCGCGTCAAAACTGAAAAGCAATGAAATAAAACGAAACCATTGAATTAAAATTCTTGCTCACTGTCAACATGAAAATCAAAAAAAAAGACTTGATGATCTTTGACGGAGCGTTGATGCACGTTTGGGACACAGACCAAACTGTCACCAGACTCGCCACTCTTCCGTCCGCAGAGACAAGCCTTTAACATTATGTACATGACCTGCCTCGTACGAAAGCTTGCCTTTATCAATGTATGCTCCCTTCAAAAATTTATCCAAATCTGCCACGGTCTGAAAACCAGCCTGCAGTTGCAGACGAACGCATGCAGACGGCACCACGCTTGCCTAAGCAGCCGCGTGGGCGGTCTCGCAGGGAACGCGATCACCCCAGGGACGCTGAAACGGCCTCGTTGGCGCTGAACGCCGCCGCGTTCGTGGCGCCGCCTGTGCAAGCGCAGTGTGCCCATACCAACTCGCCCAGCTGAGCGACAAGTGGGTTTGACACTTGCTGGTTGACTGCATCATCGCTGCCTTTCTGACTGCCTAATAGCCCTTTTGTTAGAGAGGCTAGAAATCCTTTCTACTTTTGTTGTGAATGGATGCTTCCCTGGCCACATTTCAAGCTATTTCGGTGGCGTTCCTTCCCGAAGACCTGGCAACACTGATTTTGTCATCGGGGGGATCTGGGTGGATAACTTCAGCGACAAGCCAGTGAACTTCTTGGATTAATTTGTGAGTACAAGTTGTTCTTTCATACGAGTGCTCTCTTGTTGACACCTGTCACGTGCATCTTAATCAACTGGTAATTGTGTGCGAGTATTCGGCTAGTTTGTAGGGCGAGCAGTTGCGGCTAGGCCATCAGTCGAGTACGTGCGACCCGAGTGATCGATCTTTGTTATTTCGATTGGAGAGTACAGAGTAGAGCTGTATATTCAGGGATTTCATGTGCAACTTGCGTAAGCGTACCGTAACATGACAGGAGCCTATGTCGCCTGCCTACTTCTGGGGTATCATATATAAAGTGCCACAAAATTAGTGACCCTTCGCGCGAGAAATGTCGGTGTCGCAATTTCAATAGTGGGTTCAAGAATGCCGCGTGAATTTGATGTGAACAGTATATGTCCTGAAAAAAAAAAAATAAACGTAAAGCGTTTCTCTGGTGTTCACTGCGGCCAAACGGTACATTTAGTCCCGCGCGATGGATGCCAGAAACTGATGTATCATCGCACCACCACGCTTTGGGCTCCTGTTTTTCCTGATCATGAGTTCATGGGCTAGCAGGGTTCACATATGGGCACAGGGTAAGCCCTACACTTCCCATGCGTTTTCGACCAAGTTCAGGAACCGTTTTCTGAGCAACAAATAGATGTACAGTTTTGCTAACTGTAAATGATTAATCGTAATCTAAAAGTACTTTTTTTCCTAAAAATGTTCGTCAGCCAGGATAATACTTTCTCAGAATGGAGCGAATATGCACAATATGTGTCAAGGGATACAATTCCCAAATAGCAAAGAAAAAAAAGTGATTTTTAAAAAAAATTTGCCCTGCCCTCTGCTTTTACGGTGGTAATGTAGTGAACCTGAACACGCAAGAACGAGGGTTCACGAGTATTTTTTTTTTGTACTGTTCTTTGCTCACAAAACCGATTATTTGTACGTGTATGCGTCTTTTCCTTCAATAAGTCTGCACTCGTTCTTGTTTCCCCATGGAAGTGAGAAGTAGTGTGAGCCACGAAGTACAATGTGCATGCCCGTCACCAAGGCTATTTATATGCGAAGCAGCTCTTTGACTCACGTGTGTAACGCCGTGCGTTACGTGCGTCCGTACGAATGCGCCGCCACGGATTCCCCTCGCCGTAGGGGTTGGGGCATTGCCAAGTAGGTCACGCCACAGCTGCGCGTTGACGTCACGCTCCCCTCGCACGCTTTCCTCGCAGGTGCGTGCTGACGTCACTCTCTCCCTCACCCGCAGCATGCTCGCGGCAGCGCCCGCAGCTGCCGGCTGCTCCGCCCGCTCGCAACACCTCTGACCCGCCTCCCGTGCAAACAAACGTTTACTCGAGTAAACAATACACCGAGTTTCGCTTCAAACCGTTCTTCCAGCACCCGCGTCAACGCCCGTTTCAACCGGGTCAACGCCGTGCGCACCGCTGCTGCTTCGCATCCCATCAGGGTTCCCTTCGGGGAGATGGTTCAAGTTTTTTTTATGTGCGGGATTGATTTCTGTGAACATGTGTATATCATCTGCAAAATATCAACAGCGAACGTAGCTTGGAAGGTATTTTACATGCATTTTAAAGCTTGCATGCGCGATCAAGCGCTGTATGCCGCACCTCGTGGTATTGGCACCCTCAAAAGTGACCCCACTGTGACCCCCCTACTTCCCTCACGTCACCAAACTGCAGTCGATACAAGTTATGACGACGTCATAAGTGCCATTTTTCTTTTGCCGCCTTTGTTCCAGCAGGCCACTAGTTGGCGGCTGCCCGCGAGTCCATGGCCGAGGTGCTTGCGTTGAAAGTTTTGTGTTTGGCCACACTGCTGTCGCGTTTCCTGTTCGAAAGGACTTCTTGATGCACACCATGTGGAAGTGCGTCGCAGTTCTATGTGCTGACGTGGTCTAGCGTTGCACTCGCTAGGTGGTGTTGTAATCGGCGGCTTGTCTTTTTCGAGCTCTCTCAAGCCTAAACTGAGACTGGTCGGTATTGCGGAGCCTATAATTATTTCTCGCACGCTGAAGCAAATGATGTGCCTTGTCATGACTAACATGCCCCCCAGCAACACAGTGCAGCAAAAAAACGCGAGGCCAAAATTTTTGTGCCAGGACCCCTTTGAATCCCCCCGCCTGAACGGGCCATCTGACGTCGCACTTGCCTTGCCCAACGCATCCCGCCTTCACATCATGGCCGCCAACACTAGTAGCAGCAGAGACAAAGTAGCGGGAGCCACAACAGCAACAAACAGCCATAAGCTTGCCGTGATGGATGTCGTCGGTGAACCTGACAATGAGAGATTAGCTCGCGACGCTGGTGCAGAGGCAGCTGCTTCGAGCGTAGGGGTTCGTTTTTGCGGCACCCAGCGGAAAGTCGCGTCGGTTTCTTTGCTGCAGATCAAGCGGCATACACCATTCAGGCGTCTGGAAACATCACATGTACGTGGCATTTGGTCGGACTTTCCATCACAGCGACTTTCGTGAGCGCGCAAAGTACATGCAGCAGTATGCAGTACCGAAACTACCCTTGAGATGCGTCCTCGTGAGCGAAGCACAGTTCGGCAAAAACGCAACTTTTGAACCACTCGCACCGTTTGCCATGGTACGCCAAGCGGCTCTTTTTTCCTTGAATCAAACAGAAATGGACAAGCAGCATTTTATTACACGTTGTAATGCACGGAATGTCCTTTTTTATTGCACTTGGTTTGATTACTGGTGATTAATTGTACTCGGGACTCGTCGTCATCGGGATCATTCCAAAATATCTCACTTATGGCGGATATGGTGCCGTACATTTACCTTAATTTCTTGAATACTAGAGCACTGCTTTTGATAATACTGATGTTTTAGACAATCTAAAACATTTATCTTTCACTCTGATGTAAATTTTTATTTGGCTTTAGTGCTTCTTTAAGCGCTGCTGTTGTGCAAGTTAGTTCAACACTCACTGCAGAGGTTATACGTCTGTTCCAGAAATGCTGCTCATGGCTCGTTTCAAGCGCCATACTGCATGTAATTAAGGCAATATTGAGTAGTAATTCAAAAGGGTAAATACAGTCGATTGATGAGAAAAACAAGCTGACTTTTGCCTTTGGGTCTTCAGGGAATGCATAAGAAAGGATCTTGTTGCTTTTTAGCATCTAGGCGCTGTTGCATGTTGTGGCCTTTCTCTAGCACTTCTGCTGATTTGAAGTGCAACATTTATTACCCTTTACTACCGGGTGTCGCGAAATCGCGACATACCGAAAAACTCCATGCCAACAAGTCACGAAACACGTGCAGCCTCTAATGCCGGCTGTAAAGTACTCACGGGGAATGTAGCTTTCAGAATGAAAAAATCTTGCGCCGTCTTGAGTAAGGTATTCTATGCTAGAACCAATTGTTTTGTAGCTCATGGCGTAGAGCGCGAAGCACGTGCGACAGCGCTCACTTCTTCGTACTTTCCCGCCTGAGTTACGCAAAGTCAATGTTCAACAATTTTGTTTATTTGGTGTGTACACACCCAGGAGGTGGCACACAACATGTTACATAGTTTTGAAGTCAATTTTTTGTTGCGAGATCCTTGTTTCTGTGGCATATCGCGAATTCGGACATACCTAAAAGTATGCATTAAAGTTGTGTTTTAGATAATTTAACGGAAGAATCAATTAAAGGTTGCTATTTAAAGCTGGAAAATGAAAGCACTTTTTTAAAGACGATAGTCTTTCTTGGGATACCTAAACGAAGAAATTTTGGTCTGTCTGTCTGTCTGTCCATCTGTCTGTCTGTCTGTCTGTTTGTCGGCACGTCGCACGATTCAGCTAACTGGCCAAAGTTTAACCCCTTGCCTTACGACCTCCAATCTTGACCGAAAAGCATGTGTTCAAAGTGGTGAGCGTGGGCAATTAAAAATCAAATATTACGCATACCTGAGGCACAACATCAATACCTTAGTACTATTCACAGTGTTCCTTTAAAACAAAATCTATGGATACGTAATTATAAAGATCCTAGTGTTTATTACGCGGCGCTGAAAATGCGCCACTGTGTACAAAACAAGTCTCCGCCCAGTGATTTAACTTCCACGCTGTGGTGCTGCCACCTGGCAGCAGCATAGTTCAACACAAGCCAATGTTCCCCGGTAGCGCTGTAGATGGCGTCCTCTTCTGTTTTATCAATGCCAGCCAGATGCGGCTGATTCATCGTAGAAGAGCGCTGTCTCAGGCAAGGCAAAACATATATGACCGCTTGATGAAATACGACCCACTCTACAAGACATGATCAGAGAACGCAGAGAAAAGACCGACGACCAAATTTCAGCGGAGAAACGCCGGCGTCCGTCTAAGCGTGCCCGGAAAACATCCGAAAAACGAGCCCAGCGGCTAGCCCAGCTATTAAATTGTGGTACTCATGCCGCTCATGCAGTGCAGTCGGCACAAGACTATCGTCCTTCGACGACATTTGCAGCGAAGCACGCAGATACGCGGCCAATTTTTTTTTTCGGCGGCTTCATAATTCAGGCATTATAGGGTTACGATGATTTCTGGCGGAACCCTGCACTTAATGACCACATAATTGCGTTTGGAATGTTATTTCATGCTATGTGATTTTTATTGATCCAGTATTCTGTTTATTTGAGGCCAAGAAAGCTGGAGAGGTTATTTCACAACATCCAACTCCATTTTTATAATTGAGTGAAATAACGAGTGCTGTGGAGAGCATTTTCTCCATGATATTTACAACAAATTGAGATGTTTATCTAGATCTTCGTTAGAACCCGGTACTAATTATTGGTGTCTGAATGTAAATGGAACTTGCTCCTCTAATGTACTTCAAAATGTGAAATTAGCGGCTTCATGGAGCTCCTAAATGCAAAATTACCTGCTCCTAAGTGCTCCAATATTCAACTTGTTGCTGCGCCAAAGTGCGCCAAAATAAAAATTTTGCTGCTCCAGTTGCACCAAAGCAAAAGTCCTCGGTAGCATCATTTGCTCATGTCATTCTCGGAGAACATTTAAGTGTTGCCGGAACACTGCTAAAACTTGTGCTTGAAAAAAAAAATTCCAAGTTCCAAAAAGTGATGCATGTGACTTGTAAGTCTGGTGGGAGAAGTTCATGTGGTGTGGTGCTGCTGCTTACACCCACACCTTTGTGAGCACAATAAATTGGGCAGGATCATAATTGTGCAGGTTGAGATCACTCAGTGACAAATTGCAACCCACGGCCAAAGGTAATTGGTCTTTGAGTGACCTGAAGTCACAAACTTGGTGGTAAAAGATTGCGGGCCACTTTTAGAGCAGATGCAGTCACTGCACTGTACCTCACACTGTGGCAACATTGGAAACGCGAAAGTCATCTTCGTGCTGCTGAAAGTATTCCTTCACTACTTTATTATGATCTATTACTTGTTGTCAAGTTACGTTGACTGCAGGTGGCTCATTTCTTGATTCCTGTCTAATGAAAGCTTGGCACGATTTTCAGCCATGGCTCGCACCTCCTTGTTCGTCTGTTGTGCGGCGTCGACAACATTATTGTCAAATATGACTCAGTGAGAGAAGTTCTCTGCTTGAATGCCTCCTTGCATTAAAGCCACACTGACAGGTCTAATGGCTCCTCATCCAGGTCGGGCAATTCCTCGCTGTCAGGGTTGTAACTTCCCCTGAAACCAGCTTTTTTCAAGCAGTTATTATTAAAGAACCCTTGACACCGAAACTGAATCTTTGATATGTTTGTGTTGTTTGATTGTCCGGTATACGTGGACACGTCTAACCGATTATTAGTGGCAGACTTAGCCTTTAAGATACTTCAGTTTGGTTTTGGAACAAGCGTTAGTGCCCACATTAGTTGGCACCTCACAACATCCCCACTTGTATGATGTAGCTATATAGGGGCCCTTTGCAGTGTTCCGCAAGTAAAGTGACTATTGTCGACGCCACAGAATATTTGTGGGATGTACACAATACCACGACTGGCACCCCGCAAGGGCTATTGTTATGCACCCCTCTCTCTCTGTTGTCGGCCTACTCTCAAAGCAGTTATGGCTGCTTTGGCTAAGAAAGCTTTTTTTTTTTTTTTTTTTTTTTTTTTTTTTTTTTGGTGAGGGGACCCGTGCTTCACAGGCATAACTTATACCATAGTCCTTCAATACTCCTTCTGGTCACGAAACTTCGCCGTCACGCTATGGGGGAGCTTGATATGGCACGGAAAGCTGCCGCGCCGCGGCGCTACCGTCGTTCAGAGGTCATGCTTCTCCGCCCCTCCGGCTTCATTCCGTAGGGACCGCACATGCGGCCGGCGCGAGCCGAAAGTTTGCACGTGTACTATATGTGATTGCTTTTGGGATAAGGACCAAGTTCAGGTATCAAACAGTTGAAGCTGCGCACGTTCGCGTGACGATGCCGTTCAGGTGCTGCGTACTGAGGTGCCGGGCGCTACTGAAAAGGTGTCGTTTTTTTTGCGTGCGAAGTGTTCGTGGAAAGTTCGAGAACTCAAGGTGAGCCATAGCTCGGCAAGAAACGCACGACTTCCGCATTGATTCATAGTATGTGCGTGTGTGTGCGGAGCACTTTGATTAAACGGGCATCATCCATGTGCACGGTTTCACGATAAACGGTGACACCGTATCGTTGCCGAGAGACAAGCCGCGCCTCAGGCCAACGCCATTCCTCGTGTTCGGTGGCCTGCCAGCGTACATTACTAATCGGAAGTCATGACCTCTGAAAGTTTGATAACCACTGAAACAACCTCGAGAGCCACCGTGTGCAAGGGAGAGGCGTCGTGTGCAATGGGCCATTATCTACTTATTGTAACATAAAAAAAACAAGACGCAAGGGTCCTGTGTCAACATTCCTTTGAGGCGTCTTTTGAACTCTACACTACCCCAGTGCTGAGTGAAGGCGGAAATTATCTGTTATATCTCGATCATAAGCATTTCCACGGCTTCAAGATCGCGGTTACAATCCCATTAAGCGTCCTGGTTCGCCAAGGAAGTACGGTACTCAATGCAATCGCGAGTGAATCCTCGTCACCCTGCTCGTACGAGATAGATATTAAGAAGCGCAATACAGAATCAGAGGGACATATTAATTCATGCGACTTTCATTGGGGATATTGACTAACAAAAATCGCGTTAAAAACTGTCGTAGCATTCGACCGATACGCACGAAAACTACCACAATTCTCGAGGCCTAAAACCAACATTCGCCATCAAAAGACCGTTTCATTGACGGTTACGATCTGCCGATTTAATCTGTTTCAAACAGCTAGATTACCGGCAAATGCAAGCTCACGCCCTACAACATTTTTTTTGTTACGTAAAAATAGGCCGTCACCACTGCTGGAACGACACGCGTGCCATCGGAAGTTCGGGAAATGACAATTCTCGACCTTGAGCTGAGGTTGTCATGCATTTAATATTAACGCTGCTGATGTCTTATTCTCTGTGGAGCGCATCACAGTCACGTAAGGTTTCATTTTTATTTGAGGCCTATTGGGCCAACTAGGCAAATTTCGCAGTTACAAAATGGTCTATGCGCGTCGTCTGCTGGCACACTGGGCTGCGAGCTAAATTTGAGATTGTTTACTTTTTGTGTGCGCCTTGTCTTCGTTGCGAAAACATTCTCAAAGTTCCAAGATTAATTCGTATGATTGGTACTACGAAAGAGAATGCAAATATTGTCGACGTACCAGCGGAAAGAAAAAACAAGCGTCGCCTGCGGCGACCACTCCGCTGGGTGGCGTTTCTTTTACTGTGGCGCACCTAGCGGCCGTCCCTGGCTTTATATTAAACTGAGGTGGCAGTTTCGTCAGGGGGGCGGAAACTCCCTATACCTCATGTGACGCGCTCTCGCATGCTTATACGCAGCGGCAGCGCTGCTATTACTACTGGCGGCTGCCGGGCATCCAACTAGAAATAAATCACAAACAGAACATTTCTTTCATGACGTCACTGGTGAGGTCACCAAATAGAGGGAAAGGGCTCAAAACCGAGAGGGGAGGGTTGCCGCGGAAGCTCTCCTCTCCCACTTCGCATGCAAGCGGAATGTGGTCGTGCCCTCTTTCAGGTCCGCTGGCCGCTTGGGCGACGCGGCCATTCGTAAAATTTTGTTAACAATTTTTTAAATTTTGTTCATGTGTTCTGAAGCGGCGAAACTTAAGCGGACCGATTGCTCAGTAAGACAATACTCGATCGACGCAAATAAAATTAATTTTTTTATTGCATGTTCCGTATAAGAAAAAACATACTCGTAGTGTGAAAGTGTAAATCTATAAAAGCAGCTATAATTAACAACTGAAATATGGACATTATGAGAAAACAGTGGACCCAGATTATCCGAACCAATGCGAAAATTATCAACAATCACGAGCAGGACACGTCTTGTTTGACTAAATCACGTTTGTTATGACGGCGCACATATTTCTCTTAAGAATTTGACTACCAAACGAGGCAGAAATTCAGAGGAACAGAGAGGCTTGAAGCGATGAGAAGTTCTTCAAGAAAGAACGTCGCTGAAAACAACGTTTCGGCAAGTTGAATTGTCTTGGTCAGGGCAGCAGCGTTGCCTTGACGAAGAAAAGTTCGCTTGTCAAAACGTTGGCTCCAGCGACATTCCCTGTAACGATTTCTAGAAGCATTCAGTCCAGCAAATGTATATCAGTGACAGTATTAGAAGTAACGTACCACAAAGTTTCAAACTGGCTACATGAATTTCATGAACAGGAAGGAGCCTAAAATTGCTTCACATCATTTGAGCTAGATGCCAAAAGTAAAAGATGAAAAGCTATGTAGCCGAGCCAACACCCATTCAATCCTTTCATTAAACGTATTTTGTTGACACCGGGTAGGTTGTCGTCTTGACCATTAGTCTAGCGACACTGCGCTTATGTCAGTACAGTCAGGCTTCCAGAGAACTGGGTTTACTCATGTACTCATGAAAAATTAATACCTGCTGAAATAACGGGCCCAAATACTTGTGCTCACCCGTTGCCACTGGGAAACCTGAAAAACCTTCGCGGAACTGAAAATCTTCGGGTTAACACGCCGCAGAGCCGCGTAAAACATGTGACGCCCGATTTAGCCATCTTCGTCTTATGCATGGTTGACTCGCCCGGCGTAGCTCATGGCGGCTTCCGTTCTCTGCACGCCACAGCTTTCTGTTTTATCTTCCCCGTACTTGGCACGCCAACCGAGCAAGATAACTGAGCGCGATCCAACTTGTGATATCGCTGAGCGAGTGGCAAGGAGGACCGGAGGCAAGCGCTACGAATTCAAGTCAACCACTCCCCGCGCTTCGCCCGATAAAAAATTCACAAAATAAGAAACAAACAAGACAAATGAGCAAAATAAGAGTTGTTTACAGTGAAGTCAATTTTCTTTATGTGTAAAAACTTGCGAAAGCAAATAAATGCGAACATCCACATCAACTTCACTTCGTTCAACCAGATCTTAGAATGCCCGGAAACCGCTACGAGCGTGCATGTTCCTTGAAACCGAAACTAGCGCTCAGTTTCCGGGGCCTGGTTTCGTGACCAGAAAAGCTATTGAGGGACCATGCTTATACTGAAGCACCAACATCATTGCTATCCTTGCCGCATGCGAAGCCTCAATTTGGAAACAATGCTTTCAACGTCACCACAGCTTGGGTGCATGTAATCTTAGGTGCTCCCCCCACTGTGAGGTGCTAGTTCCTTATGATTTTAAGCAGGCGTGTTGAAGTGTCGCTAAAATGTCCACAGTTAATGGTGGTAACATTAATTATAATACTTATAGCATCTACGATTGGTAATTTATGACATTACCAGACACAAAGCTACGAATCGCAGTAAAAAAAAGTTGCAAACACAAATTTTGCTGTCAGGGGTCCTTCAACGTCTGTTTTTAGCCTTTTCAAGATGCCTGCGAACACTTAGATTGAAATTTGATGTACATTTTGAATTCCCGATTCCTCTACATGTCGAAGAGTTTTTGTACAGCCATTCGACAAGGTGTGTGCGGTAGGAAGCTTTCACAGAGCGCATTATACCTTGATCAGTTGGCTGGGTTACTGATGTCGCATTTGAAGGAAAGGTAAGTCAAGCGAGCTCAATTGCTTCTAGATAAGCTGTGACTTGAGTTCTCGTTCAAAAAGAGGAGCACCAGCTTCTGCTCGATCTTTTGCCTACCAAAGTGCAACATTCAGGTGTTTAAAAAGTCTGTTCATCCGTGCTGCTAGGTGTGAGGCTGCTTGTACTTCCCAGTAAACAGCTGCTTTTATATGTACCGTCCGTAACACAACAAAGTACCTGGTCGAATCCTTCTTAGAGCACTTTTGTGCCAGTGGTTGCCTGAAGGAGTGTGTTAGGTTTCACTTAAAAGGAAGCCCACTTTCATCGGCATTAAACACATCCCTATCTTTGCGCCTCGCAAGAAGCTTCAGCGGCTAATTTGCTTTCCACTCTGGTGCAACGTCCGCACTGGTGTTGTCGCATTCACTACAGTCTTGCAGGAACTGCACTGCATGCCTTGCCTTGCATAGTTATAGCAATCTTTCGCAGATTGTCACACCATTTTGTCCGGGGACTTTAGCTAGTTCTTCCACATACTTTATTTATTTATTTGTTCACAATAACTCGTGAATAAATAAATAATTTTGTCGGAATCGTATTGCTGTCACTTCTACAACCTCTTGCTTTTATCTGCTTTGATAGTAGGTAATTGGGGTGACAAGACATCAGACAAATGTGTGAGGGCTTGTACACGTTAACCGGCATTTCCTAGATATTACGGGGACAGTCATTATATGTTGTGGGAGACACGACCATGGCGCGGCTGGCCCGACACGTGCTGCGCACCAGGGATGCGCGTGGCACAGACATGGGCTTCAACAGGAGCAGCCAACGTGCCGGCCGGACAGTCAGCGACGGACCGTCGTTCACACACGCGGTGTGCCCCCGCCGGGGCGTAGGTTAGTGGGCGGTGCCGTGGCCCATGAGTGCTGGTGTTTTCTTTAATGTTTTATTAATGTTACTATTAGAACATATCTTTTCAGTTTCTGTATCGGCTGCTGCAGTCTTTGGGGCAGGCGGCCCGAACCCTTCAATGTAAAGAACTGCCTTGCAACAAAAAGAAGGTACAAGTTCATCAGCGGTTCACATGTAAGCTTGTCGTCTTGAGAACGAAGCTTTGAACTAGGCTATAAATTGTGTCTGTCTGTTTTCATTGTAGCTGATAAAGCGCGTTGTTAGCTATCTGAATATGGTGCGTGTAGTGTACGATAGTTGAGCAGAGGCTTTAGCGTGACACAGCTGGGGACAGCGATAATGGGAAGAAAGCTCTGTTAACCTATTCAAAGCATATTTCACAACACACAACCTACGTCGACCTGATCTGTGCATCTATTTTTAAAAGAAACTTTGTACTCTTTATTTATATATTAAAAAATATTTCGCTGCTGTGATCATCGACATATGTATAGCATTAACCCACGATTAAAAATTTTTAAAAATTTTTTAAATTTCTGCATCTCACACGCATGAGCAGTGAACATGAAAAGTGTTAGTTTATCCAAGAAGTAGGTGCTGATTAGCTGGTATTATATTGAACATCCTTTCGAAATGGCCTCGTTAATAGCACGGCACGCCAAAAATCTTGGCGTTCCTATTGTCGCTTTCGTAGCTTACTCGCGCCTTACAATTTCAACCAATTGCAGCAGGGCAGTTTTGCGTCACCAACTGAACGTTTGCGAAACCGCTTTTACGTGTAACCAATGGTAGCGCACCCACGATCGAATGTAAAACATTTGCCTGACAGCATCTTTTATAGTTTCATACGGAAATTGAAGCATCTATTAAAATTTCACAGCGCACGGGGATTGGTACAGGATTTTGCTGCAGGGGGGATCAGCGTTTGGGAAAACATGTGCTCTTTTTGGGGTATAAATATTAAAAAAAGTAAGGGGGGGTACGTTCAGGACATTCGGGTCGCCATTCTGAAATTTGCCACCGCTCAGAAATAGCACATGGAATGCTTGAAAAATACGCATATTGAAGCAATACATGCACATCCCACGAAATGTTACCTTGTTAAACTCCACAATCAAAAACAAACTACAGACAGCATGTTGCAGCATAGCCGGTTCCTTTTGAGAATAGGTGACATGCATGAGCTACACGGCTAACATGTAATTCTTATCGCAATGTAATAAACAAAGTAATGTTGTCAACGGCATTGGAGGCAAGTGCAAGTAGCCACGATGCAGCTTTGAAGCTTGTACATGATGCCAATTTGTCTGTCCCTGCAACCACACAGCACGAAAACTGTCTCGTTCTGGCTTGACACGAAAGAGTGATCTCTGATGAGTGCCTATGCTGTCACATACAGCATCTGCTAAGAACGGCGAACATAAACACGGTGTCAATCGTACACAGTATACGGAGCAACGGAACGATCTGGCACTTCTCGTCGGCCATGAGGAAATCTGATAACATGGAGGTTGGTTTCCTGCAAATATTTTTTTAGCATCCCAATTTCCTCAATCTGAGCAATACGGCACACAATTGCCGTTCCTATCAGCCGCCACACGTTGATACGCGCGCTCAGTGTATACACAGGCAGAACGCTCTTGGCCTTCAACATGGCTGGAATGCGCTCAGCGGCCACTAGATGACAGCAGATTTTGCATGAGGTCTATACAGCACTGCTGGGGTTTTGAAAAACACACCAGTTTTCCAACTCTTTCTCATTTTTTAGCCCAGCAAGTGCTGTCATCCTGTGATGATACAAGGAATTTCTTTTTTCCTTGTGCTGTTGACCTTTGGTTTGCATTCCAAGGCTTGTTTAGGGCTATGTATCGGCTGTCACTTGGGCATAAATGCTAGTGCACAGTGGCTAGTTTCATTTTGTCTCATAAGCGGTTTTCATCTGTAGAACTCGTGATAGCTGAAATCTCAAAGTGATGCTTCCTGAAAGGTTGAGCTCATGCTCGTCACTTGCTTTTAAAGCAGATCATTTTTGAGCGAACCATTCTTGTCCGTTCGATATTACAACCAAGGCTCGTCTACTGCGCCCAGTTTCATCACCTCACGCTGGCAGAGTGGGTACGTCTGGAGGCGATTAACCACGAAGCCGTGCGGGCCATAACTGGACTGCCACGTATCACTCCATTGACAGTACCGCAATAGGAGTCCCAACTAAACACTATTGACGAGTTAGTACACCAGTGTCGCTGTGTGCGCAACCTCAAGCCATCAACGTTCTAATCGGCTGCTGCATTGGCGTGGTACATGGGCAAATAAGTTCCCCATACACCTTCAGAGACGAGCACTATTGCCCCGTGGAACAAAATGCAACTCACTGAAAACAAACCTCTGGGTTGCCTTTACAGCCCGGTTCCATGCCAGGCGAACGCCCAAGTTTCCTGCCTCCTTTTTGCCGATAACCTAGATGCCGCCACTGTTGTTGCTTATACCAATGCCAGTGTGAGTGGCACCACCATTCATACCGCTCTTGTATGCCCATTAATACCAGAGGTTGGCCAGACATGCTTGTATTTTGCGGATCCCGCACCACTGGCTCACCTTGCTGAGCTTGCCGCCATATGTGACAGATTGGCAGCGCCGCTACCTTTTCTTCCACCTGGCAGATGCTGTCAGCTCACCATACGTACGGACTCGACGCAAGCTTTCCACGAAATACGACGAGTGTATTGGTCTGCGTCAATCTCGGATAGTATTCACCATCTTCCTGCCTCCGCATGTGTGCGAATACGTGTGCAGTGGGTGCCTCGGGCTGCTTTGCCGGACCTTGTCAAAGCTGATTTCGCAACCCATGCACAAGTTACACCGTACCCCCCTACCGCATTTTCCTGAGGACGCTCAAGGACAGATGCTCCAGGAAAAAGAAAGCCTCCAACGTACCACACGAGCTCTTATACATCCGTGTGGGTCAGACCTCCCTGGTGGTTTAACCCGCCGAGAGGAGGTCACGTTGAGGAAGCTTCGTGTTGGAGTTGCGCTTGCCCCATCCGTGACCACCCTTCGGGCGCAAAAGTAGCGTAGCCCGTATGGTAAATCATGCCCATTTTGCGACGCCCCAACCCGCGATGTAACTGCCACACACTTATTGTGGACCTGCACAGGTCCACAATTAGGCCGTCGTCGACACCTCCGTGCAACAGGCGTCAGGCCTGGCCAACCACCCGACCTTGACTGCTGGATTCGTGGACCTCACCACCGCTAATTACTTGACTCTCCATTACTAGCCCAACTCTCCCGTTTGCTACTTGACTCTGTCACGAAGCAAATTTGCATGTGTATTTTTGAATCAAAAATTATTATGCCTAAATGTAGACGTTCGAAAAAAAAGAAAGAAAGCACCTTGGCAATATCTGCCTGACTGTCTGTCTAATCTAGCCACTTAAGTTTGGGCGCTCTGTCGTCGTCTCCTTAACTTGACACCATAGGTCGGCAGCTCACTCATTAGTTGACTTACTCAGACTTGCTCATACTCGATCAAGTTAGGAGCCTGAGTGAGTACGTGTGGCACATACTCCTCTACCACAACCCATGTAATGCGGGTATGAGCCACGAGCAATTCACAGTCTGCATCAACTCTTACTGATATAACACACTCTAGAAATGTTTCACATCATAGCATTAAAGAACCTGTGTCGCAGAAAATCTGGTGGCATTGTGGGCTGGGTAACCAGTGAGCGAAAAATTATGTTGAATTCCAATGGCAGAATCGGAGCAGCTGACGGACTCTGACTCGGAGCTGTCACTACCAAACAGCGGAAGCAATGCCGCACGATTTGCCCAGACACCCATATTGTCACGTGGTCGTGACGTCGACGCAGGCAGCATGCGACGTATCCAAGATAATAATAATAATAATATCTGGGGTTTAACGTCCCAAAACCACACTATGATTATGAGAGACGCCGTAGTGGAGGGCCCCGGAAATTTCGACCATCTGGTGTTCTTTAACGTGCACTGACATCGCACAGTACACGGGCCTCTACCATTTCGCCTCCATCGAAATGCGACCGCCGCGGCCGGGATCGAACCCGCGACCTTCGGGTCAGCAGCCGAGCACCCTAACCGCTATACCACCGCGGCGGACGACGTATCCAAGATGAAACTGTTTATTTGGCCGAACTTGTGGCCGGTAAACGGAAAGTAAGAATAGAGCAATACACACTGGCACTGATAGCGGCGAACAGAGCGTCGGCCGTCGATCAACTGGACATCGTTGGAGTGCGCCGGCTTTTATGCATCACGCGTCGAACATTCTAGCCTTATCACTGGTCATCGCGCACGCTCTGGAATAATCTCGAGTGGTCGCGTCTTGCGCGCAATCTTAACAAAACGATCTACAATAATCGCAAAGGTTGCAGAACAATAAGGCGCGGTTTGAGTTGAGCTTTGCAGACGGTCTTTGTGGGCGAAAACCGAATACAACAAAAGTGAAAATAAGAATAGTGCGTGGCAATGCCCCCCTCTGAAAAGGCATCGTCCCGATGCTTAAAACAGAACACGGGGGGGAAATGCATGCAACAATAAATCACAACAATAAAGAAAGAAATTACAATAATTAAGCGATAAGTGCAGTCCTCAGGTTTGCTAACGCGCGTAATACGGCTTTAGGCGCACGACATGGACGACTTCACGCCGCGCACGGCGCCGTTGAGAGTTCGTTATGCCGTCCGGGACGACCTCGTAGTCCAGAGCACCGAGACGTCGAAGCACCTTGTACGGCCCGAAGTATCGCCGAAGAAGTTTTTCACTAAGTCCACGTCGGCGTATCGGAGTCCAGACCCAAACACGGTCGCCGGGCTGGTATTCCACGAAGCGTCGTCGAAGATTGTAGCGGCGGCTGTCAGTCGTCTGCTGATTCTTGATCCGCAGGCGGGCGAGCTGTCTTGCTTCTTCGGCGCGCTGTAGGTAGGCGGTCACGTCGATGTTTTCTTCGTCCGTCACGTTTGGTAACATGGCGTCGAGTGTCGTTGCTGGGCTCCGTCCGTAGACCAACTTGTATGGCGTCATCTGCGTCGTTTCTTGCACGGCCGTGTTGTATGCGAAGGTCACGTACGGAAGGATGGCGTCCCACGTCTTGTGTTCGACGTCGACGTACATGGCCAGCATGTCGGCGATGGTCTTATTTAGACGCTCGGTCAGGCCGTTGGTCTGTGGGTGGTACGCAGTGGTCCGGCGGTGGCTTGTGTGGCTGTATTCCAAGATCGCCTGGATTAGGTCAGCCGTAAACGCCGTACCTCTGTCGGTGATGAGAACCTCTGGGGCGCCGTGTCGAAGGACGATGTTCTCAACGAAGAACTTGGCTACCTCGGCGGCACTGCCTTTGGGCAGGGCTTTTGTTTCGGCGTAGCGGGTGAGGTAGTCGGTGGCTACGACGATCCATTTATTTCCGCAAGTCGACGTTGGGAACGGCCCCAGGAGGTCCATCCCGATCTGCTGGAACGGTCGCCGAGGAGGCTCGATCGGCTGAAGGAAGCCTGCTGGTCTTGTTGGCGGTGTCTTCCGTCGCTGACAGTCTCTGCACGTCCTTACGTAACGAGCGACGTCGGCGGCAAGGCGCGGCCAGTAGTACTTTTCCTGTACTCTGGCGAGCGTGCGGGAAAGTCCAAGGTGTCCAGCCGTCGGGTCGTCGTGTAGAGCCTGCAGGACTTCTGGTCGCAATGCTGAAAGCACGACGAGGAGGTAGTTTGCTCGAAGTGGCGAGAAATTCTTCTTTATGAGAACGCCGTTTCGCAAGAAAAACGACGCGAGTCCTCGCTTGAATGCCTTGGGAACAATGGCGGTTTTTCCTTCGAGGTACTCCACAAGGCCCCTGAGTTCCGGGTCGGCTCGCTGTCGTTCGGCGAAGTCATCGGCACTTATGGTTCCCAAGCAGAAGTCATCCTCCTGGTCATCCTGCGGCGGCGGGTCGACGGGGGGCGCGAGACAAGCAGTCGGCGTCAGAGTGTTTCCGTCCGGACTTGTAAACGACGGTAACGTCGAATTCTTGAAGTCTCAGACTCCATCTTGCGAGACGACCTGAAGGGTCCTTCAGGATAGCTAGCCAACACAAGGCGTGGTGGTCGCTCACAACTTTGAAGGGCCTGCCGTAGAGGTAGGGGCGAAACTTTGACGTTGCCCAGATGATGGCAAGGCACTCCTTTTCTGTTGTGGAGTAGTTCGCTTCTGCCTTGGATAGCGACCGGCTAGCATAACTGATAACCCTTTCCACGCCGGCAGTTCTCTGGACAAGAACGGCGCCGAGTCCTACGCTGCTTGCGTCGGTGTGGATTTCCGTGTCGGCGTGTTCGTCGAAATGCGCAAGTATTGGAGGCGTCTGCAGGCGTCGTTTCAATTCTGGAAATGCTTCGATTTGCGCCGCTCCCCACTTGAATTCCGCGTCGTTTTTCGTGAGCTGAGTTAGTGGCTTGGCGATGCGTGAAAATTCCTTGACGAAGCGTCTATAATAGGCGCACAAGGCGAGAAATCGGCGTACGGCTTTCTTGTCGGTGGGCGGCGGGAAGGCAGCGATGGCGGCAGTTTTCTGTGGGTCGGGGCGAACTCCAGACTTGCTGATGACGTGACCCAAGAACAGAAGTTCCTCGTATGCGAAGCGGCACTTTTCTGGCTTAAGGGTGAGTCCGGAGGCCTTGATTGCTTGAAGTACAGCTTGAAGGCGCCGGAGATGTTCGTGGAAATTTGATGAAAACACAACGACGTCGTCCAAGTACACAAGGCAGGTCTGCCACTTCAATCCGGCCAGTACAGTGTCCATAACACGTTGGAACGTCGCAGGTGCCGAGCAAAGACCGAAGGGCATGACTTTGAATTCGAAGAGGCCGTCTGGTGTGATAAAGGCAGTCTTCTCTCGGTCTCTCTCGTCGACCTCGATTTGCCAATAGCCGGTCTTGAGGTCCATCGACGAAAAGTACTTCGCGCTGTGGAGTCGATCCAGGGCGTCGTCTATACGTGGGAGAGGATATACGTCCTTCTTCGTGATCTTGTTCAGACGGGGATAATCGACGCAGAAACGCAGGGTTCGGTCCTTCTTCTTCACTAACACCACGGGTGACGCCCAAGGACTCTTGGAAGGCTGGATGATGTCGTCGCGTAGCATTTCGTCGACTTGTTGCTTTACGGCCTCGCGTTCTCGCGTTGAAACTCGGTACGGGCTCTGGCGGAGTGGCCTCGCATTTTCCTCTGTTATGATGCGGTGTTTCGCGATTGGGGTCTGTCGAATCCTTGACGACGACGAGAAGCAGTCCTTGAATTGCAAGAGCAGACTTTTGAGCTGGTCTTGCTTGTGCTTCGGGAGGCTCGGGTTGACGTCGAAATCTGTGTGGGGATGCCGATTCGTCAAAGCAGGTTCGGTAGCATCGGAGAGGGCGGAAACATCGCTGGTGTCCACGAACTTCTCGATGTAGGCGACCGTCGTACCAATGTTAAGGTGCCTATATTCGTACTAATGAAACGGCGCCACAATGGGAAGACGAAAGCACACGAAAAAAAAGGGAACACGAAACACAAGCGCCGACTCTCAACTGAACTTTTATTCACAAGCGCCGAACATACAAATATACCCCCGTGTGGCTTCACAGAGATAACAACCCGTACATAAACGTACGAAAACCAGTGTGAAGAAACGATAAAAATACAAAAAGTCAACAAAAATATATCTACCCATTCAAGTATAAGATTTCTGTGTTCTGCAAGGCTACAGACGGGAAGCTGATGCATGACTCTTTTTCTTTTTGTATGTGCCAAGCCTCGATAATCTCTCGAGTTGTCTGGTTATGATGCCGTGACACTATGCTGGTTTTACTGAAATGGGGTTCACAACCACACTGCTTACAATGCGCCGCCATATGCGATAGGCCATCGCTACGTACACCCGAATCATGTTCTATTATTCTAACATTAAACGCACCTTCCTGTCTGGCCTATGTATGCGGCGCCGCATGACAGAGGAATTCGATAAACAACACCCGTGGCACAATCAATTGCTTGAGATCGGTGCTTCACACCACAGCCTATACTCTTCTTTGCTTTTTTCATTTCTGCTTTTTTGTTTACACGACGGCACATTCCCCCCTAATTTGTTGGGGACCGAAAAAACCACATCAACACCGTATCTGCCAGAGACGTTTTTCAGTGCATGCGATAGCGCGTGGAATATATGGCACGACCGCGGAACTTTTTTGCTTTCTCAACGGGTTCCTCTTGACCTGCCCGGCCTGTTGCCGACTTGATCCCTCGGATCACTTTTTCGCATGCCCTAATCAGCACATGATCAGGGAAACCCGCGCTTCTTATCCTGCCTACTTGTCGTGTCACGCTTTCTTTCATCCTATGAGGACACGTCTTGTTCACGGCTGAGCGTAGACACGAAACTGCTATACCATCCTTTACTACTTTCGAATTCCCTGAAGAATAACTTTGAATTTCTTTTTTCGCGCGTGGCCAAAATTCCCAGCAAATATGAGCAGAAGTTACGAACAACATCAGGTCCAGAAAACGCAGCTGGCTCTGCTGAGGAACCTCAAAAGTGAACCTTAGGCCCTTGCCTACTTCTCCAAACAACTCGAGTACATTGTTCACTGATTTGGATACTCCGTCCTCGTCTCCTATTACCAGGTAGTCATCCACGTACCTGAATACTTTAACATCACAACCGGCTAGCTTTTGTTCTAAGACTTCATCGATACACCCTAAAAAAATATTGCTCAAAACAGGTGCAATCCGCGACCCAATGCAGATTCCTTTCTTCTGCAAGTACAAATTATCTTGAAAACCTATAACCGTGGATTTTAAATAACAAGTCAAGATTTCGAGAAAAGAACTAACAGGAACGCCACACTTATTAACAAAGTCCCACTCATCATTGTACACATCGATACACCTTCGCACACTTTTTAGCAATTCGTCTTGCGGTATAGAATAATATAAATCTTCGACATCCACGCTGAACACGCTGTAATTGCCGGGTTTGCAATTACTTAAGTACTGGACCACCTTTTCCGAATTAGGCGCCATGAACGGATCCTCGACCCTTAGGTGGTTTAAGCACTTCTGCAGGTACTGGGATAACGGCAACTGCCACGAACCTTTCTCCGAGACAATCGTTCTGAAAGGCATTCCGTCTTTATGGGTTTTTACCGTGAAAAAAACTTCCAACTGGAACCCTTTTGCTTTTTTCACACCGGCCACCACCTTTTCAAGACCGAGTTGTTCTAATAAGTCAACAGCCTTCTTTTTGATTCTTTCTGCTTTTGTTGCTACATGCTTAAAATTCTTGTTCATGCCCGCGAGCGCTTTTTCTAAGTACATCTTCTCTGGGAGGACCACGAAGGAGCCCTCCTTGTCAGCAACAAGCAACCTAAGGTCATGATCAACCAAAAAGTTAACAGCAGGTTTTGTGTTGATTCCTCTCCTGCAACTTTTTCCGATTTGGAAAGCACATCAACACATTCGTCAATAAATCGAGGCCTGACATCATCTGCTACACGCTTCGCAACCGACCTGGCAACAGTAATCTTTTCCGCACCCGTAAGCTTAGGCTCGGAAGCAAACTTAGGGCCTTTCCTGAGGACGTTTAAAATAGAGTCCGGAACAACTTCCTCACCAAGCACCAGGACTTCTTTGTCTTGACCTGGCTGCTTCTTCCTGAACGGTAGTCCTGGGCGAACGGCATTCCAGAGCTGGTCGGCTGTCCTGCCGGCAATGAAGCACCAATCTCGATACCGATGGAATCCCCGCCGAGTCTCTGTTTCACCGCACGCCACACGTAGAAAATCCTTGAACATGCGGCTTTGAACCTTGAACAAGAATTTTAAGCATGTAGCAACAAAAGCAGAAAGAATCAAAAAGAAGGCTGTTGACTTATTAGAACAACTCGGTCTTGAAAAGGTGGTGGCCGGTGTGAAAAAAGCAAAAGGGTTCCAGTTGGAAGTTTTTTTCACGGTAAAAACCCATAAAGACGGAATGCCTTTCAGAACGATTGCCTCGGAGAAAGGTTCGTGGCAGTTGCCGTTATCCCAGTACCTGCAGAAGTGCTTAAACCACCTAAGGGTCGAGGATCCGTTCATGGCGCCTAATTCGGAAAAGGTGGTCCAGTACTTAAGTAATTGCAAACCCGGCAATTACAGCGTGTTCAGCGTGGATGTCGAAGATTTATATTATTCTATACCGCAAGGCCAATTATGTATCGATGTGTACAATGATGAGTGGGACTTTGTTAATAAGTGTGGCGTTCCTGTTAGTTCTTTTCTCGAAATCTTGACTAGTTATTTAAAATCCACGGTTATAGGTTTTCAAGATAATTTGTACTTGCAGAAGAAAGGAATCTGCATTGGGTCGCGGATTGCACCTGTTTTGAGCAATATTTTTTTAGGGTGTATCGATGAAGTCTTAGAACAAAAGCTAGCCGGTTGTGATGTTAAAGTATTCAGGTACGTGGATGACTACCTGGTAATAGGAGACGAGGACGGAGTATCCAAATCAGTGAACGATGTACTCGAGTTGTTTGGAGAAGTAGGCAAGGGCCTAAGGTTCACTTTTGAGGTTCCTCAGCAGAGCCAGCTGCGTTTTCTGGACCTGATGTTGTTCGTAACTTCTGATCATATTCGCTGGGAATTTTGGCCACGCGCGAGAAAAGAAATTCAAAGTTATTCTTCAGGGAATTCGAAAGTAGTAAAGGATGGTATAGCAGTTTCGTGTCTACGCTCAGCCGTGAACAAGACGTGTCCTCATAGGATGAAAGAAAGCGTGACACGACAAGTAGGCAGGATAAGAAGCGCGGGTTTCCCTGATCATGTGCTGATTAGGGCATGCGAAAAAGTGATCCGAGGGATCAAGTCGGCAACAGGCCGGGCAGGTCAAGAGGAACCCGTTGAGAAAGCAAAAAATTCCGCGGTCGTGCCATATAATCACGCGCTATCGCATGCACTGAAAAACGTCTCCGGCAGATACGGTGTTGACGTGGTTTTTTCGGTGCCCAACAAATTAGGGGGAATGTGCCGTCGTGTAAACAAAAAGCAGAAATGAAAAAAAAGCAAGGAAGAGTATAGGCTGTGGTGTGAAGCACCGATCTCAAGCAATTGATTGTGCCACGGGTGTTGTTTATCGAATTCCCCTGTCATGCGGCGCCGCATACATAGGCCAGACAGGAAGGTGCGTTAATGTTAGAATAAGAGAACATGATTCGGGTGTACGTAGCGATGGCCTATCGCATATGGCGGCGCATTGTAAGCAGTGTGGTTGTGAACCCCATTTCAGTAAAACCAGCATAGTGTCACGGCATCATAACCAGACAACTCGAGAGATTATCGAGGCTTGGCACATACCAAAAGAGAAGAGTCATGCATCAGCTTCCCGTCTGTAGCCTTGCAGAACACAGAAATCTTATACTTGAATGGGTAGATATATTTTTGTTGACTTTTTGTATTTTTATCGTTTCTTCACACTGGTTTTCATACGTTTATGTACGGGTTGTTATCTCTGTGAAGCCACACGGGGGGTATATTTGTATGTTCTGCGCTTGTGAATAAAAGTTCAGTTGAGAGTCGGCGCTTGTGTTTCGTATTCCCTTTTTTAAAGACGATAGTCTTTCTTGGGATACCTAAACGGAGAAATTTTGGTCTGTCTGTTTCTCTGTTTGTCGGCACGTCGCACGATTCAGCTAGCTGGCCAAAGTTTAACCCCCCTGCCTTACGACCTCCAATCTTGACCGAGAAGCATGTGTTCCATACGGGTGAGCGTGGGCAATTAAAAATCAAATATTACGCATACCTGAGGCACAACATCAATACCTTAGTACTATTCACAGTGTTCCTTTAAAACAAAATTTATAGATATGTAATTGTAAAGATCCTAGTGTTTATTACGCGGCGCTGAGAATGCGCCGCTGAGAATACGCCGCTGTGTACAAAACAAGTCTCCGCCCAGTGATTTAACGACGCTGTGGTGCTGCCACCTGGCAGCAGCATAGTTCAACACAAGCCGATGTTCCCCGGTAGCGCTGTAGATGGCGTCCTCTTCTGTTTTATCAATGCCCGCCAGATGCGGCTGATTCATCGTAGAAGAGCGCTGTCTCAGGCAAGGCAAAACATATATGGCCGCTTGATGAAATACGACCCACTCTACAAGACATGATCAGAGAACGCAGAGAAAAGACCGACGACCAAATTTCAGCGGATAAACGCCGGCGTCCGTCTAAGCGTGCCCGGAAAACGTCCGAAAAACGAGCCCAGCGGCTAGCCCAGCTATTAAGTTGTGGTACTCATGCCGCTCATGCAGTGCAGTCGGCACAAGACTATCGTTTTTCGACGACATTTGCAGCGAAGCACGCAGATACGCGGCCAATTTTTTCGTGTGCTTTCGTCTTCCCATTGTGGCACCGTTTCATTAGTATGAATTCATACCAACTTGCCCAGTTGTCAGTCCTTCTAAGCCTATATTCGTGGCTGAAGTTTGTCAGCAGTACCTTTGCTTTGGCATCACGCAACTCAGCGATGCCTCTTGCGACGCAAATCTGGCGGTTCACGAGCAGGTGCTGATCACCCTCGATGACGCCTTCGAAGTCTGCGGGTTCCTCGCTGCCGACGGAAATGATGACGCTAGAGAAAGGCGGAACGGTGACCTGCTCTTCTATAAGATTTAAAGCATGGTTCGCTGGCGTCGTGTGGGGCGGCAGTGCTTTTTCTGAGGTTAGGGTTATTGATTCAGACCTCAGGTCGATCACGGCGCCATGTTGACTTAGGAAGTCCATCCCAAGTATCACATCCCTGGAGCACTGCTGCAGGATTACAAAGCTCGCAGGGTAAGTCCGATCATTGATAGTGACTCTTGCTGTACAGACCCCAGCGGGTCTTATTAAATGGCCTCCAGCGGTCCGAATTTCGGCGCCTTCCCACGCCGTTTTAACTTTCCTCAACTTCGCGGCGAACGGCCCACTGACGACGGAATAGTCGGCCCCAGTATCGACGAGAGCGGTGACGTTGTGGCCGTCGATAAGGATGTCCAGGTCGCTAGTTCGTCGTCTTGCGTTACGGTTTGGTCGCGGCGTCGGATCACGGCTTCGTCGGCTTGTTCCGCTGCTTCGACGTGGTGTCGTCAGGTCTTCCTCCGGTCGCGAACTTGCGTTGTCTGGGCTCCGTTCGGCTTGCGGCGTGCTCTTAAGACTCTGTCGAGGCGTCGTCGTCGGCGGCGGAGGATCTTTGGTAGTTCGTCGTACAGCAACCGCACCTCCATCGGTTGCTGCCCTTAGTTTTCCGGATATGGGCTCGCGGAACGGCCCCGAGTAGGCCCGGTGTACTGGCGTCGCTGTGGTGACATGTAGCGTCCCCGCGACGGCGATCGGGACTGTCGTCGGGGCGTCCACTGCGCTCCTGAGAGGTAATCTGCGATGTCGCGAGGTCGTTCACCCCGCTGTGGACGCGGCGCGTCGATGGCGAAACCACGAAGTCCCATCTGGCGGTACTGGCAGCGGCGGTAAGTGTGACCTGCTTCTCCGCAATGGTAGCAGAGTGGACGGTGGTCAGGGGCGCGCCAAACGTCGGTCTTCCTCGGAGCGGTGCGCTGGCCGGCAGGTGGGCGGTATGGCGTCGATGGCGGTGGCGGCGGTGTCAGGCGACGATACTGTGGCGATGGGACCTTGGCGTGGGCTTGGAGGAGGAGTTGACGGCGTGCTGCAGCAGCATAGCTCATGGCTTGCAGCTGCGGCTCTCGAAGCTGAGGAACGCCCAGTGATTGCTGGATCTCTTGTCGTACTACGTCAGCGATGGGATCCACTTGGGGCTGCGCTGAAGGTAGAAATTTTCGCAGCTCCTCTTGCACGATCGCCCGGATCGTCTCACGCAGGTCGGCGGTTCCTAGCACTTGGACGTCCGCGTATCTTGTGGCCGAGAAGCTGCGGTTGTATTGTCGTGTCCGCATCTCGAGGGTTTTCTCGATGGTCGAGGCTTCGGATGCGAATTCGGCTACCGTCTTCGGCGGGTTCCTGATCAATCCGGCGAAGAGTACTTGCTTCACACCCCTCATAAGGAAGCTCACTTTCTTCTCTTCGGTCATGTTGGGGTCGGCGTGGCGAAACAAGCGGGTCATCTCCTCCGTGTAGATCGCAATATTTTCGTTAGGAAGCTGCACACGTGTCTCCAGGATAGTTGCAGCACGTTCCTTGCGGACGACGCTCGTGAAGGTGCCTAGGAACGTCCTCCGAAAGATATCCCAGGTTTGTAGCGCCGATTCTCTGTTCTCGAACCACGTCCTCGCCGCGTCTTCTAGGTAGAAGTAGACGTGGCGGAGTTTTTCTTCGGTGTCCCAGCTGTTAAAGGCAGCGACTCGTTCGTAGTTCTCCAGCCAGCTTTCTGGGTCTTCAAGTGATGATCCCCGGAAAGTCGGTGGCTCCTTGGGCTGCCGGAGAAGGATTGGCGTGGGCTGCGTGGTGTCGGTCATCGTCTCTGTAGTCGATGTCGGGATTTGTGGGTGCCTGGTTTTTTCGGGAAGCAGCCCGTACTCTGCCTCTAGTCCTTTCTGCCTGCGGCTAGTTCGACGATCAGGGTTGTCCTTTGCGTCGTCTTCTTCGCGGCTTGGGCTAGGGTCAGCGCCTCGCGGGGGCGTCCGGAGCATGGACGAAGCAGCACCTCCACGAGATGTCACGTGGTCGTGACGTCGACGCAGGCAGCATGCGACGTATCCAAGATGAAACTGTTTATTTGGCCGAACTTGTGGCCGGTAAACGGAAAGTAAGAATAGAGCAATACACACTGGCACTGATAGCGGCGAACAGAGCGTCGGCCGTCGATCAACTGGACATCGTTGGAGCGCGCCGGCTTTTATGCATCACGCGTCGAACATTCTAGCCTTATCACTGGTCATCGCGCACGCTCTGCAATAATCTCGAGTTGTCGCGTCTTGTGCGCAATCTTAACAAAACGATCTACAATAATCGCGAAGGTTGTAGAACAATAAGGCGCGGTTTGAGTTAAGCTTTGCTGACGGTCTTTGTGGGCGAACACCGAATACAACAAAAGTGAAAATAAGAATAGCGCGTGGCAATATCGTTCGCCATTACTGTCAAAACAAGCTACACCAGCAGTGCTCCCAAGCAAGCAAACGTGTTTAAGGAAGTACGTCACGCCGAGTTCCGGTCCACTCCGCCATTTTTGGCGAAGCAACTTTTCCTGCTCCACGGAGTGACTCCCGCTCTGAATCCACTCCCACTCTCCCATTGGAACACACTTGCTCCAAAACGAGCAGGAAATCTTGCTCTGACTCCGCCATTGGAATTCAACATCACATGTGCGCCAAGATAAAAAACCATGCTGTGAACCGGTATTGACCCGAGGCCTTCTGTGTGGCTGTCAAATATTCTACCATGCAGCCCTGCCAGTGGCTAGAACTGCTTCTAAAAAAACCCTTTACGGGCGTCATGTAAGGGCAATGTATGTTGTGGTTGCAGTGTTGGCTCTCTGTTTTCATAACAATTAATAAACATTATCTAAGACATCATATGACTCTCCAAGCTATAGTCAACTCTAGCTCGACCCCGGAGGTCAGGGCTGGGCAAAGATACTTTGAAATCGTATCGCGATACGATACAAGATACTCGGGCAAGAAGTATCGGAGATACAGATACAAGATACATCCGGCATGAATGTATCCGATACGATACTTCCAAATTGTATCTTAAGATACTTCGATACATTTGTAAATTTGCTATTATAGATCTGTATAATGACGCTGCAAACACCTATGTACAGAAGTGTTTGCTTGAAAATGTCTTGACTGCGACCAACTTCGTTTATTTTAATGAAATATATGTTTGAATCGCGAAAGTAATGTTTTTCTTGATTAATGTATATTAGTTTCATTCCGACACAACTTATTGGCATTTGTTTACTTGACACTTTTGTATTTGAAGGGTGTCGCTGCTCTACTTGGCGACCAGCAAGCGGGTTGCCGTCTAATTGCGAGAACTTCAATAAGAAGCCTCCGCAAGATGGCCAAATACCGGTGCAGAGTCTTACCTGGTCCGTAAGCGTATTACCGTTTTCGTAGTACCGCATCCCCCCTACAGGTGTAGAGCAGCGACAACGCTGGTAGCGATATTTTTTGTGAAGCATCATGTGAAGACTATAACTACCGAGTCAGCGCTCACAGTTCACTCAGGACATAGAACTGCAGTGATTTTTCATGTTCTACATTGCGTAAAGTGTTCGTTAGCAGCATATTCACTAACGTGCAATCTTTTACCATTTCTTCTCTGAGAGAACTTCGCCCAGAAGCTTCTCAGATGTATTTTACGTGGCAAAAAGCGTCGCAGGATATCACTGCTATTCACACTATTGCAACTTCTAGCCTGCTTATCTGCTTTTTTGTAACACAAAAAAAAAGGACTTTACAGGGACCTAAAAAAAGGAAAGCGAATATACCTAAGTCAAATAGCAAGGCAATTCCGCAATAAAAAATGTCTGTGAATAAGTACATGGGGTATTTCACCTTAAGGATAAGCAAATATAAAAAAAATAGCGTTTAACTATGACTGAACGAAACCAATAGCATATAGTTTGCCGTCACGTGGCGCTAGTTCTGGTATTTTTATATTGCGCTTACTTGCTTGATTGACTGTGGTCAATTATGCAACATTTTTAATATTCACTTTATGGCAGAGTGCGCTTCGTCACATCGTAGAACGCATTTAAAAATGACCGAAACAATTGTTTTTTGGCGGCGTACATTCGCCATGGCAAATATTTTCTTGCTTTTAAAGAAAGCACACGAAATATTATATAAAGCCACCTGACTGCGCTCATGCGCTATCGTACTGCAGCGCTCTTAAACGCGCTTGGAGCGAAACAACCGGCGCGCGGACCGTCAGCTTGTCGCTTCTCAGGGACGATGATGTTTCTTTGCCGTGTGTGGCGGTCAGAAATTTTGACGCGCTGTGGAGCCGATGCCTAAGCCACGGCCGCTCATTTCGCCGCGGTCCGCTTGCCGGTTGTGTCGCTCGAAGCACGTCTTTGAGCGCTGCAGCACAATATAAATAGCGTACGAGTGCAGTAACGGGGTCATATTTCTCCGGCTTTCTTTAAACAGCGGAAGAATCACTGATATAGCATGTACCTTTCCACAAAAAAATCAGATCTGTCGTTTTAGAATGCCCTCTAAAACGTAAATAAAGGCACTTGGCCCCAAAATAAATAACAGAACTGTTACATTATTCATCTTAGTTAAGAAATCGAGCGCAGTATCAAAATACTCTAATGAGAGCCACATGGCGGTAAACCCCATCGTTGGTTTTATTCGGTTGAGGTTAACTTCTTCTTTGCAAATATTTGGGTTCCAGTTACACCTCTATAGACACGATACAAGTGGCACCCCTAAAAGCTATGAAAATAGAGCATGATGTATCGTCAACTAAGGTGTTAAGGACATCCAAAAAAAACTCAGTGCCCACGGAAAATAGCACTAAAGGGCTCGTGGGGACGCGGATGAGAAAACCGTAGTACTTGGTATTATGTTTCTAAAATCCCCTTTCCAAGTACTTTAAGATTTGTTATAATTTTCATTATTATAATGTAAACTCCATTTTGCTGTTTCATTAAATCCTAAGCAGAATTTTCGTTCCTGTAAGCACTAGGCACGCTCAGATTACTTTACCGTTGCCCTAACATCGCCTGAACAGTAAACTCACATGGAATGTAGGTATGTGAATAGTAACAATGACGCAGACACATAAAAATTAGAATGAGTAAGAGAAAGGATAGTGGAGGAGGTTACAGAAGACTTTATTGCAGTTAACAAACGAAAAAAAAAACTACACAGTGGCCTAGAAAATGTGTGGAATGCAAACGGAGGACAGCAAAGAGAGCACTTGTGCTAACAATCAAGCTATCATTAAAAAAAAACTTCTTCCATAATTTAGCACGAAGAACAAAGATACAGTACGCCAAAATATCATCTGTTACGTAAATTCTTGTACTACTGCATATAGCATTGACACCGGTGGTGGGACGGTTGTTATAATCTAATTTGCATATAAGTCACATAATGTGCAACCCAAGCTTACATCGACGAGATCTGTGGAACCTCTGTGTGAAAGCAGCGAGACGCAAAGCAAGCCCATTCTTGCATTTTTGAGAATTTGTAACAAAGTACCACGCAAGACAAACTTCAATAAGAACACTTTAGCCGCAACTGAATTTGAGCGAAAGACGCCGCACGCATTGGAGTACGCAGCACAGTACTGGGGCTACAAACAAGGTTCATGGCATCGACACAGCTAAAAAGAAAGAAAACATCGAGAAACAAAAGGTCGGCTGCGCGTACACGTTCGCGCGCTTGTTTTTGTCGAGATGGCTTGAGCGCCATCACGTGACCCTGCTCCACCAATAAAGACGCGTATAGACCTTATTTCCTATGCTCATTGGAACACTCTGGCGGAAAGACAAATGAATATCACTGTCGTCAGCTTCATTGAGGTGGCTTAGTGGCAGCAGTATCTGCTTGAGAAGCAGAGTTCAGCCGACGTTTGTTGTTTCGCAGGGTGGCGTTTGTATAGCAGTATCTTGTATCTTAAAATACACGATACATTATTGAATGTATCGGAAATACAGATACAGATACTCGTTTTGCGAGACGTATCGCGATACAGATACAAGATACCCGAAGAGTATCTAAGATAGTATCTAAGATACATGTATCTTCGATACTGCCCAGCCCTGCCGGAGGTTAACGCCAACAACTGATGCTTATGATAAGCACATCACCACACCGTAGCATGCAGTTTGTTAAGATAGAACTGACATTTGTGATCTAATGTGAGTGCCAACACTTGAATCATAACACCCATAAAAAGGCTGGAAATTGAATTGCAAAGCCATATTGTATTCTAGACCTACTTATTCTTGTGACAGCTTTAAAGCGACTTACCTAAATTTGTAGATCTATCAGAGTGCAGTGAAGCTACCAGTCTGTGCCATATATCCGCCACTTCCAGCTATCCAGTAAATGTTTTTGCATGTTTGAGCGGTTCGGCTGCAGGTTCTGTGCCTCCAGTGACAAAATGGTACGGCTGAGAAAATGGTGCTGCAAGCGAGAAATGAGGTTCAACTCCTGTTCATGAAGCATGAATATACAGAGTCTCTGGGCAAGAGCCATACCTTGTCACATCGTGCGTTGTCATCACAACTTTCTGCTCTATTGCATGGCTGTTGGCTGAAACAATTGATGAACTGGAGGCAGCTGTGCAGAACTAGTTTGTGGATGGTGTGTACTACCTCCTAATGTTTAAGACTGAGTAGCACACAGAATTTCTGTGCTCTTTTAAAGTTCTACATTTCTGGCAACCAACAGGGGTGGATGGTACTTGGCATGAGCCGCCGCCCCGTCTACTGTGGTCTAAGAGAAGTATGAGTGGAATCTGAGAAGTAGCACATGGAGTGGGCAACGGGGTCCGTTTCAGACTGCAGCAAAAAGCTGCCTAAAAGTGATATGGCAAACATGAAGTGCCACAATTAGTCTTAAAACACCTTCTCTAGATTCAGTGAAGCCATATAGCTTAAAAGACTGGGACCAGGGAAGAGGACAGGATGTGTGCTACTCACAACTGAATTTTTTCTCTGAAACGTGTTGTACTTGTACTACAGATCAAAACGAGAAAAACTTATCAAAACTGTAACCCTGCATCGTTCAGATACGCAATTTCTTTTGCTTTCAGAGCAATCGAGGGGGCGCTGACACAGTTGGCATCTTCTTTAGCAATCAAACTAGCCTCAGCAATCCCTAGCGTATCCTGATCACAGTTTTTATATAGAACTATACACTCATTAAAGAGAGGTTGGCCGCTGCACTCGTTGCACTGCACTGACACTTGCCCGTTACGGTTACAGTTTAACTTCTGTTTGTGCTTTCCTTAGTCTGCCATTCAGGCATATGCCTTTCTGCCTTATATATACATTACCGCATGAGAATGAGAAGCGATAAACACCCAGACAGCACACAACGTCGGGCCGATATTGGTTTTAAGGCGGCTGTGGGCGGCCCAACCACGGTCCGTTGTTGCCGTCATGGAGCCAATATGGGCGGAGCCGTTGACTTTCGCCGGCAATATTGGGCCGATTTTGCCGTCCTTCAGCCGATGTTGGGCTTTCACCGGCAACATTGAGCCGAGTTTGCCGGCGTCCCGCCGTACTTCCGCCGATATCGGCTTAGCCGATGGCTTTCACCGGTAACATTGGGCCGAGTTTGCCAGGCCTCCCGCCGTACTTCCGCCGATATCGGCTTAGCCGATGGCTTTCACTGGCAACATTGGGCCGAGTTTGCCGGCGTCCCGCCGTACTTCCAACGATATCGGCTTAGCCGATGTCTTTCCCCGGCAATACTGGGCCGAGTTTGCCGCCGTTTCGCCACGCTTCCGCCGATATCGCCGTAGCCGATGACTTTCACAGGCAACATTGGGCCGAGCTTGCCGTCATTCTGCCCTGTATCAGCTGCTTCAACTGATATCAGCAGCTGAAGGCTTTCACAGGCAGAATTGGGCCTTTTTTCCCGTGTTGTTGCCGCGCAATGTTGGCTGAGCCAATTGTTGGTTAGCTTTCATCGGCGAAGCTGGGATACCTTCTTGTCTTGCTTCAGACAGTTATATATTGCCCTGTTGAGAACGTCCTCCTGCGTCGCGGCGCTACAGAAGTCGTCGTCACCGACACATGTACGGATTTTACGGCGGAAATAACGCAAACTATATTGACATACAAGTCACCGACGGACAACCACAACTATCACCCGCAGACGAATGGCCTCACCGAGCGGCTAAATAAAACCGTCGCTGAAATGCTGGCAATCTAGTGTACGTCGACGTCGAACACAAGCTTGTAATGCCATAGAGCATTAAGCGCTTGAATATTACTCGCCTAAGCTGCAGAAAGCTGCTACATAGATTGGTGTACTAGCAAAAATAAGAAAGTGCATGCGTGCATTGTATCGTGCTAATGCCGCGTGTACTATTCGGGGTGCGAAGTAACGCCGAGTAAATAGCTTGTATCCTCTTGTTAGTTTCTACAATGACATTAACTAACAGTTATCACCAGCACTGTGACTTTTCTACCCAAAAAGCGGCCTTCAGATTGACTCACATTAGATGGCCATTTCGTTGACGAGCTGTTCAAAGCTACAAAAAGTGAACTTACATTCAAAGTACTTCTCATTCATAAATATTTTTGCCATTGGTCGGTAGACCTCACTGATATATCCGGCATCAGAATTCGCCCAATCATTCCAGCAGGAACACATTTAGCGGAAGAAGTTTTATGTGAATAGTAATTATGTGCATAAACCGGGCCTTACATCATATTTCTAGCGCTATATCCTTTACATGCTTTAAGCCGCTGACCGCATGATGTGAGTGCTTATAAATTGCACGAATAGTTTCCTGCCAGTGGGTGTGCACGTATTTGCACGCGCGCATGTTGTGATCAAGCGTAACAAACGCATTTGCTTCAGTGATGTCGCGTAATTTTGCCTTGTGAAAGTAGTAAAAAGCTCAACAAGGAGTGTTGCTGAGCTAGTTGTTCATTACTTGAGAAAAATAGGTATGGCGCAAGAAAGACCGGGGAGAAGTGTAGACACGTTTTTTCAGTAAAAACCTTCCAAACCAACTTGCCCACCAAGACCAACAATCTTTAACGAACATACAAACACGTGTTTGACACGTGTTTGCCAGTTCGTGTTTTCACTCCATCGCTGTCTTTTTGTCCCATACATATCATTTTGAAGTAAAAATCGCGTTCAACGATTGCTTCCCACGTGCTTTTAGAAACAGTCGCATTTAATGTTACTATTGCAAAAGAAGAAGAAACGCTGACCACAATAAAAACAATTTAAAACAAAACGAGACATTTCGGCTCCCACACAGGGGCCTTGTTCACAGTGAAGTTCAAAAAAAAAAGATGCTCCAAAACGTCGCGTTTTGTTTTAAATTGTTTTTATTGTGGTCGGCGTTTCTCCTTCTTTTGCAATGCCTCCTCCCGACCAGACGGGATTCTGTGAAACCCTGGATTTCGTTAATGTTACTATTACTGCACGGGAAATACGATAAAAAATTCGGTTACAACGTGGTGTACGGAAAGTTTACACGTAGTGACACGTTGGAACAAGCGATGAATTGAAAAATTGGGGGGACCCTTAAGCTTCGCCTTTAAGAGTTGAACGCGGTAGCGATATCCCGTCCCTACTGCGTACTTCAATCACTTAGTGCATACTATGTAAAGGGTAGTATGGTTTAAACCAGGAGAAATTATGCGCGGCAAATGTGGGAAATGTTTTCGAACTTGCTATGCGCCCACTACGTGGTGTTAAAGGAATACGCGCAGTAAGGTGTGTGCCGTTTGTAATGGGTGGCTGGCTTTAAACTATGGAATCGTTATGATAGTCACATATTCTGACGCCCGATGGCAACGTACGCTTGTACCACGCAATATTCCTGGGATATTACATGTTATATTGCGACGCCTATATAAAGGACGCTTGCGTTTGCGAAGCATGCAAGTTATTTTCACTGCATTTCAAAGCAGAGGAAGTTATTTTCACAGTATATCCAAGCAGAGGCATGGCTGTGTGGTAGAACACCTGCTTGCCACGCAGACGACCCGGGTTCGATCCTCACTCAGACCCGAAAATTTTTATTATTTATTTTATTTGCATCTTTCTTGATTTTTCGGTCATGGACAAGATGATGATTTTTCGCTCACAACCAACGGACGCCGACGCCGGAATTTCTGCGAAACGAGCTCTTTAATGCTATGGCGTTAAAATTCCACGTAGCCCACAGACGACACCCTGTCGGGGGAGGGGACACCGGGGGGGGCGGCACACTATTGTCAGAGGCTGAGCCATGCTCCTAAGAAGGGAGGGTCAGCAGTTTGTCGTCTTCTTCAACCTCTACCCCTCCTCCCCTCGCCTTTACTTGTGTCGTTCGGCGTCATTGTCGCGGAACTTGCTTGACTAGGCAGGGAAGGGTAGCCAGCTCGATGGAAGGATAAGCTGTAGCGAGAGCAGGCTTTTTCGCTCCGTCCAGCAGTATTCTTCAAGAAGTGTCGGTGTGTGGACATGTGCGGTAAAAACGTGCGCGAGACGGATACGCGGCAAGATTCCAGCACTGTTTTCAGCAGAGATCACCACAGCTAGCAGCCAGTGGCTTCGTGCTTCCATATTGGACTCGCTGGCTTCATTAAGGACACGTCTTGACTGCTCTTACGTCTGTCCAGTCAGATTTTTGTTCTCTTTGTCGTGCGTTCGCTATTGACCATGCCTTTTATTCGCTCGTGTTCTTACCGATCCAAGAGCCACACGTGAAAGGTATTCATGCATGATTCTTTTCCGTTACATTCTTACCTTCAGATAATGAATGCTTGCGTGCGTGTCTACCTTGTTTAGATGTACAGTATATGGAACCTTGCGGCACCACTCGCAACGTTTTTCAGGTCGCGTGCTGTAGTTTATTCCTGTTAGGTTAGGAGTAATTTAATTTCCAGTCATGTGTTACGATGGACTAACGTTTGCGAACCCACCCAACCTTTCTTTTCGGTGAAATTGATAAACATGGGGTGGGGGGACGCTCCTCCGTTAGTAACTAGCCCACGCGTATACATGCTCTTCTAATATGTTTGCCACCCGTAATCTCTCTTTCTCGCCGGTCCGCCTAACATGATCATTGTTTTCTTCGGGTGCATCTTTAATCCGGCTTCTTTCGTTTACATCACCAGTATTTTTTTTCGTGATTCGTCACCGTCATTGCCAAAAAGTACGATAACGTCCACAAACCACAAGTAGCTATGATATTCTTCGTTAATTCTTAATCATAATTTTTCCCGTTCTATTTTCTTAATTATTTATTTTGAATGTGCCGTGAAATAACATTGAAAAGATTGTAAGTCTTCGCCTGACCCCATTCTCGATCATATTTTCGTGTTTTTCATGAGGAATACGGTGGCTGTGGGATCGTTTTTGATGTTGGCTACGGTGTCTATAGATGTTTAGGTGTTCTTTTATGGCATCATTGTTCCGGAACTGCTGGCGTGTGTTCATATGTGTGAATAAATTTCTGTTTATCACTTTGCAAATGTGTTGCTCCTTCATTACCTAGACGCATGCGTAAATGATGCAGCAGGGCTTTCATCCTTTTAGGTGTGTTGGAGACAATATTGACTTTTTTTCCCGGCCTTGCACGGTTCAACAGAATTCTGGGTCTCAATGCTACGCTAAGACCCCAAATGGGTCATTCTGCTTACGAAGTATTTACGGAACACGGCGCCAACGGTAGTCGATGAATGCCGTTGTGCCGCGAATAGGATTTTTAAGAACTGCTGACTTACAGTGCAGTAATCACAGGAATACGGAACTATGCATGGTCGGCACGCAGCCGTTTCACTTAATAACACGCGTATCAGCCTTTCTAGTCAAGCTAATGTACGCATCGAGCAACTGCGGACGGTGTCCCCATCTAAACTGGCTACGAGCAGACTACAACGGCACAGTATATTACCTTACTCACCGCACGGTAAATCACCATAATAACGAGAACCGTCGCACCGGCGGCTTCCCGACGTTGGCGAGGCCGACACCACGCCAGCATCGGCCAGCTTACATAGGCCCAATGACGGCTTGCCATCATCTGCTGAATAACGGCAGGCCGGTCTCGGACCGACGCTGGCAAGCCGTTATCGGCCGAACGCCGGCAAGCCCTCATCAGCCCGGCGCCGGCTAGCTCTCATCGGCTCAACGCCGGCTAGCCCTCATCGGCTCAACGCCGGCTAGCCCTCATCGGCTCAACGCCGGCTAGCCCTCATCGGCCCAACGCCGGCTAGCCCTCATCGGCCCAACGCCGGCTAGCCGACATCGGACCGATGTGGGTGAAAGTAGCGCGAGCGTGATTTGCCGACATAGGGCCAATATTGCCGCCGACGTTTGCCGATGTTGGGCCGAGATCGGTCCAATGCCGGCGTGCTGCCTGGGCACTTTATACACAGGCCACAAAAGGGCACTGGTGCTTCTTCGCGCATCCTCGGCGTTTATAGCGAAAAGGGTCAGTAGCCTTAGAAAAGCTTAATAATTTTTTGTGGAGCGGGAAAATCACATCTACTTCCACCTTGCTGCCACTTTCTTTAGGCTGTAGGATAATCCCTGCATATATGGCAGAGATACTATCTGCTGCCTGTCTTGATTGTACCTGCATGAGCTTGCTGGTACTTTTAGCTTTTTACCACCTTCTGCACCACTGACCAGTGCATGCGAGCTGGGCAGCCTGCATCCAGCAGCTGCTCTCCGACTGGAGAAGCTTTGTATCTGGTGGGGGCATGATTTGTGCAGTGCATTCACGAAACAAAGGTTAGCAATTGCGCGCTTCACTAGCTTAGAATGTGCTGATGTATGCGGAAGTAGCTTTTTTCCCGCGAAATGCGCTCATGCGTGGCATTGAAGACCATATAGATGACGATGGCGTTCTTGCCTTCGAGACGCAGACAGGAATTTCCACCAACGGGGTTCCTAGAACTACCGGTGTTTTCATCTAAAATCCACATAGTTGAATGTGATGAGACCGTCGTATCTTCAGAAATCAGGGGTCTGTTTTGGCTCGTGTCTAGGCCCTGTCTTGAGTGACTTACTTCTCAACCACCTCGACAGATGCATAAAAAAAATATGGTGATAGAGATTTTACGTATTTTTAGGTACATTGTGATAAGCATACGCGAGAGTTTGTTGAAGCCAGTTTGATTGCTAAAGTAGATGCCTACTATGTCAGCGCCCCCTCGATTGCTCTTAACACAAAGGAAATCGCGTATCTGAACGATGCAGGCTTACACTTCCATCTGTAGTATAAGTACAACATGTTTCACAAATAAAAATTCAGTTGCAAGTTGCACACGCCCTGTACTCTTCCTTGATCCCTGTCTTTTGAACTATAAGGTTGCATTGAACATAACAAAGTAGCCTAGAAGTCTGTTCTCTTGGATTTCTCTAGATTCACTTGGTTAGTTGGGCATGTTGGTGGATAATTTAAAAATACTGTAGCAAAAAAAACAACAGACAGGCGGAATAAGAGGACAAGTAGAAGTGCTGAACTTCTAACTTTTATAGGGAATCAGTGCTCGTTTATATATGCCATCTAATTAAGGTGGCATTGTGTGTGTGTGTGTGTGTGTGTGCGTGTGTGTGTGTGTTTAAATAAGCGAGCTCTTTATCTGCAAACGTGACAGATGCCAATGTCAGAAATGCTTCACATTCTATGATTTGTTATGTCGCACAAGTTTTGCTCACCTCAAAGAAGTATTGACACGATTCGAGGCATCACAAATCGGATATTTTTCATTCCCTTGGCGTACAATGTTAATGCCCTCCGAACATCAGAGGCAGGAAACACGTATAAAATATTTTATTTTATTAAAAGGGCCCCTAGACGACTCGGAGTTCAAAGACGAAGGAGTGGTTTCTTTCTTGCCTTCACTACCGCTCCTAGAAGCGATATCTCCTCGTTGCCATTTATTTCTTCATAAAGCATGTGTACAATGTTGGCACTGGGCGTTGAGCATATAAGGTGACTTAGAATGGAAAATTGAGCTAGTTGGTATAGATTCATGTTTAGGACAGTGCAGCGCTCACAAAAAGGATAAGGCATAGATGAAGTGCACACGACATGCGCTGTTCTCAACTGAATTTTTATTCTGAAAAACATGCAAAAAGTAAACAACAAAAAAATCACCGAGTCACGTGGCATGTGCTCCAAACGAGAAGAATTGCCCTGGCTGTTGCCCCTTAAAGGGGCCCTGCAACACTTTTCGGGCATGGTCAGAAAACGCTACCGATCGGTAGTTGAGGCTACCAAGAACACGTGAAGCAAATATTATAGCGCAGTACGCGACCTGGAATTTACAATAAATTCTGAAAGTCAGCTAAAAATTGCTTTCTCTTCTCTGAAAAATGACGTTACAAGCTCAAAAGTCACTGGTCACAGCCATTGTATCAGCCATTGACTGATTTGAGCATGGCGTGCTCGGTCGTTACTGGGGCCGCCGTGGGAGGCCACGACCTGTCCACGCCTGCACGCAATCACTGAAAAACCGCATATTCAAAGAAAAAGATAAGGAAAAAAGCTCTCAAGGTCACGAGGTACACGTGACGTATTTTCTTCCCCCCATGCTATCCCTCCCTGCTTCGCTTCCAGCGCTTTCGTTGAGACGAGAGAAGAGAGAATTCAATTGCAGCGTGTGACAAATCTCTCTAACTCCGCTTGCACTGGACGGATTCTAAATATGTTTGCGGCGGTGAATTCATGGGCAATACGCTCAACACTTTTCCAAGTAGCCATAGCTGCAACATGTTTCCAAGTAGCCATGGAATGGAATCACTAAAGAAGCCTATTCCCTCACGAATTCACCGCCGCAAAAATATTGAGAATCCGTCCAGTGCAAGCGGAGTTACAAAGATTTTTCGCACGCTGCAATTGAATTCTCTCTTCTCTCTTCTCAACAAAAGCGCTGGAAGCGAAGCAGGGAGAGATGGCATGGGGGGAAGAAAATACGTCACGTGTGCCTCGTGACCTTGCGCACTTTTTCTCAAATTTTTTTTTCTTCGAATGCGCGGCTTTTCAGTGCGATTGCGCGCACACGCATGGACCAGTCGTGGCCTCCCACGGCGGCCCCAGTAAGGACCGAGTGCGCCATGCTCAAATCAGCCAATGGATGATACTTGGCCTGTGACACAGGGATTTTTGAGCCTGTAGCATCATTTGTCGAGAGAAGAGAAAGCAATTTTAGATGCGAAGCATCTTATGCTCGGGGCTATATCCGTCCCTCCCGCGTCCCCCGTCCCGCGTCCGGCCACTTTCATGAAGTAGGGAAGCACCCATTATGCGAACCAGAACACTGTAGTAATATGAAGGCCGTCAACCCTACCACAGTCATCAGAGTCATGGCCGAAAGCACAGAGGCTGCTTAGCAATGGCTAGGCAGGTGGTGCTGTCGCCCAGGTTGACCCCATTCCATGAGTCATGGCCGAGAGCACAGAGAGGCTGCTTAGCAATGGCTAGGCAGGTTGACCCCATTCCTTAATCTTGCTTGCATGTGTTTGGATGGGGCTTAGTCCGTCCCTCCTTCCCGCGTCCCACACCACCACAACGCATGCGCGTCCCCTCCCCTTCTCTCTCCTACGCTCACCCCCCTTTCTCTCCTCTAGGAATCCTCTACTCTACGGAGCGGCCCCCGCGTCCCACACCCCCCCCACAGCACATGCGCGTCCCCTCCCCTATCCTCTCCTACGCTCACTCCCTTTCTCTACTCTAGGAATCATCTACTCTACGGAGCGGCTCCCGCATCCCACACCCCCCAAAGCGCATGCACGTTCCCTCCCTCTCTCGCTCCTCTCCTACGGTCCCCCCCCGTCTTTTCCTCTAGGAATCCTCTACAGAGCGGCGCGCACGACAGGTGGTGTGACAGCTGCATACTCCGCTGGGGGGCGCCACGGTAGTTCCGCGGTATGAAAATGACAGAGCGCGCGCGCCTCATTCTGTCTCCTGTGCAGCGCCGCTTATTAGCGCCCGGACCACTGCCGTGAAATGAGAGCGGCGACGTTCCTCCCGGTCAAGCTAATTATCTCCCCGCTGCTTCGCATCCACACATGGTTCCCTTTAGCGGGAGATGGGGGAATTTTTTTAGGAAATTTATTGTAAATTCCAGGCCGCGTGCTGCGCTATAATATTTGGCTCGCGTGTTCTTGGGAGCCTCAACTACAGATTGGCAGCGTTTTCTGACCATGCTCAAAAAGTGCTGCAGGACCCCTTTAACAAAGCATTCACACAACGCATTCTAAGTCAAATCGCCACACATGCCGACCAAATACTCGTATTTTTTATCCCAAATCTTAATCGATGGCTGGCTAACGCATCTTTCCTTGCTTCCTTTGAAGGCCTCGATAATTTCTCGGACAAGCTGCTTTTTGTGCCTAGAAAGAGCCATGGTGTCAGTAAAGTGCGGGGTACACCTGCACTCACAACAATGATCTGCTAAGTGAGAATGCGTCGCTTGCGTTAATGAACTCTTACGTTCACCAATCGAACATTCAGGCACCTTCCATTCTGCCCTGTGTAAGATCTACCGCAGGACAATGGGATCTGATACACGATTTCTTCGTCGCACTCAACAAATCGGACAGGTGTTTAATACCGCATTTGCTTTTTGTTTCCTTTGACCCCTCAGCTGTGTGCACTTGTTCATGCAGGCGCACATGCCAGACAACTTGTTTGGGGAGGAAAATATAGCATCCACCCCGTAGCGCTTAGCGACATTTTTTAGGCCGTGTGAAAGCTTGTGTGCCCATGGTAAAATATCGCATTTTTTTTCACTAACCTTCACTTTGTGCAGTCTCTTGCTGCCCTGACTTTTCGACCTTCAATTTTTTGCACGCCCTTGCGATTGCGAAGTCCGGGAATTCTGCTTTCCTTAATCAAGCCACTTGTTCGTCAAAACTATGACGGAGACCGTGTACGTGTGTTCCTTCTAGGGCAGAGCGGATGTACTAGAGTGCCATCCCTTGTTTGATAAAGCTTAGAATGGCTAGAGCTGAAATCAAGCTCACAGTTTTTGGAAAGTATCGCCAACAAACATGCGCGGGTAAAAATTTCATTTTAACGTCTAGAAACTAGGTAGACTCTTCTTTCATCAGTTCAACCGTAAATTTAAGCCCAAGACCGCATTTCGTGAGAACTTTGACTGTTGAAGTAGCTGTTCATTTCTTTTTATAATGGACAAATGGCATTTGTTCTTGATAGGACAATATGACGTCTGCAGTCACTGTTTTTCATAGTCTTATCTTGCATGTGTGTTCTACTGCCGTGCTTAATAATTACTTTGTGGTGTTTATTTCTATTCGTGTAGGCAGGTGTCTGTGAAAAAGAAAAAGATGTGCCTCAAGCGCAGTGTTTCATCAAGACGTGGCTGCCGAAGTCTGTTGACATCAATGGAGGCAGGGAAAGGCGTTTAAAAGATGCATTCATAGTGTAGCCGCCCAGTCGTTGTTGCCTTCAAAGCAGGGATCTGTGGCAGCCTGCGATGGTCGGCTTCCTGCCCAATCACTGCTTTCAGTACCCTGGCCAGCCCACCATCATTACCTCATCGCTTGCTGCTGCCTGTAACATTCTGGCCAGTCAGCAGTAATCAGCACCCTGCCCTGGCTGCCCTGGCCTGCCCATGGAGCCTTGCGGGGCTCCCCTACTTTGGGCTGTATTACTGAACAGCAGTAACTTGAAAAACTGAAGTGATAAATAAATGGTTTGGCTTGTACTTTTATAAATGAAGTTATGTGAAATGTCTTCTAGTATTCTTATTTATAAATTGCTTGTGTTCTGGATATCTGCATCCAGCAGTTACATTAGGCGATGTTTTTTAGCTAATACTTGATCGAACAGCATTGGGGACACTTTCCAGCAAGATAGAGAAGGAATGCGTGGAGGAAAGTAGGCAGGTTAATTGAACTTCGTGCAGTTATAAGCCCTACATGTGGGCAGGGGAATGGGCAGCGCAAGAAAAGCCATAAGTGGACGATTTAAAATGATGCAGTGTGTTTCGACACTAGGGCATGCAGTAGTCTGTCGCCTTCAAGTATACTACACCGCAGAGCTCGTACGGGGCTGCTATCAGCTGCAAGGCCAGGTTCTCGAGGCGTACTGTAAAGCCTACTGGCAAATAATGCCAGTAGGAAAAGGCGCATACTAATAATGGTTGCATATCGGCAAGCCAGTGGTAGCCAATATTCGTCGTGCCGCGAACATAGGCATAATAATGGCATTTTATTGGCTACAATGTGGCCCTAGAACGGCCCCATTCTCGGCGTACATCGGCAACTGCGTCGGCGATACGACGGCCCATCGTCGGAATATCTAGAGCGGTCCGGTGTTGGCTGCACATCGACAAATACAACGGCAGAACGTCTGCATAAACATCGGCCGACGTCGGAAGAAGTTGCACTTGACCGAAATGCCTACGTCGGGCCGATGTAGGTGCCAATGTTCACCGACGTCGGACCGAGATCGGACCAACGCCGGCGTACTGCCTGGGGTACGATCCATTGTAAAGGACGAGCTTTGGAAGCTTCTTCACAAGTCTTGTCGGCAGTTCCATCTCTCGTCACTGTGATTGGAGATGAAGTTCGTCACGCCATTCTACTAGCGGAACCCGAGGCGCAACCTGTTCGACTCGAACAACCATTGCAGGAACGTGCCTTACCAACGTACGCCGACGCCTTACGCCAACCCGCCATGCACAAGCCTCCGGTAGCCGTCCACCGACTTCGCGTGGCTCACCGTTTCCAGGAGATCTGAGGGCACGAAAAAGCGACGTGTGGCGCACACCCGACAGGACGCCACTCCGTTTTCATTGCGGAGGAGCTTGACATCTCTATAGAATGGGTCGATATCGAAGAGTCAGTCTCCGCGGGTTTTGTGTAAATGCATCATGCCCCCCGAAGTGGCAAAAGACCCGTCGAAATCGAAGATTGCTTGTCAAAGCATGAAGTCCAACTGCTAGTTTCCAGCATCAGCCAAGATCACCAGCCCCTGCTCTTTAGCGATCACCAAGCCCTACGCGATCAAGTTCACCACCTTCAATCTCAACAAGGCGTCGTTCAATCAACCCCGTCAGGAAAACTGAAGCCAGCTACCTGGGGAGGCAAGGCCGCTGATGTTCGACAAAGTGAAGATCATCCGTCAAGGCCCCAGCGCCGCAGCGACGAGCAGAATACGACGACTAAGATAAGTAAAGAAAAAAAATTATTCAGACTTGCGCGTTACCGTAGACGGTGTGAATTCAACGTTCCAGTCGACACAGGTGCCGATTATTCAGTCGTAAGGTATGCCATCGCAAAATAATTAACGGGAGATTTGATGCCTTGGGGTAGACCACAAATACGTACTGCTGGCGGCCACCTCATTACACGTTTGGGACGATGTACCGCAAGAATCGGAATTCAAGCTGCTACTTATGTCACTGACTTCATCGTACTTCCACAATGCTCGAGAAACGTGATACTCGGGATGAATTTCTGATAGAAAACGGAGCTATAATCAACCTGCAGGATTCTAGCGTTTCCTTCTCGAAGAAACTGTCAATAGTCAAGAAGGAGCCAGAGTGTACTGTACTGCGTGTTATAGACGATGATGTAACCATGCCACTCCGATGCAGCGGGCTGGTTAGCGTAATAACTGAAGTATTCGTTGATTCCGAAGGTATAGGATATGTAAATGTCGAGCTACTGCGGAAGGAAGGCATTTGTATCGCTCGAGGCATTATTAGATGCGAAGCATCTCTTTGACTAGGCTGTGTAACGCTGTCCCTCCCTCCGTGCGTGCGTACGAACGTGCCGCAACGCGCTCCCCTCGCCGCAGGTGTTGGAGCGGTGCCAAGTAGGTCACGCCGCAGCAGCGCGCACTGCGAGGAGAGCGGGACGTCACTCTCTCCCTCGCCTGCCGCGCGCTCGCCTCGAGCGCTGTCTCGAGGAGACGCTGACTGATTGCGGCGAGGCGTGTCGACGCGCGCCTCTTATAGTAGCGGGAGACTTCAACGTTGACGTCAGCGGAGGAGGAGGAAAATGGCTTGTCGATTACATGCGTGACGTGCACTCGCTGAAGTGCGTGTCGGCGGAACGGAAACTACCCACCACGATAAGGGGAACGTGCATCGATCTGGTCTTTGCCAACTTCGACGTCGAATGTCTGCAGGAACCTCTCAGCGTGCACTTCACCGATCACAAGGCCGTGGTAGTCAAGGCGAAACGCGCGCCAGCTCCGGTCCAGCGCCCGTGTCCACTCTGAAGAAACGACAAGACCTACGCCAGCCATCGCTTCAAACGAATCTTCCAGCGCTCACCGCAGCACCCGCGTTAGCGCCGTTCAACCCGTGACGCCACCCGTGCGCAACGCTGCTGCTTCGCATCCCATCAGGGTTCCCTTTGGGAAGATGGTGTAAATTTTCTATTTCGTGCTGTGTGCGGCAACGTACTTCTCACAAATTTCGGAAATGAAATTCAGCATGTTGCAAACAACACTGCTATGACCGTCCTACTGGTTTTCCAGCAGTGAAAGATTTATGTGTGCTGGTGTCAGGGCCACCTGTATCGGAGACTACGCATGATATCGCGGCAACATTTGCAATCAGCCAAAATCTATCGCCGGCAGAGAAGACAATCATACAAGAACTCATAAGAGATTTCGCCGGATGTTTCTCTACCTCGTCAAAAGTACGGCGGACCCAGATTGTTAAACACCGAATAATAACAGACAAAGCAACAATGCCTGTATACCAACACCCATAGAGAGTATCACCGAAAGAGCGAGAGATCATAAAGGGTGATGTGCAAGAAATGCTGGAGGACGATATTATTCAGCCATCCAAATGTCCGTGGGCATCGCCTGTAGTTCTTGTGAGAAAAACGGTCAACACGTTGAGATTCTGTGTTCAATACCGGAAACTGAACAGCGTGACCAAGAGGGAGGTATACCCTTTACCACGTATCGATGATATACTGGATCGGCTATGACACGCAAGAGATTTCTCTTTATTGGATTTAAAAAGCTGGTAGTATTGGCAATTTGAAGTGGACGAAAGAGATCGTGAAAAACTGCTTTCGTAACCCTGGACCGCCTGTATGAGCTTAAAGCCCTCCCATTCGGCCTGTGTTGTGCGCCAGCAACATTCCAGTGCATCATGGACAGCGTCCTCTCGGACCTCAAATGGCAGTGATACTTAGACTACCTGGATGACGTTGTGGTATTTTTATCAACGTTTGACCAGCACGTAGAGCGACTACGTTTAGTATTTCAGGCTAACCAGTCGGCCGGCTTGACGATTAAACCGGAAAAGTTCCAGTTTGGATTCGAAAAGCTTCGTTTCTTGGGGCATGTCATCAGCGCTGAAGGTGTTGGCCCGTATCATGACAAAACTGTGGCTGTCGGGCCATTTCTCAAGCCGAGAGACAAGATGGAGGTGCGTAGATTTTTGGGTGTATGCGCCTACTAAAATTTCTGCAAAATTGCCGAACCTCTAACAAGGCTTATGAAAGAAGACGTACTATTCATTTGACATACCGAACAAGAGAGTGTTCACATGACAGTGTTCACCGAGCAAGAGAACACAGGACAGCGCCCTGTCCTGTGTCCTATCTTGTCCCGTCATTTTAGCGCTGTTTTTCACTTCTGTAGAGAGAGTGCTTTCAATGAATTAAAGAAGCGTTTGCAAGCTCCACCCAGTGGCGTAGCAACTCGTTCGCGAGTGGGGGGGCGCCAAGCCTTGCTCACCCCATCAATCGTGTGTGTGTATATATATATATATATATATATATATATATATATATATATATATATATATATATATAGAGAGAGAGAGAGAGAGAGAGAGAGAGAACTTCACTCGCAGTCAATTTGATGTGATCTTTCATATACAGAGACAGAATATGGTTAGCAGCGTTTAATAACATTCTACAAAATGTACAGCCAGTTTTAAGTATACGAGTCATGCATATAAAAGTATTACCAGCAACACTTTATATACATTATACATTACGCACATAAGTTTATGCATAAATACAATATGTCGATGGCGGCCTCCCCAGTGTAGTATAGATTTGCATCATTCAATGAAATTTCGTTAGCGTCTTGAAGATGCGCACTAATAATTGCGTTTTTTTACTGTAGGTAGCAGTGACTGCACCTTTTCGTTTCCGTAATTCCACACTTTCTTGCACATATTGATGTTTCTGCATACCATATTTCGTCTTGTTTGCTCCTATTAATAGTGTTTCTTGCGCATTGTTATTGTTACTATTATTACATTACTATTATTGTGATATCAATTGTATGGACAGTCTCGGCTGGTTCTTTCCGTCGCCGTCCCCGTGATGTGCCGTATATATATATATATATTGCGATGACCGAAGTCGAAGAGGGAGAACTGGGTTGTGGGGTTGGGGCTTGTCTCTGGCTCAGAACAGAATAGAACAGCCAGCCCAGCGATCGGGCGTTGTGTCTATTTGTCTCATCACAATATATATATATATGTATATATAAGCCACAAAGAACAATCATTCAGAAAAAATTTATCCGACGCGCGGAATCTTGCCCAGCAGCGCGCGGCTTTCACCGCTCGGATACGACAGCACATGCGTGTCCTTCAGTATACTAACGGCGAGCTATTTATGTACACCAGTTACCGCTGGCGGCACCACGCCGATCTCGGAGTAATATAAGCGTGTTGTCGGTGTTCTCTGCATTACCAGCAAGATGACGCGAAGGGCGCGCTCGGCGCCCCGCTCGTCAACGCGTACTTTTCCCTGCGAGGCGTAGTCGCCCGTGCGCGCCCTTATCTTGTGATGGGGGGCAGTGTATACGCCGTGGGCTTTCACCGGAAAGGTTGCACAAGGTCAATTCGCTCGCTGCAGAGGCCCCGTTTTCGAGTGGAGCGCGCTGTTCAAACACAGTGAATTAACAACTGTGACACTTGTTAGTTCTGTGCAACCTGGTGGTGTTAAAATGATGTGTGCACACTAGACAACGGACTAATATGCTGGACAATAGCTAAACACTTTTGGAGTACCCGGATAATGTCTCATTCTGAATGTAATTCAAGAAGGCTGCCCACCGATCACGTGGGCAATGGCTACTTATAGCAGCTGGCGAGATGGATTAATATGAGTATAATAAATATTTTTAGTTGTAGTATAGCGATGTTGAGTTGTTTGGGCGCGTATTCAGCTCTGTGAACTCATCTTTGCTGAGACAGGGGGGGGGGAAGAACAGAAATAAACAGCGCTGCACGTGTACGCTTCTTTGCCGTCTGAGTGTATATTTTGCCCCGTACAAATAAATTTGAGATAACTCAAGACCAACTAGCCTGGTAGTCTGTAAAATATGGACCTTGACCATTTCCCTCGTCCGGTAGATCAAGTTGCGGGACAAGCATTAAAGTTGGCCTTTCCGATGTACACTGTCGTCCTTTATGATAGGGAACACGCGGGCGCGTGTCATGCGCTTTGCGGCGGCTGCCTACAGCACCATGAACCGACAGGTGAAGAAAGCGCGTCCGCTTTTGGCGGCATCGCCCGTTGCGAGACCAAAGCGGAGGCGTAATCTAGCAGCGCTTGTTCAACGGCTTTCACTCGTTACTTTGTTTGCGAACAGATGACGCCAAAAGTGGACATGCTTTCTTCCTTTGTCGGTCGATGGCGTTGTAGCCAGCCGCCGCTAAGCGCACCACAAGCGCTCGCGTGTTCCCTTTCATAAAGGACGACAGTGTACTCAAGTCCAGTGCCTTATTACTCGCCTTGTTCCGTGCCGGCGTTATCACTGCAAGCTGCCACATGATAAGCAAGGCAAACCGATTATTCAGAAACGAAAGCAGAAACCTTCTTTAGCTCCCCACTGCGGCCTAACTAAAACACTCAACACTCCTGCACACTCATCGACTGATAGCAAATGGGATATAGAGGAGCGGTAATGATATTCCTTTCCGACGAAAGAAAATTCATTTCTTAAAAGTAGAAGAGTGTTTGATCGGTTGATAAAACGTTTGCTGGTTGCTGAGCGTATTTGCGTCGATGATTATGCAAATTTCAGGCGAGGAAGAGCAGAATAAAGTAATGACAGAGTGCTCTAACGTAATAGAACCCCTACTCAGCAATAGCCCTTTCTGCAATGTTGTAGCGGAAAGCGCGCAAGCGTCGTGTAGGCGGCCTGCAGTGCAGAGAACCTACAGTACGGGGTCGTGATACACGCAAGGCAATCTACACAGCAGAAGCGTAAGACAAATTTCATTATATAATCAAGTGATTGCTGCGTAGAAGTAAAACTTCCCCTTAGTTGATGATTTTCCAGTGTGGAGCCGAAAGTGACCACAGTGAAAAGTGGGGGGGGGGGGGGGTGGCTCCGCTTCCTTAACTTTTCTCAGTGGGGTGCTAGCGCCCCCTTGCCCCCCCCCCCCCCCGGCAGATACGCCTATGGCTCCACCTATCCTCGCTCACTTCGATCAGACCGGCGACACGGAAGTCCATACGGAACTGCTCCCATTGATTAAGTATCGTGAAGGGTATGACGTCCAATTCCCTTGCGTATTTAAGACAGGATTATCATCATACTGCTTCCGAGCTAATGCACTCTACAGCAGCAACTTTGAACACAAGGAGAAGTTCCTACTAGTCGTACCGTCAGCCATGAGGCCGGAAATTTTAGAAGCCTGTCACGATGAACCGTCGGCGGGTCACTTGGGCGTCAGCCCAACATTCGCCAGGATTCATCACAAATATTACTGGCCCAAGTTGTTAGCATCCGTGCAGCATTATTTGATGAGATGTCGCAAATGTCAAAGGCGTAAAGCACCATCCTCAAGACGGCCGGCCTTCTCCAGCCAATAGACCCTCCAATGACTCCATATCAACAGGTTGGAATGGACTTCCTTGGACCGTTTCCAATGTCGGCATCAGGAAACAGGTGGATAACAGTTGCGACTGGCTATTTGACATGATATGCTGAAACCGGCTGCCTTGAGTGAAGAACAGGAACGGGAGTTGCCAAGTTTTTCGTTAAGAATATAGTTCTTCGACAGGGTGGCCCAATCGTCATGATTACCAATCGAGCAGAAGCCTTCACATCAGAATTGAGACAGTCCTTAATGACAATGACTAACACCAGTCATAGCAAAAGCACTGCATACCATCGCCAGACGAACGAGATGACGGAACGCCTAAACCGCACCATTGCTGACATGCTGTCGATGACTGTTGACATTGAGCATAAATTGTGGGACAAAATCTTGCCATGATCAACCTTCGCCTACAATATAGCCGTACGGGAGACCACCCGCGTCACAGCATTTCAGCGAGTCTACGGCCGCACCGTCACTACGACACTCGACGCCATGTTACCAGTAGTTAACGACAATTACGAGCCATCTGAAGTTGACGACTTCCTACAAAGGGCCGAAGAAGCACGCCAGTTGACACGACACCGAACACGTCAACAACAACGCAAGGATGCAAGCTACTACGACTTGCGCAACAGAGACGCTGAGTACCATCTAGATGATAAAGGGTGGATATGGAGACCAATACGACGCCGCGGGCTATCAGAAAAGCTCCTTCTTTGTTACCTTGGTCCGTATAAAGCTATCCGACGACTTAGTGACCTAAACTACCTATAGTCATCCCCGATCGACAGGAGCGCTCAAAACGACAGTACACTGCAGAGGTTTTACACGTAGTGCGTATGAAACCATACTACGAGAGACAATGAAAATGTTCCCTCCTTCTTTACTTCCCTCCATCGCGCATCGGGACAATGCGTATTTCGAAGGTGGTGGTGGTAAACATTTGATTCAGAAGTTCGCCAGAGAGTTCCTGTGCGCCTGAGTGACAGTCCATAGTCCGGGACGCCATTGGAGATGGCCGCTTCTCGGGCGCGCGCCAGCAAGGAGCGTTCCACATCCACGGTAGAGCAGCCGAGCAGGTACTCCTCCCAAGCCTCTCTAGTTGGGATGGGGAAGGGGGGATGAGATAGTTGAGTGGCAGGACCCGAAGCCACTACGTGAAAGGTGTCGGCTAGCACATGAGAAGTTGGACACGTGCCAGAGGTTTTGGGTATGAAGTGCCGGGCGACCGCCGGACTAAGGAAAGTATTAGTCTGAAGGCAGTGTAGCACAGTCATTAGTCTGCTTTCGCCAGACCACGTGCGGGGCCAGGGTAAAGTCGGCACGAAGTGCGATATCATGCATGTGAGACGGTAGCATGTGAGGCTCGAGTTTCCAGGATCCGACTCAGGACATGGAAGGGCAGCGGGCCGGAGGAGAGAAGCGCGGGCAGCGGCATTCGCCACCTTGTTGCCAGGAAGACCTGCGTGGCCTGGAGTCCATACTACTCTTACTGAGCGAGGGATAAAGCGCCAGGAGGCGGCTTGAAGGAGATGAGCAGCCAATGGGGTGATGGAACCCTGGATGTATCGAGAACAGGCTGAGCGCAAGTCTGCCAAGATAGTGTGAGTGGTGGGGTGGGAGGCGGCGAAAGCGATGGCAACCTGATCTGCATGAGTTGCACTGTCGGCTCTAAAGGAGAGGCCGTCGACGTGGTGGCCCCCCTGCCATCACAGTGGCCGTGTAGTGACCCGAAGTGGAAGGGCCCGAGACGTCTACATCGAATACGCCGGGGCGATCGGAGTGACGCGCCTGAAGGGCAGCAGCACGCAGTGGCCTACGACCGGAGTGTTGTTCGGCGTCCATGTTGCGAAGTAGTGGCTCCACCCATAACATCTGGCGGCAGAGTTCCGATGCTGGGGATGGACGGACAGGGTCAGAGATTCTGTTGAGACCAAGTCTGTGTAGCACGCGGCGCGCGGAAGGCGTCTGCGACAGACAATTGAGTTGGTTGACGCGATGGGCTTCCCGCAGCTCCGCGAAGGAGTTGTGCACTCCCAGGGCCACAAAGCGGAGATTGGAAGTGGCGATGGGAAGGTCTAGCACGCGCTTATACACGGACCGTAGAAGAGTATCAGGTTGGTGTTGGTGGTGCCGATGCAGGTGAAGGTAGGGTGAGGCATAGAGGACCCGACTGCTCACAAACGCTTGTGCCAACTGGAGGGACTTGGTGCCTCGGAGGTCGCCACATTTTGTAGAGACCCACCGGATCATGCGACTCACTTCTTCGCTGATGCGTCGGAGAGAGGATATGGTGCCCTTAGGGCCCAGTGTGGATGAGAGGTGCAGCCCGAGAATCCGAAGGTCCTGGATTAACGGGACATGTCCAGGGAGGAGGGAAATCTGGGGTGGCGGCAGGCGGGAAACCGAGAGAAAGGCCGATTTGGTGGGGGGAGCACTCCAGGCCGCAAGAGGCGGCGTAACTGTATTCCCGAGGGGGGACTAACTTAGTGCAGCCTACAATCTGCTCTCGATACCATGAAAGCAACCGAGCCTCTGGGTCAGCGTCCACAGTGTCGCACCTGCTCGCGCTTCTTGTGGCAACGCAACTCATGACTCTCGTGCACGGGTACGAGACAGTGGTTTGACCTGCGAGGCTAGAGAAGAAGACGCGCGTTGGTGGAGATATACAATTTGTCTGGAGCGCTCCAACGGACTCCTTCATTTTGGGTGTAGATTCGAGGGCACAGCTTCGCCCATAATAAACTAGTCGTGTTTCCTCTCTCTGAATCAGTTACAATATAAACTACATTGGTTTCGGTGAATGTTAACGCTATAGCAGCTTCCTCTGCTTCATCCAGGTGACAGGGGGGGGGGAGCGACTTTGCCGACTTTGCGAGGGAGTGACGACTTTGCGGGGGGAGGTTTCAAGGCTGATGCTTGGCGCCTGCGATGCTCCTTTATGTGGAAGTTGGCCGCTCTGATGAAGAGCGGAACGGAGGCGCCTTCAGAAGGAGTACGCTTTACAAAGTCCGGACAGCTGGATATTTCTCAACCCACTGCGATTGTTGGCATAGGCGTGCGCACGAGGGGGCAGGGGGGGATGGCCGCCCCTCCTAGTCACCTAACTGGGGGGGGGGGGGGGGGGGGCAAGGGCTGTCCGATACTTCGCCTTAATAGGGAGGGGGGGCACTGCGTTGATATTTCACCCCCTTGAAGGGGCACCCTGCGCACACGCCTATGCTTCCAGGAGATGATGTTGCCCTTTACGTCATCTATTGGGATGAAGCAGTTCCCTTGAGAAAATACCTCCCGTAGTAGTAGTAGTGTTTATTTAGGAAACGACGCTAAAGTCTGCAGCCCAATAGGGAGCACGGCGCAGCGTCAGGGGAAGGGGAAGTGGGAAATAAAAGTGGATACAAGAAGAGAGAAAGAAAAGACAAATAAATAAACCGCTGGGGTCCAAAGCGCTATATCAAAACGAACAATGAGAGAATTCACAGCCTAGGCGTGTAATTGGAAATGCGTTTTGACTGCGAACTTGTCGGTGGTGTATTTTTATAAGGAAGTTTAAGGCCACTGACGAGAATATCAACAGATATGTAGTTGCATATTTGGCACTGCATAATTTCCTATTAACAGAAAAAGAGGAAAAATTACACCATCTCCCGCTAAAGGGAACCATGTGTAGATGCGAAGCAGCGGGCGCTAACGCTTACACTGGCGGCGGCGTTGACGCTGGCGCTCATCGCAGCCTTGCGCAGGAGAGAAAACTGGGGAGGCGCAAAGCACGCAGTGATGGAGCGGTGTTTCCTACTGGAACATGCCAATCACTGCTAATGGGCAATGAAAGACAGAAGACTCCGACTGGACACAGAGACCCGCAGTCCGCTTTTAGTTAACGTGCACGCTGGGAATTTTTATTGTTCAACAACGCACAGGAGAAATCTCCCACCGGCACCACCTTGCAGGTCAAGATCCAGTGCCATATATACGGAGTGGCCAGTGAACGGTTGTGCAGCGCGAGCAGTCGGTTTTTTCAACCAAGAAACTCGCTAGCAGACGCTGCCTGCGTCGGCGTCGCGAGGCGAGAGAGGGGGGAGCGTAGGAGAGGAGAGAGAGGGGGGGGGGACGCGCATGCGCAGTGGGAGAGTGGACGCCGCGGGCAGGGATGCCTAGAGGAGAGAGGGGCGAGAGAGGAGGGGAGCCGCATGCGCAGTGAGGTTGTGGTTGCCGCGGGGAGGGATGCCTAGAGGAGAGAGAGGGGGAGAGGTGGTTTTTAGGGGCGAAGCTCCTTAAGCCGTGGGTCGTGCGTCCTCGATGTATATAGTTGTAGGTAGCCACCTCTCGTTTAGTTTTTGGAATGTCCGCTAGATGGCGGTACTTGTATATGGTGAATATATGATGCAAAGCTGCGGCGCTCGCTCCATACAGATGTATGGGCGCTGCTGCTTCTCACAATGTTCACTAGATGGCGCTGCGCTGTGACAGATGGCGCTGCGCTGTGACTGCCGCGTAGTGCCGCTAGAGGACGGACGTGTTTTTCGTGGGCTCCGGAATGACAGCGACAGATAAGTTTTTTCTGCGTGATTCGAGCTTGCTTTTATTAGTTATATGAGTACATAACCCACTAGATTGAAGATTAATTGGGGTTACAACTTTGTACTGTTTCTTGTGTGACAGTCTCTTGGCTTTTTTTTTCTTTTTTTTTTTCGGCCACCACGTGGCTGAAGGGTACACAAGTGCTTTGAAGCATACTGGCGGAGTTTTGTGGTACCTTTTGGCTTTGAGTGCATGTAATCCGAAGTGTGAACGATCTGGTCATGGTCAAAAAGACCGTAAAGTGTTCAGGGTGCGGAATGGGATGGAAAATAGAGGATGACAAGGCAGAACAAGCTGACGCCAAGTGTAAGCAATGTGAGTTAGAGGCGAAAATGGAAATAATGATGGCTGCCCAGAATGAGCTCAAGGTAAAAATCGCCGAGCTGGAGAATGCGTTGGCGACAGAGCGAGAAAAAACGATGGCTATGGGAGAAAGGCTAAAGTCAGCTGGGGAAGGGTTAGCGAAGGCAGTCATGGTGAACAAGGAAGCAAGCGACGGCGGGAACAGGGGGGGCATCAACCCCCCATAGTGGGAGACGCGAAGGTGGAGACAGGTTTGGGGAAGACAGGTGCAGGGGGCACAGGACCCAGTTTCCGCGAGGTGGTTTTGGGGATGCGAGGGAGCAAAACAGCGGCGGTTGCGCGAGCTGGTGACCGAGGCAGTGGCCAGGTGCGGGACAGTCCAGCAGAAAAGTCGGAGCACGTTATAATGGCCGGGGACTCGAATTTAGCTAGATGCGCAGAAGCAGTCAAGGAAAGGGTGAGAGGCGACAAACGAGTTTTAATAGGGACGTTCCCGGGACGTAGGCTGGGATCAGTGATGAGACAAGCTAGCGCAGAACTCGCAACTAAAGCTAATGGACGTAACCTCGTGATAATTGCGGGAGGTCTAAACGACGTCTTGAATGAAGAATCAGCCGAACTATCGACCACATTGGCGAAAGGGGTCGATGACATGCGCGCCATTTCCCCTCAGGTGCAGATAGTGGTATGCACAATACCGGAGGTACCGGTGCGTGACGGCAACCTGCAAAGAGCGGTTGTCGACGCAAACAAAGAGATATGGCAGATGAGTCGAGAGAAGGGCATCGAGGTAGTGGAAATAAACAGAGAGGTGCACAGGTGGGGTGGTTTTCGAAGAGACGGAATACACTTCAATAGGAGGCTTGGTCATGAGGTGGGTTGGCGACTTGCAGGACGCGCAGTAGCTTTTTTGGGGGGGCACGCGGGCCCTTCGGTGCCCAGGGTAGCATGTAATGAGGACAACAACCAGGGGGGACTCTGTGACAGGTAGTATAGCGAAAAACCAGAGAAAAGGTAAAAGAAGGGAGAAGGCGCGTGTCGAAATTGGTTACATTAACATGCAGGGTGGCAGAAAAAAGGCAAAATTGTTAGAGATTGAGGGACAGGTAAACAAGGAACAGATAGGTGTTTATGCGGTTACAGAAACACACCTTAGAGACTTGGAAGAGCCACCACATATTGACAATTACATTTGGGAAGGATGCAACAGGATCATATCAGAAAGGAGAGGTGGGGGGTGTTGGAATGCTAATTCATAGCAGAGCAAAATGGGATAGAGTGAAGCAAACGTGTTCAGAGCACCTGTGGGTTTCGGGCACAGTAGGTGGAAAGAAAACGTGGCTAGGTGTAGCTTACTTGTGGACGGGGAATAACTGCAGAGAAAAGAATCTGGAGATAGTGAAATGCATAAGCACCGATATTAAAGAATTTGGTCATGATGCCGAAATAATCCTTCTAGGGGACATGAATGCACACATACATGACCTTGACGGATATTCAGACTCCAATGGCAAGTTATTGCTAGATCTCTGCGAGCAACATAGTCTTGAAATAGTTAACGCGGGGCCTAAGTGTGAGGGACAGATCACGTGGGAAGTCGGAAACAGGCAGTCGAGCATTGATTATTGTCTCATGACAGAAGGAATCTATGACAAACTTAGAGAGATGAGAATAGACGAGGAAGGCATTAACAGCTTGGGTAGTGATCATGAAACGCATAACATTACAAATGGGATATAAAACTGAAAATAAGAATCTAGAATCGAACATTGGCAGCTCATATTTAAATGAGAAACAAATAACTAATATAGCCGCAAGAGTCGAGGAAGAAGTCGACAAACTTCCAGGCAAAGACTGGAAGTATAGTGAGCTATTACATGTAATCACGAAAGAAATAGAAAAAGAGAAGAAAACTATTTCTTGGAAAGGAAAGAGAAAGCCCAAAAGTTGGTGGAACAAAGAAATCCGGGATGCGATCGAGAAGCGACGTGAGGCATCACGGCAGCACAGACAAGCAAAAAACAGGAGAAGCGGCCACAGGATGAAGTCAACCAAGTATGGGAAATATATTTAGAGCAAAAATCCATTGTGCAGAAATTAGTCGAGGCAAAAATTAATGGCGAAAGTGAACGCTGGATGACAGAGATTCGCGAAAAGAAGAAGGCCGCGCCTAGGATATTTTGGAGCCACCTAAAAGCGCTAGGTAGGAAGTCTGTAACAATGCAACAACATATGGTAGATGAAGAAGGAAATCAATTGGAAGGGTATGAAGCGCTAGGTTACATCCGAAAGGTAACAGCCGATTCGTTTAAAAAGGTCGCCCAGGGGATTCCCCCGGTGAGTAAAAGTATACAGAAGAGTACAACCGAGGAAGATGTAGTACTTGAGAATTTCAATTGGAAGAAGGCCGAAGGAAAAATTCCTAAGCGCACTACTCCGGGCTTAGATGGGGTTCCCGTCAGCCTAATTAACGAACTAGGACAGAGCACTAAAGAAGCACTGCTGAAAGCCGTAGAAAAGTGCTTACAGGAGAGGGAAATACCAGACAGTTGGCGAAAAAGTAGAATGAACTTAATCTATAAAGGCAGGGGAGAAAAGGATGACATTCGCTCGTATAGACCGCTAACCATTACATCGGTGCTATACCGGTTGGCGAAAAATTAAAAATAGAAACGTGGGTAGAGCAAAATAATATTTTGGGAGAACTCCAGAATGGATTCCGAATCGACAGGCGGTTAGACAATAACCTGTTTGTTCTTACACAGTGTATAGAAATATCAAAAATGCAAAACAGGCCCTTATACGTAGCTTATCTAGACATCACCGGGGCATATGACAACGTTAATCAGGAAATTTTACGGGATATATTGAAGGAAGTGGGCATAGGTGACGACTATATACAGCTTTTGAGGGAAATATACCAAGAAAATACAGTTTGTGTGGAATGGGAAGGAATAAGCAGCAAGGACAGCGTTGACATTAGCAAGGGGCTGAGACAGGGATGTCCTTTGTCCCCGCTGTCATTCATGCTGTACATGGTGAGGATGGAAAAAGCGCTAGAAGGTAGCAACATTGGATTTAATATGTCACACAAACAGGCAGGCACGATGGTTGAGCGGAAGCTTCCAGGTCTGTTTTATGCTGACGATATTGTCTTATTTGCGGACAGTCAAGATTATATACAGCGGCTGGCAGATATATGCGGAAGGGAAGGCGAGGCTCTGGGACTAGGTTTTAGTGCAACAAAATGTGGCTTGATGGTATTCAATGATCACGAAGACCATGCGGTCTTAATACAGGGCCAAGAAATACCGAGGGTAAGAGAGTACAAGTACCTCGGAGTGTGGGTAAATGAGGGGGGACAGATATATGGAGGTACAAGAGAAAGCATCGGTAACAAAGGGAAAGAGTAATGCTGCAATCATGAAGCACAGAGCGTTATGGGGATACAATAGGTACGAGGTGCTTCGAGGGCTGTGGAAGGGTGTGATGGTTCCGGGGCTTACATTTGGGAACTCAGTGGTGTGCATGAAGTCAGAGGTGCAATCAGGATTGGATGTAAATCAAAGGACTGTGGGACGCCTCGCGTTGGGCGCTCACGGGAAGACGACAAATGAGGCTGTAACGGGTGTTATGGGATGGACAGGATTTGAAGTGAGGGAAGCGCAGAGCAAAATTAGATTTGAAGAGAGGCTGAGGAAAATGAAGGAGAGTAGATGGGCAGGGAAGGTTTTCAAGTATTTGTATAGCAAAAGCGTCGACACGCAGTGGAGAAAAAGAACTAGGAGGCTCACCAGTAAATATACGGCTAGCAGCGTGGGCGACATGGCAACAAGGAGCATTAAACGAAAAGTCAGAGAGGCGGAGAGGTCTTATTGGATGACAGCGATGGAAAAGAAGCCGGCTCTCAGTGACTACCGAAAGGGAAAAAAACGAAATAAGGAGGGAGAGGCTTTATGATAATTCAAGGGGAAGCGCTTTACTGTTTGAAGCAAGGTCGGGTTGCCTTAGAACGCGTAGCTATAAAGCGAGATTCTGTAACGAAGAAGAACAATGTACATGCTGTAGGGGAACTAAGGAAACGATGGAACGTGTACTGATTGAATGCGGCGATATCCACCCAGATATACGTGTGGGCACGAGTGTACATGAAGCCTTGGGTTTTAGGGACAACAATGGAAAGCTGAACACGTCCGCGATAGAAATAAGTAAGAAACGGTTAGAGTATTGGTGGCAGAAAAGTAGAGAAAAAGGACAAAAATGAAGAATGGGGAAAAATAAGGTCATTCTGCCTTAAGAGGCAGAGAGATGGACCGTGAATTTATATTTTTCTTTGCTATAATAGCAGAGATTTAATCAATGTAAATAAGGCATTAGGCCAACATAAAAAGAAAGTTTTTTTCGAGCCTGGTGGCAGACATGTCACCGCCCCGTTATAAAGGGGACGCTCATAGAATCCATCCATCCATGTGAATTGATCACTAGATGGCGCTGCGGTGCTCGCTCCATTCCGATGCGTAGGAGACGGCTCCGCTGCGTGCTCTAGTGTGATAGGAGACCGCTGGGTGGCGCGGCGCTCTTGGCGCGCTTCCTCTTTCGCTCGGCAGTCAGCGCGCAATGAGCGACAAAGAAGGCACGGAGGCGCCGGAAACGGAGCCCGACGTTCGAGCCCACGAAGGAGAAGGTGCACGGCGACGCCGAGAAGCGGATCCAGAAACTGTGAGAGCCCGAGAAGCGGCGAGGAAACGCGCGTACAGGCGGGCAGATCCCGAGGCTGCGCGAGTGCGGCAAGCTGCTGCCAAGCGCACACACTGGTTCTCACGTCTTTCATGATGATGTAATGGGCGAATTTTCACGGAAGTCATGAACCTCCGGAGCTTCGCCCACTCATCATCATTCACCCCGTGGATATGCTGTGATTTTTTATATTTTTTTTAAAGGGTTTGCGCATGCGCAGTAAGGGTGGTCACGCCGCACACCACCACCACCGGATTAAGCTTCGCCATAAGATGCTTCACATCTAAAAAAAGACAGATATGGTCCTTCCGTGCCAGTGGACACAAAATCTTGGAACGGTGAGGTAACTGACGGCGAGTGGCGACAAAATAGTGAAACAATGCCTGTGTTTGAACAAGCGTCGAAGATAGGCTCAAGAACTCCTTCACAAGCAGCACAAAAAGTTTGTGAAACTTTTAAAAAATTATTTAATGGAACCGGGAAAAGTGGCCCGGCAGTTAGATTATATATGCGCTAGCTGTTGGGCCCATTGGTGCATCATAACTTGAAAACTGGGTACCAGCGAATAAAAAAAAACACGTACACCACAAGAAGAAGGCGTTACACACGGACAAACGCTCGACTTTCAGATGTGTTTTATTGGAATTTACATTGCCGTAGCCATGTGTGACAAAAGGACTAACAAGGGAAGATGCTTCTTTGTTACATCGCATTCGGACGGGGTCAGCGCGTACAGCAGCATGGCTCCACTAGATAGACTTTCCGCGACGCCATTGTGCCCGGCTTGCAGTACCTGTGGTGATATAGAACATAATCTGCTTAAGTGTCGTGCACTTAAGAAAGACCGTTAATATTTCTCTGAAGAACTCCAACGTTTAGGCTCGCCACACGACATTCTAAATGATATTGTGTTTTCGTGTGGTCACTGGACATTCATGGAAGAGGTGTCGCGACTACTCTAATCTAAGTTTTACAACGAATGCCGTTATGACATCACAACGAGGGGCGCTTCTGGCGCCGTACTTGTCTGCCGCCGCCTCCGCCGCCGGGGTCCGTAAACACTATCGCGCGAAATAAGAAAAAAACTAAATAAATACCGAGAACAAAATGAGAATCGAACCCGGGCCCTCTGCGTGGCAGATCAGTACTCCATCACTGAGCTACGCCGGGGCTTGGAACTCCGTTGCAAACTGACCCTATGCAGGCTTTATGTCGGCTGAGGAATCTCGTTAACATATGTAATAAAGCGTTTCAGAACAGTAAAGTAACATCCAGGCGTCACACAATGCGAATTGAGTAACGAGTGGTCGTTCATTGCTCCAACCCATTACAAATGCCTCAGGCATAATTCTTCATCGTTGTCAGCCACAGCATGAAAAAAGTGCACATAATGCCTTACAAGTGTGAAGCGGGTACCACGCTTTTCCGAAGAATGACGAATAATGGCGTAATGGACGCTTCCCAAACTACACAACAATTTTGATGATTTATGGCGTGGTCGGCACCATGGAAATGTGCTTGCAATAGTTGCACAAAGAATGTTTAAAAGAGGTTCCTGAAAGGCCGCTCTTCCAGCTTTCGCTGTGACTGTGCCGCGCCTTCCGCGCAGGCCGGACGGCTTTTTGACCGTTACAGACCTTGCATGTAACTGCTGATGAGTGAAACTCATGTCGGGGTGCGGTGTGGTGATATGGGGTTCCGGTACAACACTGTATGCCGAATACTTCATAGTCCACCGGCTTGAGCATCGTTACGTCGCGCTGCATGCGACTTTCGGTTAGCATGCCCTCGCTTCGATTTAAAAACGACATTAGTTCCATATGATCAGAAAAGACGAAATCCGGCGGGGAATTGCCTGGAAATTTCGCAAAGCTAGATCCTCCGGCAACCTCCAACATCCTAATCACCTCTTCTCACGCATGCGCATTGCCTTCACTTTTCAGCCAAGCAGGCACGCTCGTTTCACGTGAGAGACAGGGACCGATCGCTGACACAATTATCTTCACGATTAACCGGGTGAAATGCTTCTAAAATCTCCCGCTCCTATCTTCTTTCACCCACCCAAAATGGTCGTGCGATCAAACATCGGATTACGAGATTTGCATTTCATGCAACGGCGGCAATGAGGAGCCAAACTGCTTCCCAGGCAGGGCAGGGCAGAGATACTCGAAAAAGTATTCCGGAATACAGATATCGAAATACATGGGTTGGAAGCCTAAAATACAGATACTGAGATACATTTGTCTTTGACGTAGCGGGATATTTCGGAGATACCTTCTCAAAAAAGCGAAAAAAGTATTCCGGAATACAGATACAGTGATACAGATACTGAAATACTTTTTATTTACGGGATGTGCATACTCCGAAAAAAACATTTATTAAGTGCAGCATAACATTGCAAATGTTGCAGCGCTATGAAACTTGCAATGTATTTATTTATCACAGTTCTCTGAGCGCTGTTAAGGCATTGCGAAAGAGGGTTACATTGGATGCAATTGTTAATAACGACATATTTACAAGTATCAGTTGCAATAAAAAACTATATTTTATCACCGCAAGAGTAACACGCATTGTACACCGAAAAGGACATACTTGGTGGCAACAATATCAGCTACGCCAGAAATAGCGTAGTTCAAACGAATCGCCGGAATCACTAACGAACACCACTAAATGAAAAAAAAAGTATAGATTAATTGAACACATAAGAAATATTTTGCTGAAAAGTTTGGTGTGTTAATTACACTTAAGCAACAGGAGCTTCTCAAATAGGCCGTCATCAAGACATCGTCGGTTCGGCCTCAACACCAGACTCGCGAACGAGAAAAGTTTCCCTACTGCGGCAGAGGAGCACAGATTCGTGTTATAGCGGATAAATACCGCCTTCATGGCTGGACAGTCCTGCAGCATGGCGATATCCCTTCTCTGGTCATCTAAATACCGGAAAACTTCCACCCTCACGTGGGTCTGTTCTGACCGCTCAGATGCCGAAGTGTCCCCGTATTCAAAGTCATAAAAACCGTCATTAATCACCACCGATGACGACGACTCGTCTCACGTGTCCGTTTGGAGCGCTGCATGCGCCTCAGCCGCTCGCACGAGCAAGCTCTCAAAGTCTGAAGATTTAGCCACTTCGCTTGAGGTCAACCGCATCTTGGAGAATGGGTGTGAGCAGGATGCAAGTATTGTCTGATTATTTTCCATACTGAAGAAAGCAGAAAAGCGCTTTTGGAAACCGGTTAGACAGCTGTCTTAGATGATAGATCTGTGCCGAATTTTTTGCTTCATAGAAATTAGCTTCTTTTCTACCGTGAGAAGTGTTGGCAGAAGCTCTCCGTAGTAGCCGCAGCTGCTTTTATGCAAGATATCGATTGCTGAAAAAAAATATTTTATAACGTAAGCGGCTTGATTTTCTTCAGTGATGGTGATCGAAAGCAACTTGTAATTAATAAACGCAGATGACTCTTCAAAACATTTATAAAAAAAGTACCACACCTGCAGCGATTGGGTAGAGAATCCCGCGATATTCGTCCAGAAAGTCTAACTCCGCGTCTCTTACATATGGTAGGTCGAGTTTCTCTGAGACTGTCTTGAGTTTCTCTTTTTTCGTGAGAAGTACGTCCAGTGCGTGGTAGAGAGAGCTTCACTGCGTGATGCAGGGTGTTGGCAGCTGTCTTCCGAGAACTGATAGCACCGTCTCTGCAGAATATGGCCGATTTAATGAGCCCCAGTACTGAGCTCATTTCGCCATTGTACTGACGTGGAGACGACTGCACGTAGGACTTCTGTTGAGGGTTTTCTTGACGTCAGCCGTGGCGACGAGGCTTAAAGTATGACATGCGCACCGCAGTTGATGAGGAAGCGATGACCCCGACAGTTCAAGGGGAAACGTTACATCGATTTCCCGATCTGTAAAGAAACAAGACGGGTCAGTGAAATTCCCGTTCCCTCCTTCACCAAAACAAATACGAACTCTTCAACCATAGATCAGGCGAAATAGCTTAGAGAAAAATATTCGAAGAGAGACATTAATTGCGTACCGTCAGTGGCATCATCGATTCCAAATTCCTTGAAAGCCTTTACAAAGTTGCTTCCGTTGTCGGTCACTGTGCCTACGACTTGCTTCGTTTCCAGGCTGAAGTCTGCGTAGATATCCAAAAGCAGCTCTGCTAACGGTCGTATGAATGCGTTCCAAGAAAGCGTTTGCAAGCTAGAGCTGTCGATTTGCGTTGAAGCGTGTCGAAATCAATCTGAAAAGACGGCATAAATTGCACAGGGTTATTTACAGAATCCACTGACTGAGAAATTTTAGGTATGAACAGCACTGAGTAATCTTTGAGGCAAATGATACGTCGAATTTGTTGCCAATCCGAGCACGGTTGTTATGGCGAATCGTCTTGTTCAGTGCAACTCGAGCCTTTCAAGAAAATCACCCAAAGCTAGAAATTTACTCTGAGTCCACGCGTCGGTCAACCTCTATCAAAAGCTATGCTTTCTGTCTCGTGTGCGGAGTCGCGCACGGTGCAAGAAGCCCGCGTACATTAGCAGGTGCGAAACTGCATAACTCTAATGGCCTACAAAATAATTGAAATTGCCTAGTTACCCAGTGTGCTGTTACACCCATGAAGCTTTTTGTTGAATTAGATCACACGTCTGCAGTGGTACAAACATGTGTGGTCGCTTGTAGCTCACTTCTGATGTTGCGTAGTTTGTCTTCGAATGCGTCATCTATCCTTCTCCCGAGTGTCCTTCGAGACATCAACACCACATCAGGGCAGGTTCCTGAAATTTTGTGACATGCAGCGTTATTCGCCCAACACACCAATGGAGCAAGAACTGTTCCAGCTAGAACGCCGTCCCTTACCTTTGACGAACTGCTGAAAAGCATCTTCCTCTACAAATTGCAGAGGGAGCATGGACTTGGCAATCAAATTCTGCAGAAGCTCATCGAACTTCTTTTGACCTGGACGGTCTTTGGCTATACCAAAATAGTTGTCCAGACTTCCCGTGGGTCCTAGCTGCTTGGTGCGCTCGCGTTCGTTTGCTTTCTCGCGTCCAGAACTGCACTTCCGGGGCCTCTTGAGGTGCTGCTCATATTCTGATGCACCATTTGGATGTACCCTCTGGGAATAAATAAACGTATTCGAGCTCAAACGAACGTATGACAATTATAGAGACACAACTATAACAACTGGGATAAAGATACACGTTTCTTACCTTGAGGTGGACTTTGCAGATTGACGTCGATGTCCGCGAACCAGAAATTACTTTTCCGCAAAGCTTACATTCTGCTTTGAGCACCGAAGCATTGGACCCATCCTCTACGGGTTCAAAGAACGCGTCATCCAGTATAGACCGTGCTGCACGCCCTTCACCGTTCGCCATTGCTCGGTCTTGTGACGTGTGGTTCGGTGGTGCCTTGCCTGTCGTCGCCGTTCTCAAGACTGCAGCTCGTGTGACTCGTGTCGCGACTCGAGGGCTAAACCGTCCTACTGTACAACGAGACGCCACTTAAATTACAGTAGAGACAGCTCAGCAAAGTGTTGCCAGGCAAGAGCTGTCGCGTCGGCAAAGGGCACTAATATTTCATTGTCGCCGGTGCTGCGATGACAGGTGATCGAACGGTCATCATGTTAAAGGGCGCCTCGTCCGGTGGCCACAGGCCATGGGCGTCGGCAGGATTTAGTTTTTTTTTTATGGGGGGGGGGGGGGGAAGGGTGGAGCGTTGGTTTAGCTTGGGCAACGTTTTAGATGCCAAGCAGCTTAGAGCGGCGTTCACTCCGGTTGTGGTGTGCGTTAGAGCACTGCACGGGCTCGGGCCTACCCGAAAACCCGAGACCGGCCCAGCCCGTGGGCCGGGCCGGGCCAGGTAAGGTAGTTTTCACGGCGGGCGCGGGCCGGGCTCGGGCCTGAAGCACCGGGCTTAGGGCTGGGCCCGGGTTTGCTTAGTTCATAAAGGGACACTAAAGTGATACTGTACCGCTTCGCCCGCCAGTACGTGCGTTCATGCTCCAAGTGTCAACGCCGGAAGAGCCCACCGCGTATAGTCACTGGGCCGCTTCAGCCTTTTTCTTGTCCCACCTGACCTTTTGATCGCATCGGCATTGATTTGTATGGCCCCCCTTCCGTACACACCTGACGGGAACCGCTGGGTGATCGTCGCTATTGATCACCTGACACGGTATGCTGAGACTGCTGCGCAGCCAGAAGCCACATCACGTGAAGTCGGCTTATTCATACTTCACAAACTTGTTCTTCGCCACGGCGCACCTCGCGAGCTACTCAGCGACCGCGGACGCACGTTTCTATCTGAAGCAGTGCTAGCCCGCTTGCGTGAATGCAACGTTGTGCATCGAACGACCAGCGCGTATCATCCACAAACCAACGGCATGACTGAGCGCTTTAACCACACACTAGGCGACATGCTGTCCATGTACGTCTCCGCTGACCACACCAACTGGGACCGTATACTACCATTTGTTACGTACGCTTACAACAGCGCCACTCAGTCTACGACAGGATTTTCTCCGTTCTTTCTTCTTTACGGCCGCGAACCCTCCTCATTTACGGATACCATTCTGCTGTATCGCCCGGACACTTCAGAGTCTACAACCCTATCTGAAGTCGCCACCTATGCTGAAGAATGCAGGCCGCTCGCATGTTCGTTAACTGCAGAAGACCAAGCATGCCAGAAGGACCGCCATGACGCCATCCTGCCTCCCAAGTCATATTCGCCTGGAACGTTGGTATGGCTTCGCGTACCCTCATCTGCTCCTGGGCTTTCCACAAAGCTACTGCCTAAGTACGAAGGCCCCTACCGCGTCCTACGTCAAGCATCCCGTCAACTATATTGTCGAGCCCGTTCAATCATCCACCGACCGCCGCCGCCGTGGCCGTCAGACTGTTCACGTCGACCGACTGAAGCCGCGTTACGACCCACCAGTCGTACCTCTACCTTAGGTCGCCAGGATGGCTCCTTTTCCACTGGGGAGTGATTTGTAGAATGGATAGAACGCAGACAGCAGTACCAGCAAAAGACGAAGACGAGGACCGTTGTGGGTGCTCGTGCTTGCTCCGTTTCCGACAGTTGATCGCTTGAGCGGTGCGATTTCCTTAATAAACGCACCCCGGACTCAACGCGAAACGCGTACTATCAATACATTGAATCGGTTTAGATTGAGAAAGTTTATTTTGAGAACGCTAAGGTCATTCATTTCACCATCATAAGTTTATTAATAGAGGAGGAAATCGAGGTCATAGTTTCATTTTAAATTTCGCGCCGAAATCGCCGAGCCTGACTTCACGGATTTCAAACTGTATTTGCCGTATTTTGGGGACATTGGCTCAAACAAATTTCCTGAAACTTAGTATGTTAAATTGATGTCCCTCTCAGAGCTCATTGTACTCATCTTTACCAATTAAAAACTATGTTGGTCCCAGTAGACGCCACCAGAATATGTGACGTCACGGCATTTGCTGCGCCAATTTCAACGTGGCGTCGCCACCCGCAGTTTCTTTTTGTGCGTCTTCTCGCGTATCAAGGGTCTTGTCGTGGCGAGCGTGGTAACATTGGAATTGTAAAATAGTAATTTACTGATATAGAAAAGTTGTTTTTCTCTTTAGTGTCACTTTAGCTTGATTCACATACGCTGTGTCATACATATAGGTACCTCATTTTGTCTCGAAAAATGCTTTTCTTAATATGGGGCAAGCTATTTGGAGGACGGCGGAGAGGCTACACAGACTGACTGGCACCGGAAGTCCCCAGTGTTTACATTGCTCAGCAACCGAGACATTGGGGCATGTTTTCATTGAGTGCGCGCACTACGCGGACAAGAGAAGTGAACTTGTGCGAGTTTACCGTGCGCAGGGACTCGCCGCCAACACCGAGGACGAACTCCTCTTTCCAAGGGCCCCAGCGGTGGTGGTGAAGCGTGTTATTCGCGCGCTCATCGACTACTGCAGGGCCAGCGCGCTCTTCGAGCGACTTTAACATCAGCAGAGTGTGTGTGCCCTCTTCAAAGTTCACCGGACACCTCCTGTGAGTTCGGCGAACTTTATTTTTTCCGAGCCAGGGCTACGTGCCCTGGCGAGCGCCTCAGGCGCTCTACCAAGGTCCGGTTGATGTGCTCCGTTCTGCGCTGTTTCTTCTTCTCCCGGCCTTCCTGGCGGCATTCCTGGCGGCTGCGGTTGCATCGTGCGGGGACTGTGTGCTTGCGCAGATCACGAAATTGACAATTATTTTTTTTTAATTTTTTTTTTCTCTTCCTATCCTTTATCTCTACGCTATCCCTTTTATTCCCCACACCCCATCCCTGTGCCGCCTTGTTGAGGTGTCCTCGTAAGGAGAGACAGTTACGAGGCGGTTACTTATCTCTTCTTTTCTTATTATTTTATTAATAATCACTTAGAGAAGTTTTAAGCGGGAAAAGTACTGAACTTCTTTTACTTCTTGCGTATGGGGCTACTTGACTTATCTGAAACGGGCGCTTATATAGTCCAGGCGCTTATATAGTTAACATCTTGATATTCCGTGCTTTATTTGCATTCCTTATTATATTATATTCCAAATGTTATTCTGTAATCACAGTAATAAATGTCATATAATAACTTTGCACCTATAACTTATCATCGCGAAGATCGATCACAGAGCTCCAAAGCGGGGATACGTTCTTGAAGTTTCAGCCCTGTTTTAAATGAAAGGATCCCGCGGAGTCTCTTTACATAGAATCAAAGACACATTCATTTTCCGTGGCTCCGTAACGTCTCCCAGTGGTCATGTGACGCGACATGGACATGCACAGCCTTGTTTGTGTGACCCACATGGTTGACGACTGAGATCTTTGGTCTTGTTCCGCTATATCAGGGCTCTCAGACACATCAGCTAACGGGCCGAATTCACGAAAATTTACTTCCGCGAGGCCCACGACAGAGACATGTCCAGGAATTCTGGACATCGACAACTAGCGCCATCGCTTGTGCAGCTGCCGAGTGTGCAGCGTCACTCAATGGGAAACCACTTTTAAACATTAATTACAGTTCAACGCCACAATATACACTTAAATCACTGCGTGTATATAATCTGGGCGCCATTATCTCACAATACAAGCAATTTTGCTTTATTCCCATAAAAATTCTGGGTTCGAGGACCACTTTTATGTGCTATGTAAAACTCCATAGGAGAGAGTTTAGAAATTTATATAAGATCAATGTGCCTTCACCTGCTTAAATCACTGAAATTGGATAATGTCCATGACTCAATGTTCGTATCTGTGAAATTTGGCTGACGTTGACGATGTTTGTGAGGTTCGACGGGCACTTTTGTAAAAAGGTGCATTGCAGTGAAACCACCTGATAGGAGGGAAAGCGCTTTATAGTGCTTTCCGTTGCCCCAGAATGCGAGAAAATTTCACAGCTTTTTTTATATAAGTTTGTTTTTCTTGAAGCTGCTCAACCTAGGCAGGGTATGAATACTATGGAGATCTTAAGTTCATAATTAGCCATGACAAGTATTTGGTTAATTAAAGTAAATAACCAAAAATGAGAATATGGCTTCGCAGTTCAAAGAAAAAGAATGAGCAACACACATTGATACTGATACGAATTTTCCTCCATTGAGTATAAGTAATTAAAGGTACTGATGAACATAACAATTTATTTACAACTTATGGGTGAAAGCAGTCAGTATAAATGGACCTGGATAATATATACATATTTATAGATCGCACTGCAATATGTACAAGTTATACTAGATCATCGTCGCATGTAAGTAAATAGCAGTAGTGATTGTCAAAGCTAATTTATTTTAAGTATTTTAGTTTAATTAGTATGGATAATTATTAAAAGTTACTATGACCTCCCTAGAACTCACAGCGACTGAGACTTACTCAGCAGTATCAATGCACATTCGCACCCTGTCGATATAAGTAATCACTTGTAATAACGAATTCACCCATTTTAAGCGTAGAATAGAAGGCTTTAACTCACAAGGATCTATATACGGTATTCAATGTATGAAATTGCGATCCGAGACAGATAACAGCATGGAATTGTTCTTAGTGATAGCTATCGATAATTAGTAATCAGGAATTATTTTCGGTGAAAATCTGTTCAACCTATCTATTAAAGTGTCAAGAGAAGGGTATTGAAGAGGTGATGATTAGACTTTATCAGTGATAGATGTAGGCAATCATGAAGTGCGGGTAGATGGATAATCAGTAAATTATTCGACGATATTATTATAATGTACGGTGTTGGTCAAAAGTTCCCAGGCCGCAGCGACCGGCCGCGGAGCAGCAGCTCGCTACTGTCTGGGCGCTGCCATCGTAATCTCGCCTCGGCGCACGCTGGGGTCGAGCGTGCGCGTGGGAGGGGGGTGCTTCCCTCTTCCTTTTATTGCGATAGCAATTATATGGACACTCGCGGCTGGTTTTCGCCGTCGGCGTCGGCGTCCGCGTCGGCGTCGGCGTCATTTGCCGTATATGTATATGTTTATATATAACCGGGCCCGCCCGTCATTCGTGAGCGTGAAAAGACGCGAGCGGGGGGGGGGGGGGTCCCTCGAGCGACCTTCGATTTTACGAGCGGGGACGCGCGCGTTATCTCCCCTTCTCTGCGGCCGACAGCGGGCGGGGGGGGGGGGGGGGGGGGCGACGTTCGATTTTACGAGCGCGGGCGCGGGCGCGCGCGTTATCTCCCCTTCTCGGCGGCCGACAGCGGGGGGGCCGGTGTACCCTTCTACGTGCTGCGCTCTCAACGCGAAGAGAATTCTCTTAAACAAGCGTTTTCTAGAGTTGCGTGAGATCGGATCCAAAAAGAGTTAGCTGCCAGCCTCACTTCGTATAACATTACAATTTTTTGCTATCGCATTCATTGCTTCACCCTTGCGGTGAAACTGTGACTTTTTTCTCTTCTTGATAAGAAAGCGAGGAATTGAGTTCATGCGTCATGTTCCCGCACCGTTCGCTCTTCGAATTTTACTATCGTGGAGCCTGCAGCGAGACGGCAGTGCTCCAGAAAGTGATGCATCATGCTTGCGGCCACATTTCGCTAGACACCGTATACTTGTCTGTATTTTTCGACTGCGTAGAGATGAATATCGCGCCTTTAACTTGCTGTGGACACGCCGTGGCTCTCAGACGTCTGCGCAAATGAATTTACTGCATGTTTACGCGCTCGGGGCCGTAAAGGTATGCTTGTGTCCATTGCGACGTCGTTGTCATGCTGTCATGATTGGGTTTCGAGCCTCTTCAAAGGCAACGCCAATGAATGCGCTGATGGGGCACCCGCAGTGTTACGGTACACTTTTAAGATTTGTTCGGGGCGCTTCTGTGCAGTATTTCCCACCAGGGTTGCCGTTGGGTGGACTTGAAAAGGAGCCAGAACTCAAGCCAAAAGTAGCCAAAGTAGCCATGCCATTTAATATTATCGCCAAATTTGTAGCCAAATGGAACAGGAGTGGTATTATGAGCAGTTTCTTTAGTAATGATCAATAAATAATATCATTTTGAATCAGTAAGACCATAGAAAGCCACCGGTAAGTTGGAAATAAATTAAGTGAACGAATTATGTTAAATTCATTACGCGTGCATATATTTTATGTACAAAATATGAGTTCCTGCCAGACACAAAGTTATATTAGAATATTCCAGCCAGCAACTCAGTAGGAACATGTAAGTTGAAACAGATTTTCGTTGAAGCTGCAGACGAAATTCTGGTTGTATATGAACAGACCAGCTAAATTTTGCTGCAGATGTCTGTTTTTCGAAGTTTACACGAGAACACGCACTGCGCATCAAAATTATTCGCAAAACTTGAGCGTAGCATCACAATAGATGGCGGGAAGCTTGAGCACAGAGCCGGCGACGCATTCGTCACCATGCACGCAACTTCGCCACTCCGTCGCGTAAGGGTGCCTCGATGAGCACCAGCCTACTGGTGGGAGGAGGACGACCGTACGCATCCGCTGAAGCGAGAGAAAAACTTAAAAACAATGTATTTCGTCTGCAGAAATGAGAAAAAACGGCTACTTAATTCGCTAAATCAGCACTTTAAAAGTAGCCAGGAAATAGCCATGGCGCCAACTGCAAATTTTTGTCGCCAGACGGGGTCGAAAAGTAGCCAATTTGGCGCAAAGTAGCCACCAACGGCAACCCTGTTTCCCACCTAAAAAAGCTCACTTTCGTCACACCTGTCCATCTGTGCTGTGCTCAGGAAACGTAGAAGTGGACTCATGCTCCATAATGCCAGAAAATAAACGCCTCACGCATAGGCGTGGACAGGATTTGGGGGGCAGTTTGTGTTGCAGTGCCCCCCCCCGGTCGCCGAGTCCGAAGAAACCAACGACAAAGAAATTAAAGAGTAGCGATGACATCCATCTCATAAAGGCCTGCCATCGGTCCCCAGCTTTACCGGTTATTTACGGGGTAAACAGTTATTTGCAACTAACATCAGAGGTGCCTAATTGGTCGCCATTCGCCATAACTTTCAAAACACCATGCGTAGCCACCCTGCGCACTAAAACCTGACGTGAAAGGCGACTCAGGAAAGGTAAGGGGCTGACTTTTGCGTGCCCTTTAAATGACTGGGCTTGGGAGGAAGGGGGGGGGGGGTGCAGCCGCCTACCCTGCCCCCCTTCGCGAGCACGCCTATGGCCTCACGTATAATAAGAATTTCATGAAGCGCCGTCATATGTCCAATTAGTGCGTTGAGACTAAGCGCGCTTTTCTTCAATTTATTGCCTCGATTTTAAATTGCCTGCTGCCCGTGTGAAGCGCAGAGTTATTCGTTGTCGGAGGGGACTGATAAGTCAGTAGGTGGGCTTTGAATGTATGCCTCTGACCTGCATCCGCGATCGGCGCTGCTACTCGCTCTGTCGAACGACGCCTTCTTGTTGGAGGCGCTGGTCGAACTCTCGGCGATCAAGACTGTCACGCTTCGCTCGAGTCAAGGAGGGAATTATTTGGTGCCGCTGCTGCTATTCTTGCGATATAACGAACTACTGGACAGCAGATGGTAATCGTAGACGTGATGTAGGTTGAAGAGACTTACTGTCATTGTGGCGGAACACACTCGTGTTGCGCAGAAAATTAAGAACGACGGTGGAGGCAGCCGGATGGCCCGTATGCGCTAGATTAATCCACAAGCAGGTCCATATATTTAGGCTATGTGCTTATCACGATATCTTGTCAGCCACGGAATGGCAACGGATAGCTTCTGAATGGAAAATCTAAAACGCGTGGGAATGCAGGTTGCCGTTTCGTTATGTAATCCGTGTAGCGTTTCACTTCGTCTTCTGCATGAGATCAATGTCTCGGCGGACGACTATTTTGCGTGGCGTCGAACGTAGCTGAAGGCGGAGTGTAACACAGGGAATGAGTGTAACGCGATAGGCTGCGAAATAATCCATCTTGTCGAATGACCGCACGGCCAGTTGTCCCATGCAACAATTGTTTTTGGTTGTATCATAAGTGTTCATAACTTTTAACTTGCGTGTATTGCTCGGAGAAGCTCCTCGAAAGCTTCATGCGCCACGAGAAAAAAAGAAGCTAATCAATTGGAGTTTATTTACCTTTGAAATCGACGAGCACTTCTAATTGCAGGGTAGGATGACGGCGATTCATCGACAACTCGAAGCACATGCACACAAGTAATGCAAATGAGAATTACTTGTGTCCATGTGCTTCGAGTTGTCGATGAATTCGCTCTCGCGCTGCCAATTGCTAGCTTCCTGGTTTGCTCAATTGGTAGAGCGACCGCCCCGGAAAGGCGTTGGTCCCGGGTTCGAACCCCGGACCAGGACGAATTTTTCGGCAACTAAGAAGCTTTTCTTTCTGAGAAATCCGCATGGATTTCTTGTGGCTTCGCGCTACAAACGGGTGGTTGTCTATTTTCCCCTTCTTAAAATCGGATGTGTTATTCGAAGGTCACAGGTTCGGTCCCTGCCCACGGCAAGGTATCTTTTCGTCCACTTTTCTTTCTTCACATTTGCGTTACATTTATTACTAGTAACATCCCCGATATTTTCGTTGGCATTATTGTCTGTTAGCTCCCAATAATATTGTGTCTAACAAGGAAAAACGAGCCCTTAAAAAGGGCCCCTCACCAGGTGACATAACGAATTTTAGTTAGACACTGGAAGTGGTTGCGCGCCCTATAAAGAGCATTATGCCACAATAATTTTTTTTTAATTTGTCTATTAGAAGCTGAGAAAACCGATGTTTTGAGGCGGTTCGAAACCATGATGCGAGGAGGCGAGCTTGAAAACCTCGGCGCTCGCCCCGTGTGGCCTTCGCAAGCCAAACCCCTTCCCAGCCCCCCTTCGGCACGTGAGCGGGAGGATCACATGACGCATACGCATAAACACGTCCTGCGCACACAATGTCACGAGCGCACCACGTGATCGAACCAGCCCTAGCCGCCGAGACGCAAGCGGTATTGTGGCGGCGTTCTATGCGCTTCGTCTATGCAAGCTATGCCGAATGCGCCCTCGCCAATCACTTGGCTTTCAACCTATTACTGAGCATGAAATCTGCGACATTTGTACGGACGCGAGACAAGCGGTGCGCCGCATGAACATTTATGGCATCTTCATGAAATCGCACCGGTGCGCTCTAGTGTGCCTTCTCGTCCAATCACCGAAGCGCCTAGGCATCTCGGTGCGCACCGGTGTGATTTGTCGAAGATGGCATTAGTTAGACGCGGGAGGATAAATTAGCCTTATGAGCTCTGGAACGCGATAGAAAATTAGTTTCGTTGTAAGGGTGGCATCTGCACGATGCGCAAAGCGCGAGAACACGAACGCATGCGGAACGGAGGTAGATTAGTCTCGCATCTCGCTACGATTCGCAGAAAAAATGAAAAAAAGAAAACGCAAACATTCTGTTTGTGTGTTTTATTACTGTTCTCAAGTTTTTTTCGTCTATTCAAGCTACAAATTGCATAAACTACACTTCGTGTCAAATAATTATCGCGGTGTCACGTGCTAGTGCTGGCGACGTCAAAGCACAGTCGTCTACATAGAGGAGAGACGTCACAGCACTACCGTCTACGTACACTCTTAAAAAAAGAGAGTCAAAAGAGAGTCACGGCTGCTTGACTCTCTATGTGGCAGCCGATGACCACCTTTTTTCGTAAGGGGAGTCACAATACTCTGGTCGGCGCTCTTGGATGAAATAAATGACTCCCTTTCTCTAGGGTAGTCAGTGATGGGCATTTTTAAAGAAAATGAGCCTAGAGATTGAAAATAAATAAATAAATAAATAAATAAATAAATAAATAAATAAATAAATGCTGACAGTGAGGGATCTGTGGTCTTCGCTCACGTTCTCTGCGTCGAGTCGGGCACAGTATGACGCCGCTACATCAAAGTGACAATTAGAAAAAAAACACTTCAATTAACATTTTAATTTTCAACTTGAGGGCACTTCCTTATATGGGAAATTTGTAGGCCGTCACCATTTATGGCATACACAGTTTTTAAAAATCTAAAAAATTGCACAAAATGTCGTCACCGAATTTCTATGGCAATAAGTAAAAGCTCGTTAAATCGACTCCGGTCAACTGGAATAATTCGGACGGATGTATTTTCTGGTCCTGGTAAGTATGTCTATTGTTTAATGGCATCAGACTCTCGTTAATTCGGTCACATTTCGCCGCAACCTGGTTAATTCAGGCGATCCTCGGAGTTTGCCTGGCACGAATCACCGCAGATTTGCGACATATTCAAGCTGAAAAGGTTGAGCATGCTGGCATAAACTCGCTAGCTACACCGTCATGAACGAACGATCAGGTTTTGGCCATTCTTCCGGTGAAAGATAATGTCACGTGCAAATGGTGGTGTTGGTGGTGGCAGCACGTTACGAAGGGATGGGTATAGCATATGTTTCGATCGGCTCAAGACACGTGGGGTTCGAGCACCTGTTACGCTGTGAACAAAGTCACGAATGACGAAAGCTGCTTTTTTTACACTTCCATGCAAAGTAGTTCTGGACTCGCACTCATAAAAAAATTAAAACGCACTGATGTAATAGAAACTCCTTTATTGTTTTGTCGATACTTTCGATAATTCAGCATTCTCTTCATTCGGACATTTTTCCGGTCCCGTGAAATCCGAATTAAGGAGCTTTTACTACATCGAAGCCACGAATCTGCCGGCTGTTCCGTTACGTCAGACACAAAAGCGACGAACCTTAAAAATGAAGGCGTGAAGCGGCTGCATCTTGTGGAAAGCGGAAAGTAATCTCAAGTACACAAACACATCGCGTTGCCTTTGCCTGTGAAGTCTGATGCTTAACCGCTTCTTTCGTGATGTACGCTGAAGATCATTACCACCTTTTCTGCCGCTGTACAGCACAGAATTAAGGGGCAGCCACTGCGACGCTTCTGGCTGCAGGGAGGCGAAATAGTTTGTTGCGCCCTATTTTCAATTTAAGAAACGCATACGCACCACATCGTACGCCCAAAGAATGGGCGGTTCACTTGTGTATTTTAGACGACTTGCCGTTTCTCCTTAGCAGAATTTCTCTGTCTCGACATTCTGGCCGGTCTGAAGTAACAACGCGATCGTCTTTCCTGCGCATCGCCATTTAAATTCAGTGCATATATTAAATTACAAGCAATTATTGCGATTCTAAAAACAGGGTATGCCATAAATCGTGACGGCCTAGTGTGGTAATTATGAGACAAAGGAAATAATTAAAGCGGTCGAAAAACAACTCGCAGAGGCGAGTTGTTTTTCGACCAAACATTCAAAGAAAACACTATGAATCTGCCAAAGTTGGAGCTTATGTACTTTCGATGACTTTTTGCCTTGGACAGTTCTCTCGTTCTTCTTCATTTTTAGGTTTCGCATTTTCTGTTTTTTCCTCACTCTCCCCGACGTGTTTTCGACGGAGAGTAACCGCCGCACGAGACGTTAGTAACTCACCCCCTGACGAAGGGAGGACCCCTCCCGAATTTGTTGGGAAATGAATAAATATATCATTGTTGACAACGCCCCGTTGTGTTATAATTCATATATATATATATATATATATATATATATATATATATATATATATATATATATATATATATATATATATATATATATATATATATATATATATATATATGCATAAATTCGTGCTTTTCACTGAAGTACGTGGTCCTTTTCTGGATGTTGAAGAAATTTTCGATCTTTTCATTATTACAATCTTGTGATGATTCGCTACCTTCACCATGCCGCAACAATTATTGGCAGCTTATGTTTAGCATGCAGCTTGGCTGCAGTAAATAAACATTGCACTATAGTATTGTTTTATGTTGCTTATGGTCACATTTCGTCTTGAGAACTTGTATATTTTCACTTTGCTGAGCTCTGCTGAGCTTTAAACGCAAAAGTTTCTCACTGTTCACCGCTGAAACATTTTTAGACAAACCGGCGCAGCGACTTTCTATGACGATGCCAGCGGGCATAGTGTCAAGAGGTATCGTCACCTCGCGGAAAGTTGCAAAAACACAGTGGATCCGAGTGAACAATAGGAGCGCGGCCGACTTGCCAGGCATCTAAAAGTAGAGGAGGCGCTGCCCCGCGTGTTGTTTTGCTTAAGGCCACTGTTGCGCACTTTAAGATGTATTTGGAAAGCGTTTTAAAATACCAAACAAGCATGATATTTGTTACAACGTATATATTATCTTTAACCGACAGTTGTAATTGTGAGTGAACACATCGCTTTGCACCTAATGAAAACTTCAGGCAAGTGCAATGCCACGCTCAGTTTCGGTGTGGGGGGCTTATGGCAGGCTTTGGATTTGGCAACTGAACTTTTCGCGCCAAATCCAAGGGTGATCGGCGCCGGAGCACGGCCAGAGCCGGTCTGTTGTAGCCTCTTTGCAGACTACTGTCTGTCTCCATGAGCGGACCTATGGATACAGTACACTGTACCATGGAGAGCAGTCAGCGCAGTCATTGTTCCGTTGCTTCTCCGGTATCTGCATCTGCGATTCATGACAGCTGCAGCGGCAACACGCCATTTAGTCCGCCTTCCATTGAAAGCACGTCGATTGATGCGCAACCAGTTGGCCTCGTTTCACATGGGTCGTCAAAGAAGATTGTCGCCCTGAAAGGCTCCCGAAAGCTGGCCGATCTGCAGGAAAGTCTGCGAACGAGTGGATTTGCGCATTTGATGACCAGCAACCCGCTAATACAGGTGAGCGTGATCAATGCATCGACGCCTTTATCAGCATGTTTAATGTTGCCACGCGTTTCACCGAAACTAATTGTTATCGACGCTGTTGGAGAACCTGTCAGCAGCGGGGTTTATTGCGAGACATCGATTTTTACGGCGTTACCCTGTTCGCCGTTGATGCAGCACGTTCTGAATGTTGCTTGTGTAAAGTAATCGAGCGGCTGACTGCAGCCGCTGCCTCATAGAAGCTGCGAATTCCCACATTGTATGCGGCTGATCTGCGTGGTAACGCTGCGGCGTCGGCCTCTGCATAGTTCTGCCAAACATGGCGGCGGAACCCACGGATAGGACACTTTGTGTGCTTCAGCTTAAGCAGCATATACATGTGAAATACCCACCCGCAGGCCTACCTTGTATATCGGTGAACGTAAAGTACTATGTGACCTAGAATGTCGCCTAAGTACATAGTCACTTAGTCACTTAGTACATGGCACATAGTCACTAAAACAAGTAAATGCATGTAACAGTGACGGGAAAAGAAAACGGTGCTTGAGTAAATGTCGGTGCAATATCCGCTGCCTCACATCTAATGTGCAGGCTTATTGATAAACAAATGGTGTATGTTTTCAGATCTACAGTGAACGCTTCAAGTGTTTCGTTGATCTCGACGACACAACAGTGAATGATGGGGCGCTCATCAACCTGGTTGTCTCACCGGACCACTCATCGAAAGCAGTTGAACAGCCGTATGCACATTCTTTTATCCATTCCAGAGTTATTCATGAACCTCAAACAGCACTGAAATGTATCATGTGCTGGAAGGCTTAAGTGCAGTGCCCATGGACTGAAATACGACATCAAAACAATATCACGATTATTATGCACAGTCTCTTAAGGTGACTGTGCCAACAAAACTGGGCATTTAAGGTAACTTTGCTTCTCATATAATTGTTCGAGTCTAAATGACCGCAATATGACACGAACTGCAGCTGGTGCAAACTAAATTATGTGCGTTACTTGGCCTTATACTGTTGCATTTCAACCTGTGAGGACTGTACCTGCACGTTTAGTCAGGTAATAATTTGTCACTAATAAAGAGGAAATGGAAAATTGGGCATCTTCAAATAAGTTGGCCATTTTGAAATTTAGCAATGAAAAAAAAAAGAGGTGCCCGCACACACACATTTACTCACGACTGACTATCTTAATGTTAATAAACCGAAATTATAAGATAAACACAGAGTACCCTTACACTTGCAGTTCTATATTACATGCAAGGACCGGATAACCATCAAACATACAGAATACACAAGCCGATAGTCATCTTCTGAACACATGGCTTCTTTCTGATATAGATTGAACCTCAAGCGCAAAAGAAGCCATGTGCACTTTTTAATCTGTCAGTTTATCTATGTCTTTCCTATGCTTCATGGTTATCGGGCATTTTGCATGTAATATAGCTATGCATGCACATGCTCACTCTTGCCTTTGTTTATAAGCTTGGTTTTAGCTAATAAAAGTTCAGTTGTGGTTACAGTTGTGGGTACAGTGTGTGTGTGTGTTGTAGTTAAAAATGATTTACTAACCAAAGCTCCAGTGGCCTATATATTTAAGATGGTTTCTACACTTGGTACACTTGTTTTTGTTTTTGTGTATTTTGAAAGTTTTGTGGGAACGTGTGAGAGCAGTTACTTTTTACGGTTTTTGTTTTAGAATATTAACCCCATTTTGGTGGACTTAAGCATGGCATGTTTCTGTCTAGCTCAGGCATGTTTAATACATAAAACATTAATAAAATATTTTTGTAATACAAATGCTCGATATATGTGGCGGAAGAAAAAAGCTTAATTACTTACATAAACTTTCGAAGGTTGTACACTTCCATACTTGGAAAACCGGCGCTAACACGACATAGACACAAGATGAGAGGGACGGACGATGAGTGCTGCTTAACACCTGAAGTTTATTGAAACGAAACTGAACACACGAGCAAGCAACACCACGCCTGCATGGCAATTTTAGGTCACTTGAAAGAAATTCCTAAGCATGCGTATCTCGCAGTCTAGCAAATAAGGAGGAGGCTCAGATATGCAATCATCATCCATCACTTTGATGAAGAACACTAGTGCGAGTTCATGAGCCCTTTTATGTTTGTGCTTCAACATACTGTGATGATGAAAAAAGGGCTGCACCCACGTGACCTGCAATGAGCTCAAAGATGTGAAGTTCATTGATGCAATTACCTGACTGGCCTACTAACACCTTTTTGCAGAACAGTGGAATTCTATGAACAACGCCAACAGTGCAGGACAGGGTGGGATTGCGATGCTGCACCGAGCAGCTTACAACTGCTTTTCCTCTAGCCTTCTCAACTAAAATTAGGAAAAGCTTGTGCTGGAATTGAGAATGCTAGAGGAACAGTGGTTCTAGGCTGCTCGGTCAAGCATTGCAATCGCACCGTGTCCTGCACTTTTGGGGTTGGTCATAGAATTCCCCTCTCCTGCAGAAAGGCGTACGTAGGCCAGTCAGGTAATTGCATCAATGAACGTCACATCTTTCAACTCATTACCGCTTCGCGCGGCCACTGAGCAAAGCGAACAGCGATACTTTTTCGACACTTCTTCTGTAGCCGGAGTGACAGTTTGATACACAGCTTGTCTTCGGTATCGTTTGTCAAGCTGCCGCTAACTATTCGTCACATTCGAATACGATAGCAGGTTTAGATAACACCGCACATTCACAATAAAAGCACAACAGTGTAGTCGCTTCAGCGCTTCTCAAGTGCTTCCTTAGGGCCGGTGGCACCGCCCCACGGTCGCAGTTTGCAGCACACAAAGCTTCCCGATAGCTTGACAGAGAAGTTTTGTGACCAGCAGAAGTATTGAGGGACTCTGGTATAAGGCAGGGTATGTAATTTTGATGCCCAGCTCTTTTAATGTTTTTTTTGTTGATTATAATAAATTAACTTCTTTTAGACTACTCAAAAGTGGAACTGCATGTGACGAAAATGAAGATGGAGCACGGCATGAAGAATTTTCGCCATTCAGACTACCTCAGAGGCCAATTGACATTGCCCTGCACCTTCGAAATATCAAAGCAGGAGATGTGCCAGACAACCTTAGGAAGAAAATTCTTGAATGGATGTCATTTCATCTGTCTTCACAGACGATGTAAGTGTCAACATGTTACCTATGTGTAAGAAAAGTTGGGTTTGAATGCAATGAGGGCTCATTCTACAGTAAATGTTTTGTGATTGTGTTTAATCACATGCTTTACTTTTTCTTTTTGCAACTTTTTACTGCACCGTGAACCTTTAGCATAATGCAGGTTATAAAATGAACCCCCCTGTGGTAGCTTGGCAGGTAGGGTGCCATACCACTAAAATTGAGGGCACGGGTTCGATGGCCAGCCACCACAGCGGCATTTCAATGCGGGTGAAACTCAAGAACGCCTGTGTGCTTGGATTTAAGTGCATGAAGGCATGAAAACTTGCTGGTGCTCAAACTAATTCAAGTTTTAAAAACCTCAGATGGTTCAAGTATGTTGTAAACTTGCACAATATAAATTTATTCCAAACTAATGAACTCCCATAGTTCATACGTCACATCTGCTGTGAAAACTAGGTGTATAGTGCTGCATTGAATACGAGAACTGTTTTCAGGGGCAAATTTGTATATGAAGTGCCTCAATTCTACTGCTTCCACCCATACAGTCATTATCAGGTCCCATAATAAGCAAACACACAATGAGAATAACATGCATAATTAGGGGTGAAGGTGCCTTGTAAAGAACAGCTATCTCATTGGGCTCATTCATCCAAGGTATCTCCGTTAATATGTGTGAGATTATTTAATGCAAACAGTTGTAATGCAGTGGTTTTTCATATTGTTTGTTTTTATGCTCTTGTGTTTTGAAAAAAAGTGATGCGAGCTTTCTTTAAACATAGGTACCCCAATAAGCTGTACAATGTTGCTGCAGTGAGCCTCGTAAACACCTACCCACAGCTGAGAGATAGCTCGGACTCTGGACTTGTAAGAAAAATTTTTTGGTATTTTTCAATTTCTCATTCATTTTAATCGTGTTCACACATTCAAAAGAATAACATGTGCTGTCTCAGCATTCTGCAGCACATTGTAGAGTTTGCAGTTACATTTTTCCAAGGAAACTGTTAAAGAAAAACTTCTGAAGTGGAGGCGGCGTGCCGCCGCTGAAGCCGATGGCCACCATATTGCTCAAGGCAGAAAACGTGGGGGTGGTCGCCTGGGTCCGCGCGAAAGTTCCACAGATGGCGAATTTCTCCACTCCTTACGTGACAAGCCGGTGTTGCGGAAAGAGTGGCATTAATGCAAGAATGCCTGTTGAGACTCGCATCAATAGGTGTTGAAGTAGCATCGCTGAATTTTGATAGTATACCACCTCGAACTTTAAAATGGATAAGTGTATCGATGCTGATCATAAGTATACATCGCCTACGTTTAGCACTAGCTTTAATTTCTCAAGTGACCGAACAGAATGTTCGAACAAGTATTGATCATTCTTAATTCATGTTATTTGATAAAGCTTATCCGGAACTGGCTAGGATATGTCTGTCACTTAGTCCACGTGAACGGATCAGAAGCCAGATGGTCTTTTATTGAAACACTACAGACGTTGCAGCGGGGTGAGCGACTGCACCTCGGGAACCGACTGACTAGTGTTGAATTCCAATGGCGGAGTCGGAGCAAGTTTTTCTGCTCCTTTTGGAGCAAGTGTGTTCCAATGGCAGAGTGAGAGCGGGAGTCGAGCGTTCCAATGGGAGAGTCGGAGTGGATTCAGAGCGGGAGTCACTCCGTGGAGCAGGAAAAGTTGCTCCGCCAAAATAGGCGGAGTGGACCGGAACTCTGCGTGACGCATTTCCTTTAATGCTCGGGGGGCGCCGCGGTGCCGCCGGCTGCGACTCGCGAGTTGTTGTGGTAATGGCCGACGGCATGGACGGCTCGGTTAGCTCGACAGAACGCTCGGCATTGCTTCTGCTACTCGACAGCGACAGCTCCGAGTCGGAAAGCTCAAGTTCCGACTCGAGTGATTCCTCGGACACTGACAGCGACGCTGAAGCTTGCGCTTACGAGCGGGGATTCGACAGGATGTTCCGCATTCCCGCGAAGAGGCCCAAAGTCGTCGGTTTCGTCGAGGAGCTGTTGCACGCTGGGTGTGATCGCCATTTGTGAATAGCGCCGAACAGCTGAACAGGCAAGCGAACTGTGCGGTGATGCTGGCGGATCTGGGTGGTGGTAGTGGTTGGTAAAGGAAAATGAAGACGCTAATTTCTTAAGCCCCTTGAGGGAGCACGGCGCAGCGTCTTTGGGGAATTTGGAATGGGAGAAAGGAAGGAGAAGGGTAGAATGGGTGCTCAAAGCAGACGAAGGCAGCATCTCGGGCAAGGACGCGTCGGACGCGACCAGAGGCAAGGAACCGGTCGGTGGGAGGCCGGTTGTTAGCGCTGGCAGAGTAGCCCGCGGTTCAGGGAGCAGACAGCGGAAGAGGCCACGCGCAAGGTATCCTGGGTAACTCGGCGGCTTCTGCCTTGCTCCAGCTACGCGGGTTGTGTTCCAATCGTGGATTTGGAGGATTTGCTCTACGCCAGAGTCGAGTGCTCGCTCACGGAGACCGTCGGCTGCTCCGACTCCGCCATTGGAATTCAACATAGGGCTCATATTCAGTGGACAAAGCAGAAGTTGAAAGTTCTTTTTGCTGCTTAGATCACTCAGCTTGTCTGTGGTAGACGCACTCAACTACTGCGAATTCACGAGCTTCCACAATTTTAAGGCGCACTTGCCGCAGCAGAATTCATGAAGATTTTTGACCGTCTTGAATTAAGGAAATCCGTTTAGCAGACCGTATAAGGCGTTATGTAAAAGGCGAGTGAAGCCTCAATGAGGACTTTTTTGAAAAGGGTGAAGTGGATACAACTGGGCTGAAGTATGCAAATGGACAAGCACTGATTGAGCGCCTCGGGAAAAGCAGCTTTGTTGAGCTCCTTATCTGCATAAATAGCGTCACAGCGCTTTTTGATAGACTTGTGGCAACAGGAAAAGTGCACTATTTATTTGCTCATCCCCAAAATGTCTCAAGACCAGCTGGGAACACTTTTTGGATTGCGTGAGAGGAAAATGGGGTATACCAATTTTACTGCATGCCAATTTACAGCTTCTTACAAGCGCACTCTTATTAGAACTGAAGTTGCGTCATCAGAGGCTCGAAACTTCTCTCGCGATATTGGGACAGTTGTCTGCCTCTCTAGTGATGTAAGCCTCGTTGAGTCGCCAACATCTTTTGCTTTGTCAAGGAGATCGTCTTTACGGCAGCCACTGGACCGCAATACCGATCGCAAGAATCGCGTGGACTTCCCGAAAAAGCCTTCCGTCTCTTGTCGACACAGTAGTGGCATATAAATGGCAGGTTTTGTGGTCCAAAAAGAGTATGCTTGGATATCCAGTGATGAATGCTGCACTGCCCTGCTGTCTGATTAGCTGCAAGCACTCACAGCTGTGAAAACCAACGGTGGTCTGGTGGCACAGTCGAAGGATTTGCAGAAAATTTGTCGTATTTAAGAGAAAGGACCTCGTGTCCTACAGGTTCAGTGTAAGGACTTAAAAACGTTGCATGCAAACACTGAGCACCTTATGGTAGGTGTATTGATAGTGGTCTTCGAACAAGCCTCGTTTGCTCAGCTTGAGCCTCGTTTGTTGTATACTGCGATCCACTCGACAACCGTATTTACAATTAGTCAAAGAAGATTGCCAACCTGTATATAAAAAACAGGCTTCACCACACTTCAAAAGAAATCAACTGGAACAACTAGAGTGGCGGAGTACAAACACAGCTGACAGGGACTGTCACTTTTAAATATTTGTAAATGAGCGGCAACTAGAGCTGCAACAAGCTGGTGAGCTAGTCTGCTTTTGTATCTTTTCTTTTGCTGAGTTTAGTATTCAAGGGTGTATGTTTTGTATTATTACTTTCATCATTGTCTGCATTATGATGCATTTTTGAAGTTCTTGTGGGATTTGCTGGTTTTTCGATTATGTATTAAGCACATCCTGTATGCTTTATTTTTTTGGGCATTGTATAAAGCCGGGGCTCAATAAAATTTTATGTACCACTTATTGGCTTTCGGGAATGCTGCAAGTTAATTCTACGTGTTGTCAGGCACCATGTGTTGCAAAACCAAACCAAATTTTACTAGTTATGCAAAACAATGAAACAGCAGCGTTTCTCAGCTGATAAGAATTCGTGTGCTATGATGGAGCTCTTAAGGAATATGCAGCTGATGCTTAAAGGAATCTCGACAGAAGAAATGCAAGCAAATACCAAGTATTGATTACTTTTAATATTGATCGTGTGATATTGTGATATTAACTCTGCCATGTAAATAAACGTGTTTTGGAGCATAAATAGCATCATATATTTCAACATTGAGGCTCACTGCTCGCATGCCGGTTCTTGTTTCTGGCATATCCGTGACTTATCAATTAATTCTGTTCACTGTTGAGCTCCACGTTTAGAGCTCCACGACATCAATTTAAGAAATAACCTCTCACAAACATCAGAGTCCCTCAATACTTCTACAGGTCACGAAACTTCTCTGTCAAAACTGTAATTTTTTTTAATTTCTGAAATGAATTCTTCAGACGATTCTATTTAAGAAAAAAATTGTATAAAATTTTTTGCGTGAACGTAAAGTGACAAAAAATAATTTTTGTTGTTAAAAACACACGGTTTATTCGGGGTAACGTCAAGCAAAATCCTAAAAAAAATGCTTATACGATTTTTATGAATAAAAATTATGCACTGTATTATATATAGCTCAAAGACATACGAAAATAAGCACACCAGAGTACCTTTCCGATAAAAAGTGTTCGTGCTCTAACACTAAATATTTTTTAGCGTGTGATAGTCTGAGGCATGACTCCACACAGAGTGATTTGTTGCATTCTACACACATGTAGTGCGTTTCTTTGCATCAGAAAATCTTGTCTGACGAATTGAAATACATGAATCGGATTCTGATTCGGCACTTGGGGAATAGTCTGCATCGGAAGAATCGCCACTCGACTCACTAGCAGCAAAGCAACCTACACGCGCTTCTATAGCATAAGCAAGCTGCGTGAGTGAGCGCACGGAAACTCTATGGCTGTGGGCCCGTCGGGAAAGCTATACGAGTGAAAAAGCTATAATAATCCTTCGTCTTATCGCCAATGAAACGAAGTTTGTTTTTGCGAGTCCCCAAAACAGGAAACGCAACCACGGCGGCGTGATTTGTGTAATTTAGCGCCACACAGAAACATGTAATCGCGCCTTGGGGAAGCAATAAACGAGAGTTGCAAGCGCTTACCCTTTGAGAGATTAGAAACCAGACAGCCATTCCCTTAGTGGGTGTGAGTAGCGATAATCACGCGAAGGACGAAACCAAAACCAGCTGCTCCACTTGCCTGCGCAAGCGAAAGCCGCCGCACCGCTTTTGAAAGCAAAAACAAAAAGAAAAACAGAAACCAAGACACATCGGCGCATGAAACAATTCCGTGTATTCCCGAAGCATGGCAGCACATTCGAGTTAAAGGGGCCATGACACCCAATTTTCGACCATAATCTGTGTTATGTAGGTTGATCCTTGTACGTTCACCCACAAGCTGGCGAAATTTTACCGCATTTGGTCGTGCCGTTAATTTATAATTGAATATTTTTATAAACGAGCGAGCGGCCTGAGATTCGGGCTACACTGGCACGCTCGCTAGCCGTGACGTAACGAGTAGCTTGCTGTGCGAGCGTCTGCAAAAACCGCAAATTGTTGGGTGACCATGTCATGGCCCCTTTAAGTAAGAGAAACGATCGGAAAAGGCGCGCATTTTAAACCAGCCGCACCGTGGGTGCACAGGATGCGCAAGCAATAGCTGGCGCGCCGCTTTGCGAAGCAAAAAAAAAAACCAATATCGAAGAAACGTTCGCGCATGAAGAAAATTCCACCTATTTCCGAAGCGTGAGGGCGGCACATGCCAAACAAGAAAAAAAGATTGAAAAGGGTGCACATTTTATACATACAGGCCATGCCGTACATGTACGGCGAAAACCCTCGAGGGGTTAAAGTGGCCCAGCAACACTATTTCAGCGTGGTCAGAAAACGCTGCCAATCGGTAGTTCAGGCTCCCGAGAACACGCGAGCCAAACATTATAGCACAGCACACGCCCTTGAATTTAAAATAAATTCTCAAAGTCAGCTAGAAATCACTCCTTCTCTCTACAAATGATGCCATATACTCAAATGACCGCGCTAATACCCAAATTCATGGCTATTGGCTGATTTGAGCATCATGGGCTGCATAGTAACTTCGCCCGCCTCAGGAGGCTGCCATGTGTTCATGCAGACGCTCGTGACCTCATGGAAGGTTAGCCGCACACGCGAAGAAAAAAAAAGAAAAGTTGCTCAAGGTCATGACTAGAGGCCGGATTTTTAGGCACTAAAAAATCGCGTTTTAGGCGCCAAAAGCAGGCAGGCAAAACACAGTTTTAGGCCCCCCAAAATCGTAAATATAGGCACAATAAATATTTACAAAAACTCAAATTTTCGAAGAAAGACGTGTGCGACCTGTGTCTATGTCAGGAAAGCAAACAAATGTTATAGTTTATGATGGCACAAAGGCGTCAGTGGTTTAACTAGTCATGCTAGTGTCCGTTTTCCGGCACGGTTTCCAGAACACGGTCTCTTTTTTTATTGTCCAGCATTGGTGAGTTAAGTGTCCGCCGTCGAATAAACATGCTCCTGGGTCTCTTTCTTTTCGGCATGGCTGTGAAGGACAGCCCAGGAGCCAATAGCCAGACCGCTAAAAGGCAAGAAGGGTCTTTTAGCCTCGTATTAGCTGGGGGTAATCGCGCAGGATCAATTTATTCTCTGTCTGTGAACGTCTTAAAGGGCCCCTAACCAGGTTTGAGCATTTCGAGCTGGCAAGTGCAAAGCATGCATTGGGCGCTAACGATCACGTCTGCCAAGATTTGCAACGCTACGCGCCCTGCAAAGAGGTGAAATGTCAGACTAAACGCCGCTTGCCCTTGATCTCACGGGCGCGCGCACCAATATGGAGAGGTGACGTACAACAAGGAATGGTCCTGCGTACGTCAGAGTAGTACGTGACTCTGCGAGAATGATTCGAGGCGACATGTGTAATTTGTGCATTCTGATGCTTGAATAGAAGAATGAAAGTTGTAGAAATATTAAAACATACAAACGGAATCTGTGTGCATTTTTATTTATTTTTTTACTTCAAATCGATCGCGATGCCAGACTAAGCTACCTCCATTTCGTTTGCGTCCGTGTTCTCGACGTTGCCGCGTCGTGCAGGCGCCAGCCCTGACAACGCTTGGCGTGTTTTTGATACATTGTCTATTACAGCAGTTCCAGCAATGCGACGCGCTGTGTCGTGGTAAGGATACATCATCCATGCCAGCCTCTCCTAGCGCAAAGAGGGATCCATCCCGCAGAAACAGGCAGTACACTGAACGCCGAAACGATACAACACTGCTTGTGTGCACGACCTGGCTTGGGCATGTCATGCGCACACAGTGTAACCTTGCGTGCGCATGACGTGTTGATGCGTCTGCGTCGTGTGATCTTTCGGCTCCGAGTTCCTCCGATACCGAAGAAGGCAGGGAAGAAATTTGGCTTGCGAGTGGCAAAGGTTTCAAGCTCACCTACCAGCATCGTGCTTTGGCGGCTCGTAATGAACCAATTAAAAAGTTCTTGCGGTACAAAGCTCTTCACTGGGCACGCAACAGCTTCCAGTGTCTAACTAAAACTTCTTATGTGACCTGGTGAAGCGCCCTATAAGAAGTAAATTACAAACGAAACAAAAGCCAAGTGCACATCTGATTTTTTTTTACCTGCACTCTTCATTCCCCTGACGGCACACCGTGCATGGTTTCGCATTCGTTCTCCATCTCCCTGCTGCTGCACAGAGGCACCTCCTGTTTTCTGCCCCCCCACCACACCGAGGTCTTCAAGGAGTTGTTACAATCCCTTGGGAAAACTGGACTGGAAAACCGGCTGTAAAAGCCGCCCTCCATGTACTCGGCCACGGGCGCCACTCTCCTCTTTTCTCCTCTCCTCTTGCCACCTTTATTTTCCTCTCCCCATTGCACTGTATACGCTGGGAGGTGCTCCCATTTAGGGTTGTAGAAATAACACCTTTTCCTCTCCTCCTCCCCCCTGCTCCAACCGCTCGCGCCATGTCAGTGCGGGGGGTAAACTGGCCGGCGCGTCCCATTTCACTGGTTGCTTACCGGAAGTTTGTTGAACTAGGGAACTAGGTTGTGGCATCCCATAGAGTTCCGAAACATCAATTTTGCCCGATGACATGAATTACGGTCTCAAACTGTACTCGAAAGCAAAATTTGAGTTTAAATAGTGCTCAAATGGGCGCCATTTTTGAATATAGGCATTTATAGGCACTCATAGACATTTAGGCGCAAACCCCAAAAATAGGCATTTATAGGCACTATAAAAATACTATAAAAGCCCACAATACAGACAGCCTTCAGAAAAACACATCAAATAAAAAAGAGCGAAAACGCAGAGACAAAAATAAATCAACGCAAAGGGGGAAGAATAAAAAGGCAACACGAGAATCATGAAATGGGAGTGAAAAATAATGTGGAATATACACAACTATGCAGAAGGCTTCCTGAAAGACGGAAAAGGGGAAAATTTGTATAATGTGCAAAACTATGTTAAGACAGTGCAAAGCTCGGATCAAAACAATGACTGTGGACAATGAAAAACATCAAAATCAAGAAAGTTGACATTATAGAGACTTCGTATTCTGTGAATGGTAGAGTGTTGGAAGAAGCTGGCAGGTACATGAAATGGTCGATTGTCTCTCGTTAACTTACGCGGAATTCGAAAATTAATGCAACTGAGAAGTAAAGGGCAGGATATCATACCGTGAACTAGCTTGTAAAGAAATAACAGGTCAGCGCGATTTCGTTGGCAGTAAAGTGATGGCAATTATAATAATCCAGCAGTGTTAGAACAAGATCCAGAGTCATTTCTAGCAAAACGATGGTTGTAAATGGTTAGGAATTTTTTCTGGACTCGCTCAATGGCGTTACTGCTGGATTTAGCAATTCTATTCCAGATCACACATGCATACTCAAGTTGAGGAAGGCATATTTCAGTGTATAATTTGTGGAAGGCTGTAGGAGAACTGAATTCTCGAGAGATTCTGCAAACACAGCCGAGAGAACGATGACCGTGCATGGCAGCACGTTTAGTGTGAGGAGAAAAATTTAACATGCTATCAAAAACAACACCAAGAACACTGATCTCATAAACCTTACATAACGAAACGGTATTCAGACAGAGCATGGAAAAGACACGATAGATGTTTTGCGCGATATACTCGTGAATTTGGTCTTTGAAGTATTCAGGGAAAGGTTGGAGAACACATAAATAATAATAATAATAATAATAATAATAATAATAATAATAATAATAATAATAATAATAATAATAATATTAAGTGGGTGACCCTCTCCAGTGCCATCGCGGGTCTGTGTATACCGCGCATTGCCCGAGGGCACCGCTCGCTCGCTCTCAAGGTCCATTCCTTTGAGCCGTTGATCAAGCTACCGGCCAACCCCTACGCCAGCGTTCAATAAACACCTTTACAACAACAACAACAACAACAGCAGTAATAATAATAAGTTATAAGGATAATACATTATTATTATTATTATTATTATTATTATTATTATTATTATTATTATTATTATTATTATTACTATTATTATTATTATTATTATTTTCTCAACCACAAATTTTCTTTTAAAAAATGAGCACTTGTCTTATTAGAGTCGTCACGAATGCGAACAAGGCATGGTATACTATAGATATTGCACCAACCCCGCGTTTTTGGAGCCACCTGTGATTTCATTGGTGGCTAAGTATTCCACAAAAGAGCGATCTGTTTTAACTTGATCGCGTTAAACAGCTCGTTTTGCAGAGAATCCGGTGTCGGAGCTGGTGTGGGCGTCTTTAGTTGTGAGCCAAAAATAAGCGTTGCCTGTGGGCAAAAATAAATAAACAATATGAACATTCGGCTCGTACGGAAGTTGAACCCAGGACTTCTGCATAGAAAACATGGTTTTCTACAACGTGGCCACGACTGTGCTTGAAACTGTTTCGAAAAGAAAAACCTATAATAATGTCATGTAGTGTGAGGGGCCCCTTTAACACATGTAATATTCCGTGGCAGAAGCGTAGAATAGCACCAGCGTCACACATCCGAATTGGACAATGAGTGGTTGCTTTAAATACTTATCAATAAGCGCGTCATGCAAGTATTAAATAGGTACTGGCGAGTGACCTTTTAAGAAACATTACCATATAAAATGTAAGCACGCTGTTCTTGAGCAAGACGAGCAAAGAAACAATGACACAAGTAGCGGCAAGGAAACCAGACGAGCGCTAACTTCAAACTCGCTTGTACGCGTTCCTCGTTCTGGCCGAAATAGCCGGGTCACAAATCAAGACCTGATGCCATTGTTCAGACCGCAGATCCAGCGAAACAAAGAGGTGGTTTTACGGTCGTGTACATCCAAATATTATCAAGTGTTTTACGCCCCAAAAGCACGTTATGATTATGAAGGACGCAATTGTGGAGGAGTCCGGAAATTTCGACCAGCTGATGTTCTTTAACGTGCCCTGACATCGCACAGTATGCAGTATATCTAGCATTTCACCTCCATTGAAATGCGACCGCCGCTTCCGGGATCGAACACGCGGCTTTCGGGCCAGAACCGGAGCACTGTAATCGCTATACCACCGCGGTGGTCGGATACCTGAATATAATTGGTTTCATTACGCTTTCACGAACAGTTAGCAAAGAGGCGCCGACGAGCTGTATAGCATGTCAGGTGCATAATGAAATACGTTATTTCGGACGTCTTTTATTATGTGCTCTAGAAACGTAAAGAGCGTTGTTTAAATTAAAGCGCCGTATTTAGAATGCTTAAATTCAGAAGGTCATTGAGCAATCTCGTCCCTGTAATCAATCTCGGCCTTTACTTTAGCTCCTTTTTGAGCCCTGAAAAAGATTGTCACTGGCAGTGAACATCGCACGGCCTGTTTCCTTCACTCTATAGCGCAAAAAAAAAAAAAAAAAAGTTCATTTGTAAAGTGACGCCAACAAACATTAGGGACGTCGAGTCTCTGCATATCCTCAAACCGTCATTACCATATCGTAGGCTGGTATTATTGTCTTGAAATTAGCTTTCTAAGATCACGAAAACGGCAGCGACGAAAGGACGTCCTTAGTTTCTAAAGAAACCCGTGGGGACCGACAACGGTACAATCGGACGAAATATGTTGAAAATGACGACAGGCAGCACGCCCTTTTCAAGCAAAGACAAGTGACTTGTGTGCACGCATTCGTTGCAATATAACTGCCGATTCACGATCGAGCAGCCAGCCGACCGCTCGTCGTACGCCTTGCGCTGATCAGTCCGCGATCACGGTTCGCTCTCGGTGGCGATAGTCGATATCGTGCCATAGAGTAACATAAAAAGTTAAGAGAGGACACTCCCATAGACCCCAGCGGCTGAATTTGGGTTCGCAGCGCTCCAAACGGGCCGGGGGGAACCTTTGCAGCCTCGGAGATGATGGGGACCGCAGAAACGGTGGTCTCGAAGGCCATGTTCTAGAGAAAAGAAAAATTCCACGGCCTCCGAGACCATTTCTGTGGATGTGCTCGTCTCATAGGCCATGCTTTAATTGTGTTTTTTTTTTTTCACGCGTCGTTTGCATGCATTGATTAGCCTCGTGTAAGCTGTACTGCCAGAGCGGCAAGCACACGATGCCACTGTGTGTTTATGCAGACATTTTAAATAAAACGTAAGAACTCTTGGAAGAGACGAAAACTTTTATTTTCAAGCCATTCTTGGTAAGCACATGCACACTTACATGCGCGCACGAAGAGGTGGGTTCATTGCACTGCAAGACATGGCAATACAGCTGCCATATCTTGAGTTTAAATTTTACAGAAGCAATAAACAAGTAGGCGACATTATGAAAGGCCCCACACAACAGTAAAACTGCAGTACACGCGCAGGTAAGCATACAGTTAACGACGCAGCGCGACAGTAGTTGCCGTAGTACTTGACTCCGGACGGCATGACCTGAAAAAAAATAAAAAAAAAGAACGAAAAAAAAAAGGATGTTGGCTATGTCTTCTCTCCCGCCTTAGCCCAAATTTTCTCCGACGCACTTCACATCACCTTTTCGCGAAAAGCAGTCACGTGTAGATTCCGCAGCTAAAACAAAGCAATATTTGGCGCCATGCATGCGTTACCGAGGCAGTCGTGTTTATTCAGAAGATTAAGTCGTAGCCTCAGCTAACAAACATTTTTCTCAATTCACAAATTCTGTCTAATTGCGCTCGTAACAAGAGCCTCAAGAAAAATGCCAACGCCACAATTAAATAACGATGTTAAGCCTAACTGCACTCTTCACACAATTTCACGCATTGAATTCGAACTACGTGTACCGGCACAAAAAAAAAAGAAAAAAAAACACCTAACGACGCAAGCGGCGACTCACTAACTCGCGCCAAGAAACTATTTTCTCGCAAACATGCGCGAAGTGAGGAGCACAAGAAAGCTCTCTGCGCCGAACAGCACAAGCGGCAAATGTTAGTTTAACATGACGAATACAATACGCACTTTGCAAATTAATGACGGCGTTCTTACCAATAGCAGCCGCCAAGCAGAGAGGCACACGAAACAAGTCAAGACCACGAAGCACGTCGAGCACGTTATCGCACATCTTTTATCGCGTCACCCTGCAGCTGTCCGTACTTCATTGCATGGAACGCTCATGAACACGGAGCGTGATAACGTTGCCGTCGCGTCGACGCCATTCTGCACTACTCTCGCACCTGATACCCGATTCATGTCCGATCCTGCCCGACGATATCGAACCGTCCAATCGCAGGAGATAAATTCAGAGCCGCATTGCGACAAGTAGACGCATATTGCAACTAGAAAAGGTACTGAAGTAGATAAGAAGTACGCGCGTTCCCTTGAAGATAGAGAGTGATATGTCGCCCTCTCACGGCCGGCATGAAGCTGCGTAGCACCGCCGCTTTTGGCCCGAGTGACCACTCTTGTAATTTGTATGTTACTCTATGATCGTGCTGCCTTTTTTTTTTATGTGTATTGTCGTTTTGTCTGCCGCGCGGCATGCGTCATCGCGCCAATTTTGAAAGTTGAAGGTCCGTACGCCACGTGGTGTGAAAAACGGTGAACTAAAAGCGATGTCCCGAATTCCTGGGTATGCAAATGTAAAGGCAGGGGGGGGGGGGGGGGGGGGATCTAAATAGGTTGTTCAAAATGCCAGCCAACGTTGTCATTTGACAGAAGACCTCTCTCATATCTCCGATATGGGTCATATCTGAAGGGTATTTGGCGGCAAGATTCCAACATATCGAAACCTATCTCCTTAATGACTAAAATCTGGACGTCGATTCTGAAATATATAGTTTTGTTTCATGGCTATGTAGCAACCAACGCATGATGACCGCAGGGGCTGCCTCCCCCCCCCCCCCCCAAAAAAAAATGATTTAGACCTGGCATGCCTGTCTATCTCAAGAACGTACGTTTAAAGAATTTTTGTTTTTTAAATGGGACACAGAAAGTCATTTGCGGGCCGCTAGGGAGAGGTTCGCATATAGTGCGAGAGCTACATGATACCTCCGCAACAGCGTAGGAATGCGCAGGAATAGCATAGGTCCATTAAATAAGGCGTGGGGCAAAATATATTCACTAGACGAAATATCTCGTTTGAAAAATGACTTACGAATTCTGTGCCGTGTAATATTCTCTTACCTCGAACCATACGTATCCAATGAGTAAGCGTCGAGAAGCTTAGTCGCACCTTCATTTAAAACTGGAAAGAACCCTGCAAATCGATTGAAATCGCTTCATCCACCTTCTGCCAGTCCTACCCGCGTAGTCACATGGCCGCCTTGTACCGCCCACCTTTTACCGGTACAACGTCGTTAGGAAGGCATGCACCATTATAATATGAAAAAAAAAAAATAAAGCCCGGTAGAAACCATGCATAACATATACTGCTGAAAACTGCAATGAGAAGCCCTGAAAGAGGATACCAGAGAGATAGAGAATAAGAATAGAACAAAGGCAGGATAGCTAGGTGGTCTAGGGGGTATCTCATGATGAAGTAAAACACTGAGCGCAAATAAACGACGTGGAACTAAGAAACCAAACACACACCACAAGCGCTCCACATATGTTTTGCATACATATATAGTGAAATCTCGGTGATACGAATCTCACGGGACCACCAAAAATATTCGTATCATCCGAAATTCGTATCACCAGAAAGTATGGAAAATTAACATGCGACAAAAGAAAGCTGGCGTACATTTTCATTTACTGTTTTTCAGGACCGCAGCAACGTCGGGAAGAACTCTGAATGATCGTCAGTTAAGTTTTTAGATGTCGGCAATCATACCAGCCCTCTCAAATATACGGCCAGGTGCGTTGTGACCCGCGACAGCACTAGCCCCTTCCAAATTTCAGCGTGATTTTTCGCATACTAGAGAACTGCGGCGAAAGTAACGGAAGAAGCGCTTTGACGCGATAGATCAAGGCTTCAACATTTCAGAACCACGGTCGTATGTTATGATTTTGTTATCGCGGAGGAGTTGGGGATGTTTTTTGGGAGATTTAAAGCCGTGCCCACACAAGTGCGACTTTAAGAATCATGCATGTTGACACCGCGATTCTGACGACTTGGCGCTGCGGCGCGCATGCCCGCGCTTGCATTCCCGCGCTCGCACGTGCTTGGCGCGTATTGGTCTTCCGCGACAGCGCGGACTAGCACCTCTTCGTACTTGGGCGGTAGCGTACGTTCGTATCAAACGTCGCGGGGTGAAAATCGGTTCGCAACAACCGTTCTCGATTACATTGCAGGCCAATGGGCCTTGGCCGGGACCGAAGAAAAATTCGTATCACCTCGAAATTCGTATGAGCTGTGATCGTATCACCGAGGTTTCACTGTATGTCCCTCATTTTATCTAAAAAAAAAAACGCTTTTTTTTACAGCGAAAGCTGTATATGGCTAGGAGAAACGAAAAACCGTGCGCCACGAGAAACGATAAATGTCTCCATTGGCTGCTCCGTATGTTACGTCGTTCTCTACATCGCACCCAAGCGCGCGCGCCATTGGGAGCACCATCAGTGACGTCGTTCATTCCTTCGCAGCCGTGCCGCCGAGCCCGCGCGTAACGGTTTCAACGGAGTGGCTTTGAAAGAGAGAAAAATGAAAATACTGCAGCGCCGGAGCTGTCTCTCTCGGTGGAGGTCACATCAACAGCGCTGCACAGGGATGGGGAGTGGGAGAGAAATGAATGTAGAACAGAAGCGAAAGACAGAGGATAGGAAAGGAGGTAATTCGGCCCCGCCATGTGCGCGCCCCGCGCGTCACCTCTCAGCCAAGGAAAGCCGTCAAGCAGGTCGACAGGCAAAGGAGGGATGTAAACAAACATCACGTGACGGGCTCACGGGCACGTGAAGAGTTCGGCGTCGCAGGAAGGTTCAACTTACAACTTCCACATGGGGAGGGCAGGGATCGTACGTACGCCCGAACAGCAAACAACTTTCCAAGAACAGCGCCGACAGCTGATCCGTGGGAGAATTAATGTTCGCCGGGCTGATGTAGCAATTAGCGCACAAGAACAGGCCCGGGTGGCGAAGAGCAAGTAGCAACTGCGCACCGAGGATCCGCCAGCCTTCCGAGCCGAATGCAAGCGTCAACGGCGAGCTGAGGAAACGACGTCGCAGGCAGAGCAGCGTCAACGTGGCAATGGCGGAAACGCGTTTGCCGGGGCCGACACCAGCTTTCGGCGGGAGTTTCTCGAGCGGCACTTTGGCTTCGGCTGCCACGTCTGCAACCGCCTGTGGCCGCACGTTTCAACTTCGCTGGTTAACCATCTGTACGGAGTGTTTGGACGGTGATTTTTTTTATGTGGGTCAAGCTATTTGGAGAAGATTTATGCAGGACAAGTACTGAACTTTAAATTCTTGTGAACGGGGTTGATTTATGTGAAACGGCAGTTATCTTTGGTGTGTGTTTACTTTCGTAGTACCGCGTCGTTTATTTGCGCTTGAATTTTTACTTCATCTGAAATAAGAGTTTTATAGATTATATTGAAGAGTGGCATGACGTTCGGGAACGAGATGAATAGAGGGATGAGCAGGACAGCTACGTTCACTCAGCAGCAGTCCACAAAGACATCTTAAGTTTGCTTCAGTGGTGAAAGTTAAGAATAACGACTGCCGATGCACTCATAATTTGCAAGGCAGAGGTTGGGCGCCCCTGCGGCTAGCGCAAGGAGTGCAAGAAACTTTAGCGCGGCAGGATATATGATGCAACCACACACGGAATGCTGAAAGCCGGAATCTCCTTGATCAATTTGATTTTCCGCTCAATAACATGTGAAAAAATTAACTTTAAACTATGCCACAAATACTTATAGACTGTGTAAACTGGCAGGGGTGTTTTGTATGAAAAAAAAAATGCTATGGCAAATAGTTTTCGTCTTCCTTATGGCTGCTTATACGCTTTCCCAAAAGCTGCACGTGGTGCACGCGGTTCGTTCTAATTTTTATCTAGGTTAGTGCATTTACAACAAAGCACAAATTTGGCTTTTATTCCTCTGTTTATCTTGCTGTGGCAAGGTGCTACTATGCTGAAGACAGGTGCTGCATATCCAGAAGGGTGTGCGATTGGCTTTGTCGTTAGAGCATGCTTTGAATATTAATAAACAGCGCAATCAAAACAGAGCAGAGAACGTTCTGTTCTTTGTCTACTCTCTTTCTATGGCACTTTTTATCCAAACTGAACTGATGCTACTATCACTTTCCTTGCTACAATATCTGCTACAAAATGCCCTTAATGATCGCCATTATAAAATTACCGTACGTTAAATAAAGCATAATTGTTAGTGAAGCATGCGCCAACAAAGCGTAGATATTTGCCTCCTAAAACGCCTTCGATTCCATTTTCGGGCAACACACCTAGAGTATTGTTTCTGGCCCATGTCGGGCCCGATCGGTGGTCGGGCCGGGCCGGGCCGGGTGGGCTAAATTTTGTCTCGGGTTCGGGCCGGGCCCGGGTCTCGCTTTCAGTCGCCGGGTCGGGTTCGGGTGGGTAAACTTGAACGAGTTCCGGGTCCGGGCCGGGCCCGGGCCGAGAATCACGGCCCGTGCAGTGCTCTAGTGTGCGTCCTGACCACCCTTAGTGCTCATGCGCCTACTCTATCTCCCACTCTCCTCCTTTACGCAGTCGTTCGGTCGCATTCTCTCTCTCCTCCCCCCCTCGCTGCAGCCTGTAAACCCACTCCCTCCTATGCCTCCGCCATTTCATATAAGCGCGTGCGCTCGGTCGAGGAAGTCTCGCTCGAATCGTGCGGTCGCTCCGTCGGTTCCCGGTCGCTGCAGTTGTCTCGAAAGCCTCGCCGCAGACTCGCGTTGTTTCTTTGTAGCGGAAGCGGTAGCTCGACGCCGACGCTTGGCTTCGACGGCCGAGTGAACGTAAACGGAAACTTGGTGTGCACCCCCCAATGCTGCTTCGCATCCCCTCATGGTTCCCTTTAGTGGGAGATGGTGTAATTTTTTAGATTGCTTGGGTGATGGGGCAAGTACTGGTGTGGTTTGAGGGGCGCAAGTGGCCCTTTTGCACCCCCCTTGCCGACGCCCATGCCACACGCACATACATTTACACACGACCAGGTGGCGGAGGGCCACCGACCGTGAGAAGGAATAGTTCCCTATAATGTGACTTGGTGGGGACAACATGGACGCTTCAGCCCTCATTGGAGACACCACTTTGAAAGCCGCCCACACACCAACTAGCCCAAGCTGCTGCCCCTCCCGAGTTTCGTCGGTGCCGGGCCGGACGGCTGCGGATTCGACTGTTTTACCTACGTACAGTTGAGCCCAATATGTGAAAACTACACGATTCAAACATTGGTTTCCCAATATCACGTTCTTTGGGGGTGGGAGAGTTTCAGCCCTCCGAGGTCGCTCCTGTCAGCTTTCTCAAAACAGTAAGTGGGAACAGGGATAGCTGCTCATTTCACAGACGGCTGGCTGGGCGTTGCCATAATTCTCTCTGGGCTGCGCTAAACAGGCGTGACCCCCCCCCAAATTCACTGCTGATGGTGTGCGCAGCTCAGCATAGCGGCATTTTTTTCTGGTATACTCGGCGCCTGGGCCGAAGGGGTCACTCCTCGCGGGGGGCCATCTTAATGCTCCGTCAAAATTTGAATAAAGCTTTCACAACCACCGATGCTACCAGCTCCCACTCCAGCAAGCCCCAACAGGTGAAGTCGGAACCGGCGGGGCGGGAGCTCGGTACAACAAAAGACCGTTCAACGCTTGTAAATCAACTAGGAATGCGCCCTGACATGCTGGAGGGGTGGGTGAAAGCCGGACAAAGACAGCCATCTTCGAGTCACTTCCGCCGCAACTATGGGAAATGCTTGAACGCGCGCGAACCGCTGCAAAGCCTGTTTCAAGGCTGTATCCGCACGGGGGGTCGTGAACAGCCGGCTGTCTGCCCAAAAAAAAAAAATTAGTCGCGCTGCAGTGGTCTTGAGAGAACGCGACTTTCTTCGGCAGAGGCCGATCGGCCTCCGCGGTTCTGCCGTCGGCAGCATGGCGTGCTTTGCCACATGAACCATTCGGTGCCTGTGGGGAATCTGCGGTGCCGCAGACACACGGAGCCGCCCTCCGTGTGTCTGCGACAGACGCGCGCCTTTGCTTGTTAAACACACAGAGAAAGAAAAAAAAAAGATTCTTTCCCCTTTGGAAACACGCCCCAGCTCATTTCCGAAAAAAAAAAGTAACGAATACCCGTGCCCCGTACAGTATCGCGAGACAACCGATACATCGTAAAAGTATTTCACTAAAGAGATACAAATACATTTTTAACACGCAAGTGTTTTATGCCGGGGTCCACCAAGATTTGAGTGACGTATTTCCGTCACGGAAATGACGTCGAAAAAATACACATGATCAGAAGACAAAGAAAAAAAGTTCCGTCAACGGGAGTCGACAAGAGATGCCGGGCACGCTATCCACTACGCCACGGTCACATACCTCGCAGGCTTTAAAAACAAGCCTTTTATATCTACCACTGTCCTCTCACAGTGCTCTTGCTAAGAGAAGTAATGCATTATGACCGTGAAATGCACGATTAGTTTCTTCAAAGCATTGTTTCTCCGCGTCCGTCCCATTCGGCGTGTTTCGAATCGTAAACGTGCAATTTTGCCGACGCATTAACACACTGCCAGGTGGCGACCTTACCCCTAGCATCCACACTCGTAGCATCCGTCCATACCAAAAATAGCTGTGAGACGCGCGAGTGCGTCGCGTGGCCGTAACTCCGTGTCCCTAGCCGTGTTGCTAGCTCGCCGCGCGAAAAATCGCAGCCGGCCAACGGGGAAGACGCGAAGCGCGTTGCGTTTCCCTCTGGTCGGGCAGCGTTGTTCAATAACTCTAACATGCCGCGAGTAGGCGACCTTAGCCCAAGTTCGGCGCCCAATCATTGACGCTCTTCTGGCTGTCACACCGTTTTCAATGAATCCGCTCTCACTGTACAGCTACCACAAGCATCTATGACCACAAGGGTTTCTTTAATCATTCATCATAGATGTTAGTCGTCGGGATACAGATGTACCATCAAGCGTCAACGTGGATGCATCCACGTTAAAGGGTGCTATAACTGTCAACACACCAATGGACATTGTGCAAGCTCTGTTATATCAATGTGCAGTAAACATTCGACTATTTCTGTAAGGACACGTTTCACTTTCGTGTTATGCCGATTCCTATGACGGAGGGATCAACCATGTCTTTTGAAATGTATTTCGATACAGAAATACTCATACTCAAAAGTATCTCTGAAATACTATCGTGATACTCTTGTATCGCGATACTTCCCAGCCCTGTTTCCAGGTCCCCGCTCAAGAATGTGTTGTGTTCTTGCAACCACTTGTTTACACACCTTCCCGTTTGCGCAATATAAACTTTGCCACATGTCAGTGGAACACAGTAAATAACAGCAGTCTTGCACTCAACAGAGGGTTTCATGTGCTTAACTTGACAGGCCTCTTTTCCTTTCCCCTCGTTACGTATCCTTGCACACAAGCCTGCCGATATGGGTGGTGCGGAAAAAACCACTGACACTTTGCTTTTCAGCCACTTTCTTTATGTTGTGAGAAACTATGTATGTAGCACTTTAAAATCCTTCACATCCGAAAAACTTCAGTACGGTATCACTTCTAAATGCCTAAAGTCCGGAAGACTTCAGAGAATATGAAAGATTTAGAAGTGATAACGTATTAGGCGGGCCCATATTAGGCGACTAATATAAGGATGTGCTGCTTAATACTGTCAGTTACAATGTTGCATATAAGATCAATGTTTTGACAATGTTCTGCATACGAATGGATAAAAAAATTGGGGGGACCCTTAAGCTTCGCCTTTAAGACTAGAACGCGATAGCGATATCCTGTCCCTAATGTGTACTTCAACCACTCAGTCCATTCTTTTTATTGTATGATGTTACTTGAGATGTTTAAATTGTGGATTTCTACAAAGTGGCTTGTGTCAGGGAAGCTTTCGCATATGGCTGCATTCTCTGTAATGGGTAGCGTACCTTTTTTTTTTATTTGCGACATAGACTTGCCCTTAAGGCGTAATATTTGTTGTGTATATCTGTATTAAATGTGCGCCGTTAGGCCGGTGTTGTGTATTACACTGCATACTTTGTTTAAAGCTCGAGCAATTATGCGTGTTAAATATTTTCGAACTTGCTATGCACCCACTACTTGGTCTTAAGGGAATACGAGCAGTAATGTCTGTGCCTTTTGTAATGGGTGGCTGGCTTTAAACCATAAATTCGTTATAATAATCACGTGTTCTGATGCCAGATCGCAATGTACGTTTCTACCACGCAATATTAACCACGCAATATTACTGCGCCATTACATGTATTGTGAAGCCTGTATGCAGGACTTCAGTTCATTTCCAAGCAGAGGAAGTTATTTTCACTGTATTTCTAAGCAGACGCGTGGCTGTGTTGTAGAACACCTGCTTGCCACGCAAACGGCCTGGGTTCGATCCTCGGACCCGGAAATTTTTATTATTCATTTTATTTGCATGTTTTTCGATTTTTCGGTCACGGACAAGATGATTTTTCGTTCACAACCAACGAACTCTTTCACGCTATCGCGTTAATAAACGGTCGTTCTTAAACAGATCATGAAGTGCGCTTTCGAAGTCGTTTAGGAGACACAATGCGCCCGAGAAAGAAGCATTTACATTTGGTACTTGCACAACTGTCTTGGCGTTTTGAGTACGAATATTAAACATTTATATTTCAAGAGACTGTGTGCCAATACACGATGAAACACTTCGCATGCTCCTCGTTCACTCTAGGAACAAAAAGAGTGAAAAGAGGGTCATGACACCATGACTCTCTTCGGGTATTCACTTGACCCCTTTTGGAAGGTAGACGCAGAAAAATAGAGTTGGAATTTCTAGAGGAGTCACAGCACTCTCGTGAAGCGCGTTTCGATTGGTTTCCGTGATGAGGACGCCGCCGTGTACGCCATACATATCGCGCGTTTACCGTTCGGCGTCGTTGTGGCGGGCCCGCTAGTAAATCCGCCCGGCTCTCCCCGGTGCCGGAGAGGCCCCGCCGGCGCGGCGCCTCCGCCTGCTCTGTCCCTCTCCTCCGTCTTTTGGAATACGTTGCGTTGGTTGCGCTGGTCGCGTGTTTTGTAGTTTTCAGTTCGAGCGAACATGCGCATCTTCGGTGGCGGTCACGCCAGGATCCGTGCTCAAAGTAACGCTTGGAGTGGGGAATATTCATGGATCTGCGGACACGGATAACGTGTCCGCAGCTGACGGTGAGGGTACTGCTTTCGTAGGTTACACAGCTTTAGCTGGGCGTCTGCAGCAGCTCTGCGGAAGTAGGCAGCCAGCCATTTCCAACAGTCGCCTGCGTCCGCGGGGCTGTTGCAGATGCCCAATTAAAACTGTCACTTAACGAGTTGAGACCGCTATGTGGGTTGTTGTGTAAGCGATTGCATGAGTGATTCAATCACTTATCAAGGGCGACTACTTGAAAGAACGTGAGCTTGGGCATGTTGGTAATCCACCTTAAGACCTATAGTGCACAGAAGGGACCGTTTCTCTGTGTTCCTGCCCCTTCTGTGTGCTATAGGTGTTGAGAAGGGCGATTAGTTTCTGATCGCACATTGTGTCTCCACTGCTGAAGGTGCTTGATATAGTTTTGACATTCGCTTTAGTCTACGTCATAATAACATTTCCATCGATACTCGAGTGTGCACCGTGCTTCCGCGGGTGGAAACGTGAAAAAAAAAAAAAGGTCCGTGTACAGAGACGCACTGTATATAATAAGTTTGGTTGGCGTAAAGACGGTAGTTTGAGGTGCACATATAGTACGATACTTCCAGCGCGTACGCGGTATTCACTTAAATGTTTAGGAAACGCTTCGCCGGTCACGGGAAAAGCTCCAGACTTTCGACGGCGCGCGTTGTTGCGGCCGCCGCTGTGCACTCTTTTCCCTCGTTTCTGTTTGCTCTTTTCGTGCTTTGCCTACAACTGCGATGGCGTTCGGCGTTATAACATAATCGAGTGAGTATACGTGACTGTGGGAGCTATGTGCGGTACTAATTCTAGCATATGCCATGTCTGGTGTTAACCTATACGGCGTCCGCATGCGTTGGTGTCATTCGGGCGCTCGTACTCCCATGTGTTTAACTAGTATTTAAGGATGGGTTACGTTTGTAAAACACGCGGTCAGTAACCGCTCACGGCGTGCCCCTGCCTGCCGGAGGATACGCTTGTTTGCCGGAATATGCCGGCACAAGTCCGGGCTTATTCTAAACGCACTTCGATTTATCAGAAAAGGAGGGCTTTCATTCGTGCATAACCAGTGCCTATTGCGACACGAAGTCCCTCCTTCTTTTATGTGAAAGTTTTTTTTTTGTTGCGAAATTATTTAAAACGAAACACTCGTGTCAGATATGTGTACAGTAACGTGTGTTGAACAAAAGGTGGTTTAAGTAAAACTAAGCCTTTTGATGTTTATGTGTGGGTTATTCCGAGAACCCCGGATCGCTTCTCTATCAGACAGCAACACTCTAGTTGACAGCAACAGTTGACAGCAACACTCACGGAAACGAAGGTGTCGATATGGTGTGGCGCCTCAGCGATAGTGACGGGAAAATGAACAGCGGAGTTCGCCCTGTCGACAAGGCGGTCGGTCCTACATTTCCTTTGGTTTGACAAGACGACTTTGGAAAAGAGGTGACTGGCACCCACGCAAAGGAGCCTAAACCAATTGCGTTTGTTGTTTAAAAGAGGCTGACAGCATCTTGTGCTGCAAGTTTCTCACTAAGTGACATGTTAGAAAAACTACTATTTGAAAGTTGTGTTTTACACGATAACGGCAAAAAAACATGGTTCCTTACCATGCCTGCTTGCATTTGTTGTTTTGTTCGGAGCCTTCATTATGTCTGTGTAAATCACCTATTGTGTAGGTTTTGCAGACTCTTACTACGATTCCGTTTTCTCATGATGATATCACGTTCTTCTTTTCCGGTACCATTTTTCATGGCTGTTCACGCTGAACAGGAGCGACGACAAAGCAATTCACAAGTCTGGTTCCTCCAGCCGTCAGGGCTTTTTGATTTATTCATATTCATAAGGAATAAATATGGAAACATGATGCCGATATTTGCAGTTTATTTTGCACGACATGACACCATGCACATCACAGTCACACATTTTGGTTGGCTATACTCATACAAGCATGTAACTGCCGAATACCTCAACTGCTCCATTGGAAATCACATACCATCTCTTCGCGCTTTCTATATTACACTGCTGAAAATGGTGTGTTGTTTTGACTCGTTTTATGAAAATAATGCTAAAATTGAACTATTCCTTTTTTGTAGTCACTGGGCACAACGGCAAGTATTATTGGAGTTGCTTAAAATGAATACTTCACCATTTCTAACAGTAGTAGCGCAAAAGTAGAGCACGGGTGAATTGAGTAGCTCAAAATAGCCGTATTGTCATTTGACGCTTCGGGGGGAGTCATTTGACCCACGTAGGAGCGTCACCGGCAAGAGTCGTCTGACTCCCTCAGAAGTGGTAGTGTGATCATTCGCATAAGAGTCGCTTCACTCTTCCTAGGAGGGTCCGGGGACTCTGCTAGAGCGCGCCGACTCCGACCCACGAAGAGAGTCACCGTGCCTCTTTAAAGGGAGTCATATACGTGGCAAGTCAGAACTCTCCGAAAAGAGGCACACATACTCTTTTTTTTTCTTATAGTGTTGAAGAATCCAACATATGACTTCATTTTTGGCAAATCGTTCAAGGATGTTATGCAATCTGTAATGAGTGCACATATGCATTGAAAGCAGCAATGCCAGCGTGTCGTTAAACAGTTAAGTCATTCGCTAAAAAATGGGTAAGTGCAATATAGGTGGCCATTCAGTCCAATATGTCGGTGTACTATTACAGAACGAGACCGCTCGGCCAAGAGCTGCGCAAGCACGAAGCGATATTCGTTCTTCCGAACCTTGCAACATCAAAGAACTCGCACTTTACAAGATCAAAGCAGGAGACAGCAGTGGTGTTTTCGTCCACGGTGGGAAAAAACAAGAAACATATGGTTAAAGCTCTTCGAAGCGACTGGAGTATATCTTCTTCACACCCAACGCGCAAGGCAAAAGTTATTCGAGCAGCTTCCTGCACAGGCTTCAGGGAGTTCAAAGTTGGCGTACAGTTTGAAATACGCACTTCGAACACATATCGTGGGATATGAACACTTTAAAGTCAATACGGCGCCATTTATTCGTGGTTGAGTGAGACCGCTCGCGGCGAATTGCGATCGATTCCTAGATTTCGAGAAAAGTGCAAGCTGTTTCCGCGAACTTGACGAGCTGTGAGATTGCATTTGGCGCGATTCCATAATCTAGTACCTTATTTCTCTTTTTCTTTTACTTATTGACAGCGATCCGCCATTAAGCGGCACTCAGGACTTCGAGAACGAAATGCGGCGATATCGTTATCTCGCTGAGTTCAAACTTAATGGTCTATATTTCTGCGCAACTGGCAGGCAACAAACATTAATTTATGTTCCTGGCGTATTTTATTTCTGCTCTGTTTGAGACGTGTACAAGCGTTCTTTTTCCGCAATAACAATAATTCACAGCACGCTAACACGGCAGATGAAGTGATCGGGCGCATAATTGTAAACAAGTGTACTGCCTGAAAAATTATCGCGGAGCAGTATCTTAGATATATAAACCAGAATAACCCTAGAAGGAGATATCTTCGAGAGAAGCTATTTGTGTAGGACAGAAGAAAATAAACGGTCCATGTAGAAGCAATCGGTTCGTTCTCGTGCCTTTAATTATTTTTCAGAGATCATGAAATTCATTGTCTGATCACCCGTATGGCTAGTATGCAGCGTGTTGGTTGAGTGCCGAGAGATGTCGGCATTCTCACAAAGCTTGCGCGTAGTTTTTTGTTGCGATATAAATAATATGGATACCGTCGAAAGCTTTTTGCCGCTGCCGTTAGAGTAGCCGTCAAGATCCGCAGAAAGTCCAAATCAATAAGATCCCCCCGAGCATCGCACATTCTACCCGAATTGGTAACACCACCCGGAATATCGTATGTTCGTGAGTAAAAGGTCGCGAGCGGTGATGAAGAATGCAGCTGAAGCAGAGGTGAAGCGAGCCGACCATCTCTGTCACACAGAGGGCGCATGCGGTAAGATCTACCCGCGTGTGAGGAATGTCGTCAATTTCTCCTTAAAAGGGCACAGGGTAGGGCAAAATTTGAAAAAAAAGATCACTTTTTTTTCTTTGCCATTTCAAAAGGGTGTCCCTTTGTGGATATTTCCCACAGTCGTGCTTTTCTTAAACAGCATTCTGTATAGCTCAAATCTAGTTTTTCCGAAAGCAAGTAGTGAGTGAAAGCGCACCCTAGGGCAAGCCGCTCGTATGCGGTCGGTGCTTAGGCGTCTATTCTTCTAAACAAAAAAAAAACAAAAAAAAACTTCATGTACGAAAGCCGAAATGCTTGCCTGGGGTGCGCTGTGTATAGGAAATTGTCAGGTAACTTCTAAGGAAGTCCGAAGACACTGTGCGCCTTTAGATTCACCTTCGTCTTCGGAGTGCATCGGTTCGAACACTTTCAGCTCCTAGCTTCATTACACCTTGGTTTTTGTCGTGCTTGTCGATAAGTTTGGAGGCTGAGGGTAAAGAAGGTCTTCAGCAAGTGTAAATTTCGCGGCAACCCATACAGTTATCTTGTAAATCTGAAAATTCGGCGGATCCCACGTACCTTGGGGATCGATGTTATGCGAAGCATGCGGAGGGAAGGTGGCTATGTTGAAAATTTTTTATTGAGCAAAACGTTACGCAATAACGCTAAAGATATGTGGAAATGTTGCACGCAGAGACATACGTTGAACAGTCTCATATGTTTTATATAACCAGTTGTTTACAGTTGTGTAACGATGCCAAAGCAACATGGGTATTAGCAACACCAGAAGCGGTAAGCTGATATGTGGCGCTTCTGCTAGCGAGGATAGTTGCCCTATACACTGCTACATAAATCAACTTCAGTGGATGGCGCTTAACTACAACTGACGTTAACCCGACGTGAAGGCTGTATCATAGGAGTACGTATGGAATGTTTATAAAATTGGATAGCCAGCAATGCAACCACGATTGACGTTGCACGAACACTAGGGTCTACTATTTGAAAAGCACTTCCGAGACCTGGCGTGGCTCTGTGCTAGAATACTTCATTGCCTCGCAGAATGCTGGGGTTCGATTCCTGTTGGGACCCTGACCTTTCTTCTTTGCATTCGTCGGGTCAACGCTGCCGATGTCAGCTTTTTAGATGCGAAGCATCTTAGAGCGGAGTGCAATCCGGTGGTGTGCGGCCTGACCACCCTTTCTGCGCATGCGCAGACCCTCTCCACACACGCCCTCTCCTACGCTCCCCCCTCTCTCTCCTCTAGGCATCCCTGCCCATGGCATCCACACCTCCACTGCGCATGCGCGTCCCCTCCCCCCTCTCTCTCCTCTCCTACGCTCCCCCCTCTCTCGCCTCGTGACGCCGACGCAGGCAGCGTCTGCTAGCCAGTTTCTTGATTGAAAAACCGACTGCTCGCGCTGCACAACCGTTCACTGGCCACCCCGTATATATATAGGCACTGGATCTTGACCTGCAAGCTAGTGCCGGTGGGAGATTTCTCCTGTGCGTTGTTGAACAATAAAAATTCGCAGCGTGCGCGTTAACTAAAAGCGGACGGCGGGTATCTGTGTCCAATCGGAGTCTTCTGTCTCTCATTGACCATTAGCAGCGATTGGCATGTTCCATTAGGGAACACCGGTCCATCACTGCGCGCTTTGCGCCTCCCCAGGTTTCTCTCCTGCGCAAAGCTGCGATGAGCGCCAGCGTCAATGCCACCGCCAGTGTAAGCGTTAGCCACGGTTGCCAGATATGGCTACTTTACGCCAAATTGGCTACTTTTAAAAGGCCGAGGCGACAAAAAAATGACATTACCTACTTGGCTACTTTTTGACTATTATTCTGGCCCTGGCATTAAAAGCTAATATACGCTAAAACCAAGCGCAACTATCAAAAAATAAATGTTGATTCCCACTGCCGGCTGCGGCTCCCTCGGTGTAATGGCTTTTTTGTACTCTGTATACGGGAAGCAATTGCGTGCGCCCGAAACGTGTCACGGCCTCCATGCTTTTCACATTATTAATGGAAGTCCTCTAGGTTAGGCAACACTGTAACATAGGTGGTGGGGGGACTCGTTCAGGCTTTCTAGCCGCTATCCGCCTCGTGCACTACTGGTTTGAGCCGTACAGGTGGCGCCACCAACGGCGAACGTCGGCGAAAAGTGGATGCGCGCGGCTCATAGAAGCCTTGCGCAATGTCCACGCATCGCTGTTTTTGCGAGCATTTTTCATTCTGGTTTGATATTTGCACTGCCGACGCTGCTGCACTAGTCAGCCATGACGTTTGTTACGTCAATCGTTCTATTTTATTTGTTTGAAAATGACCGGCCTGTTTTTTAGGGGCGAAGCTCCTTAGGGTGTGGGTCTGTCCCTCCTCTGTAGTTGTTGTAGTAGTAGTAGTAATATTTGCAATTTTTTATTAATTAATTCTCCTTTCATCTTTAAATCGACATCTAACCTAATATTTAAGAATTTCTTGCTAAACTACCCGGTTCTTGGCCAATCCCCCAGCGTGGGTGTGTGCCACGGTCTAAAGGATCTACTCTACTCTACTCTACTAGTAGGTAGGTAGGTAGGTAGGTAGGTAGCCACGTGTAGTGGAATGTACCCACACCACGTGATAAAGATCAGGATGACGAAGTTTAGCGGAATGTACCCACTACACGTGGTAGCGATGAAGTATAAGCGCGTTCCAGTATAGTGGAATGTACCCACTACACGTGATAAAGAGACGATGACGCAGTATAGTGGAATGTACCCACTAAGCGTGATAACGATGAAGTATAAGCGCGTTACACTATAGTGGAATGTACCCACTACACGTGATGACGATGATGCTTATGACCATGAATTATGAGCGCGTTCCAGAGCACACAATCTCTTTCTGCCATGGATGAAAACGATCGAACTTTTGCAACACAAAACAGACTTCTCGTTTCATTGAACACTCTAAACCCTACAACAACAATGCACGTTATGGTTGTATGCCCGCTTAGGAAACGCACAAAACACGCGTTTTTATATTCTCCCAGCACTTAACTATACAGCTAATTATGCCAAGAAAAGTGAAAGCTAGCTTCTTTAACGTTGTCACAGGCGTCACACAGCTGCATAATAATGTGTGAAAGTACTACAGCAAATGATCAACAAACGTTCACACAGTGTTTTTTTATTTCACAGACCATATTATATTTATAAGAAACTTCAAACTACATTACAATCGCTCATTTCTGAAAAGCTGATCACTTTCTCTGTTGAAGCCACAATCCTCTACCACGTGCGTTTTCAATTAAGCATGACATTACTGATGTATATAGAAAATGCGCACGTGTGGCATCACTAAGATTTATATAGGAAATGCGCACGCGTGTAGCATGTATCTTGCATGCTAGATTCTCCTTTTGTACGTGAAACTCCATTAAAAATGTGATTGTAGAAGAAATGTTCCTGGACTATAAAGAAGGGCGACTGCTTACAGCCTCACTCACCTTTGTAAAAACGCTATTCCAATTGCAATTCAATACTGCTACGTACCAGTGGCATCGAGATGAAGAGGACGAAGAGAAGGACGACAAAGAGGATAGACTGGCGCGAGCTGATCAGTATCGGTAACGCTGCTCGCTTAGCCAGTTGTAAATACATCTGTACCCAGCATCTCCACCAAATATGTTACTGATGCAACAACGGTTACAGCACACTTGATACCGCACAGTGGTATCAAGTTGACGCGCGAGGCCAAGCATGGTATTTTAACTGAAGCACAATCGTGCGCGTACAGTACGCTAGAATATTCTGCCATAATGTCGTAAAGGTAGCAGTCATTTCAGCAGTTCCCACGATGTAGCACCAGTTTCCCTTCGGGTCATCAAAATGCTGCGAAGCAGAGAACTAACTACACACATAGCTGACTGTCAAGGAAAAGCACCGTCTTGCCAGGAGGCCATCTTGTCCAGCGAACAACAGACAAAAGTGCAGAACTGAAGCGTCTGAAGCATTGCCGTAGATGCGATGGCAGCTGAGCAAAATCAGGGCTCATTGTCCGACGTGTGGCCACCACCTTAACGCAATGTTAACGTTGCAGCGTCCAAGGAAGACGCGACGAATGCGAAGAGCCCAACCGCTCTTGTTTTTCCACTGACTCTATAGCCGCTGACTGCACAGCGCGTCATCTGTTTCGCGGTAGAATGCGATGAACGCTTCGAAAACCTTCCAAAGAAACGTATTTGGTTGCCCCGAGCGCCGCATTGAGGAGCAAGTACGGCAACTTCGTCAACTTGAGGATGTGAGTGCCGACATCTCAGTAATGGAATTCTGGTAAAAAAAAATGGCCGCGTATCTGCGTGCTTCGCTGCAAATGTCGTCGAAAGACGATATTCTTGTGCCGGCCATACTCCTATGTTTTGCCTTTCCTCAGACAGCGCCTACTCTACGTTGAATTGGCCGCATCTGGCTGGCATTGATAAAATAGAGGCGGCGCTGCGCAAGATATGGACGCCATCGAAAAACATGAGCTTGTGCTGAACCAAGGGCCACTGCCAGCGGCTGGACTTTATCGTCGGCAAAGCGCTTTGTCGTGCAAAGCGTCGCAGTTCACGCACAGCTTCGCATTTTCAGCACAGCCTAAAAGACACTAGTGTCTTTAGAATTACGTATCTGTGTATTTTCAAATAAAAGAACACACGACCTGATAATTACATGTTAATGTTGCGCCTCAGGTATGCGTAGTATTTGCTTTTTGATCCAATATGTTCGCAAGTATGAATGAAAACACCAGTTCAAGATGGCTGGGCGTTCAGAAATTAGTTAAACTTTGGCCGATTAGCTGAATCGGGTCACGGACAGACAGACAGACAGGACAGACCAAAATTTTTGCGTTAAAGTATCCCAAGAAAGACTATCGTCTTTAATATACACCTTACCGGGATGCATCAGGTGCTAATCCTATGCAAGACATTGCAGACGGCGCAATGAAACTCCTTGTTCTCCCTATATCTAACCCAGAAGCGGAACGAGTATTTTCTGCTGTGGCTCTCACAAAAAGCGACTTAAGTAATAGAATGTCGCACGAACTTCTCGCGATAATCAGGATCAAATTCGGACTACGTCTGAAAGAGGTTACAAGCTAGACATTTACAGTGCCGCGGGGCATGCTGGCAAAAGTGAACTCGAATATGTACACTTGACTGCGGTACAGCATTAATTGTCATTTCATCTAAGTTGGAACTCTCACGTAAATCATTTGTGCAAGAAACTTTGCTTTACTACGGGAGCACTGTCGCGTTGTCGAGAAATCCTCCCAACCCAAATAAAAGTCAAAATATATCAAGCATTGTTTTAATCACATATAAATTACAGTCTGGTTTGGCTCACTACAACTCAACGTAACATAAGCAAAATATTGCTTTTGCAGAAGAAGGCTGTGCGTCACATTGCCAACACTGGTTACCTATCGCCGATCTCGACACATTTTCGCAAACACAGTATAATTAAAATCCAATATATGCATGAGTTCCGCATCCTGCGATCATTTTACTTATGTTCTTCTGCATTTAAACAATGTATTCAGTCAACTGCTGCTCTGCAACGTAACAATCATGCTATCAACACTCGTAATGTCGGAGACTGGCTTATACTGCCCTTTCGCACTGACTATAAATTAGTCATTGAAATATAACCTCCCATGTACTCTAAATCAGCATAAACATATATACATACATCAAACCTGTGCTTAAAAGATTACGTCAAATATTTAAGAATTACTAATGTTCATACATTTCAATCATTTCATAAACTTGCACTGTATTTTCTCTGCATATTGCTGTGTCTGATAAACAAGCATAAGCATATTTTTCTTTTATTACATTGTGTTCATGCTGTTATTTCGAGTAGTTTACTGCCACAATTTGCCGGTGTGATTTTACTCTGTTGCTACTTTTTTTCTTGTGCTTGTAATAATTACCATTTCTTTTCTGTAAATAACTTGGAGTATTTCTGTTAATATTCTTTGTTGTTGAAGAGCGTTTATGTAAACATTTTTTTTCCTACTATTGACTGTACATTATTTTGTAAATTTGTTCAGCTGTCACTTACTGCCATGCATTGGTCTCCTGGGTCCCAGTCAAGCTGTTAATTACAGCTTTTAGGCCAGAAGACCATCCAGAATGAACTATTTTGTTATATTCTGAAAATAAAGAGAAAGAAAGAAAGAAAGAAAGAAAGAAAGAAAGAAAGAAAGAAAGAAAGAAAGAAAGAAAGAAAGAAAGAAAGAAAGAAAGAAAGAAAGAAAGAAAGAAAGAAAGAAAGAAAGAAAGAAAGAAAGAAAGAAAGAAAGAAAGAAAGTGTGATCACTTTTTAGCCGTTCTCTATCTATAACTCGATTATCTCAAAACCAGGTTTTTTATAGGTACCATTATTTCCTATTTATTCCAAGACAACTAGTTGATTATTGTTACTTGTATTCTGCATAAATGCATACCACTACTGAAGCAGAATTAAAATTATGGACTTGACAGTTTTTGTGTTACAAATTGCCATAGATGCCAATGAACTCAAAATTAAGGTCCTAGTGGTAACAAATTCGCAAAAACTCTAATATTCGTTAGATTTTAATGAATCCGCTTCAGTTGAAAGGGTGGACAATTTGGAAGAAAATGATGTATGCATTATATGAATATCGCATTTAGTCACTGAGAAAACGGTAGCTCAAAATGACCAAAAAGGCATGACGCTTATGGGGCCTACCCAGTGCCTTTAAACAGAGATGTGACGCCCCGCCTGTCCTTCGTTGGGCGAACATGCATAAAGAGTGACTCGAGCAGCAACTGCGAACTTTCAACATAAGGACGTGTTCGCGAGAGCTGGCGCAAGCGCTATCTTGACAGACACGAGTAGACAGTTCGTGCTTTCTTCTATCCGCTTGCGTCGCGTTGACGCAACAGTCTGTACAAAAACCACCTCTCTCGCCGGAGCGGCCTTATTACGCATTTTGTAGAGTTACGCGAGATCGCATCCAAAAGAGTTAGCTGCTAGCCTCACTTCATATACCATTATATATGATGCTATCGCATTCACTGCTTCGCCCTTGCGGCGAATGGGGGGATTTTTTTTTCTGTTATATGTGATTTTTTTTCTGTTATTCCTCCTGTTACATTGCTTTCAATATATGACATTCTACCAGTATCCAGAGGTGCGCGGAAGGCACGAAAAGTAATCCACGCGGCCTCATCACACCCTGTTGAAAATATCCAAAAACAGTGGTTGCGTGCTCGAACCGACGTTTCGAGAAGTGGACTTGTCTTCTTCAAGGCTATAGAACTGATTTCCTTAGCGCTAGCGTGTATACACTCTTATCACGGTAACGTTTAGGACAGCATAAAACGGCAAGTAACTTATAGTTTATAAGTTACATGGCTGTTCCAACAATTTTATCTTTGTGTTTTCTTCACTTCCCTCTCACGTAAAGGTTACATTGACAGAAACATGTCATTTTAAAAGCTAAAGCAGCGCGAAAGGCATTGTAACCTTTAGATTGTAATTTATAAAAATTGGGGGGACCCTTAAGCTTTGCCTTTAAGAGTTGAACGCGATAGCGATATCCTGTACCTAGTGCATACTTCAATCACTTAGTGCATACTATGTAATGGTTAGCATGTTTTAAACCACGAGCAATTATGAGCGGGAAATGTTTCGGAACTTGCTATGCACCCACTACGTGGTGTTAAGGGAATACGCGCAGTAAGGTGTGTGCCGTTTGTAATCGGTGGCTGGCTTTAAACTATGGAATCGTTATGATAGTCACATATTCTGATGCCCGATGGCAATGTACGCTTGTACCATGCAATATTCCTGGGATATTACATGTTATATTGCGACGCCTATATAAAGGACGCTTGCGTTTCCGAAGCATGGAAGTTATTTTCACTGCATTTCCAAGCAGAGGAAGTTATTTTCACAGTATTTCCAAGCAGCAGGCATGGCTGTGTGGTAGAACACCTGCTTGCCACGCAGACAACCCGGGTTCGATCCTCACTCGGACCTGAAAAATTTTTATTATTTATTTTATTCGCATCTTTCTCGATTTTTCGGTCACGGACAAGATGATGATTTTTCGCTCACAACCAAGGACGCCGACGCCGACACCAACGCCGACGCTGGAATTTCTGCGAAATGAGCTCTTTAACGCTATCGCGTTAAAAGCGCAGTGACTCATCCGTCAGGGGACCTACACTATGGAGTGGAAGTTTATTGATCAATGTGTCAAATCGCGATCTTGTTCAAGGTTGGCTTTAGCAATTGTACAGTGGATGATGTATAAACAGAACGGGTCTTAGCAGGAGAAAATAAAAAAAAATTGGCCGCGTATCTGCGTGCTTCGCTGCAAATGTCGTCGAAAGACGATAGTCTTGTGCCGACTGCACTGCATGAGCGGCATGAGTACCACAATTTAATAGCCGGGCTAGCCGCTGGGCTCGTTTTTCGGACGTTTTCCGGGCGCGCTTAGACGGACGCCGGCGTTTCTCCGCTGAAATTTTGTCGTCGGTCTTTTCTCTGCGTTCTCTGATCATGTCTTGTAGAGTGGGTCGTATTTCATCAAGCGGCCATATATGTTTTGCCTTGCCTGAGACAGCGCTCTTCTACGATGAATCAGCCGCATCTGGCTGGCATTGATAAAACAGAAGAGGACGCCATCTACAGTGCTACCGGGGAACATCGGCTTGTGTTGAACAATGCTGCTGCCAGGTGGCAGCACCACAGCCAGCCACAGCGTCGAAGTTAAATCACTGGGCGGAGACTTGTTTTGTACACAGCAGCGCCGCGTAATAAACACTAGGATCTTTATAATTACGTATCTATAGATTTTGTTTTAAAGGAACACTGTGAATAGTACTAAGGTATTGATGTTGTGCCTCAGGTATGCGTAATATTTGATTTTTAATTGCCCACGCTCACCCGTATGAACACATGCTTCTTGGTCATGATGGGAGGTCGTAAGGCAGGGGGTTAAAGTTTGGCCAACTAGCTCAATCGTGTGGACGTGCCGACAAACAGACAAACAGACAGACAGACCAAAATTTCTCCGTTTAGGTATCCCAAGAAAGACTATCGTCTTTAATAAGAGTAGCAGCGATTTTAGATCGCGGGATACTGTTGCAAGTGACCGCATCCAAAACACGTAATTTAAGAAGTGACATTAATCCGAACAGACATTGGCGCCACGAAATGTCTTCTTAAGTTGCTTTAAATGTCTGTGCTTAACAACTTCTTAAGTTGTTCTCATATTATCTTGCTTTAAGGCCGCGGACTAATCGATTTGCCACCGGGAACCTTACCTAATAGCGGAGAAGATACAACAGATGGTAAATGGCGACACGGTAAACTACTGTGAGCACACGACGACCGAAAAAAAATTAACGATGAGATCGACGAACCATTCCGTGGCGCGAGAAAAAATATGTTCCAAGACTCGCAATACAATTTGTCCGAATTTTCGTGTCGCCGTGTCTGTTTTTTTTTTTTTATCGCGAAAGTTAACTTGCCGTAAAGTACAGCAAACGTCCGGTCACAGCATTGCACCATACACGCTTAACCGTCATCAGTTAGCCAACACAGGAGAAAAAGATGCCGCTAAGTTCACAAAACAGCATGCGACGGCCGCTCCAGTCAGAGCGCATAGAGAGATGTGGGAGCTCGCGGTGACTCACGAGTCACAAATGCGGCGTCCTATTGGCGCCGCTTCAACCGCGTCGAAGGAGAGACGGCGTCATCTCTCTGAGGCTTTGCACAGCTTGAGGTGTATGCCGGGAAGGGCATTCGAATGAGAGGCGGTTGGTACGGTGGTTGAATTCGCGCTTGTGCTGCTCTTTGTTTCACCGATTTAACCAGGTTTTACGCTCTGTGTTTTGACGACGTGCGTTGCCTAGTAGTGTTTTGTACGTGAGTGGCGCGTACCTGCTGACACAGTAAGCAAACACACTCGCAAACGCGCGATCCGCCGCAAATCAGCCACGAGGCAATGCAACGGGGACATGTCCAGTTCGCTGCGCGTCCGTTGCAACGAGCTGCATTGCTGATTCTTCGCCGGCCTGAGACTGGCAATTATCGAGCGTGTTGCGTCCGTTGTGACGTTGGCCGAAGACAGCAGCCAATATGATCTACACGTAAGTAATGTTCTCTGTTCAGTGCATTATTTGATTGTGTATTTGTGTTGATGTCACGTGCTTGCATGAATTTATGCTCGTGCTTATGCTACTGTAAGAGGTGGACCATGTTAGAAAAATAATTCATGTCATGTTTTTATGCAATGCACTGTTATTAGCAGAATTCAGTCCGCGTTTGTCCTTACAAGGCGGGTGTTTGGGTGTATATTATCAAACATCCCACCAAGATCATTTGTTATCATTCCCGTTTATCTGAGAATCGATGATGAAGAACAGAAGTTTAGCCTTTCTTGATGTCATTGTCTTGGTACCTTGAAATTGCTCGATGAAGGCTGCAATCACGGTGTGAAATATTGTTGCCAGCATCAACAAAGTGCCCCATATCAGCGCTGCCCAGAAGATTTCCGAGTGCGCACTAACTTGGTCCTCTGGGTTTTTTGTCACGACTTGGTCGCAAGTAGATATCTGTGTGTGTGTGTGTGTGTGTGTGTGTGTGTGTGTGTGTGTGTGTGTGTGTGTGTGTGTGTGGGTGGGTGGGGGGGGAGGGAGTGAATGAGTGTTTTCGTGTGCGTGTGTGTGTATATGTGTGAGCGTGCGTTTGTGTGTGCGTGTTTGTGTATGTGTGTGCGCTTGTTTGTGTGTGCGTGTGTGTGTTTGTGTGTGTGTGTGAGTGCGTCTGCGTGTGTGTGCATATGCGCGCGGGATTTGTGTGTATGCACGCGCGTTTGTGCTGGTGTGCGTCT
>JALIZH010010118.1:0-20040 GCA_030522465.1 Rhipicephalus appendiculatus
AAATCAACTTTTTTAGATCGATTGTGAAAAAATTTGAGAAAATAAGTGTTGTTTAGCTATTTTAGGGGTGATAGTTGTCACCTGTTACATGTCTGCTGAGTCAATGCATTTTCCCTTTTTTTTCTTCTTTCTCTTTTTCTGCTGCGTTGCGCCATCATGCCTATTTAGGCGCATGTTACGGCTGCAACAATAAAAATATGTTGTAAGGCAGCGCAGTGTGTCGTCCTTTTTCTTGTCCGTGTGTTCTCGCGCTAGTAGTATGCTGTCACACAATATAACATGCGTTAAGGAGACTCCTTTCACAACATGAGATTCATAGAGTGTTTTTTTTTCCCTAGGAAGTTTCAAGCAATAGCGTTGCACTGCGGTGGAACACCTGCTTGCCACGCAGATGGCCTGGGTTTGATTCTCACTCGAACATAAAATTTGTATTCTTTATCTTATATGCGTCTTTTGTCGATTTTTTGGTCCCGGACAAGACGATAATTTTGGCTCACAACGAACAACGACGGCACCGAGGCCGACACCGGAACATCCGCTAAAACGAGCTCTTTAACGCTATCTCGTTAAAAATTACGGGCCATGAAAACGGTACCGGAAAAATTGTACTGTGGCGCAGCCGTCCGAATGGACATCAATTTAAAGCCTCCCCAAACGAAAGATTTTTAAGCGATTGTTTTATAACTCACAGATTTGAGAAGTGTCGTACGCGAAATTCTCGGCATCGGCGAGCGTAAAGAAATGCGGGCCTCGAACGTTACGCCATTCGCATCCGTATTTATATGCGCAGTGTCAATAATTGATGTTTTTCTCGGTCGGGAGCATGTCGAAGATGAGCCGTTCCTGATATGGCAGTGTGATATTTTATGTAGGTGAATTGTCGTTTCACGTTAAGATTTCATTGTTGCCTGGATATGAAAGCGTCACCGTGTGTGGTAAATTCGGACAACACCAAACATTGCACGCGGTCACGGCAAAAGAAGGTAGTTAGCCTCCTTGCTAACCGCCTCCTATAGGTGCCTGCAGCAACTCAGGTGCACTTGGATGAAGGCCCTATTGCCGGCATGGAGGAAGAACACAGTTAGGAGGGAGGATTTCACAATGCTAAAGAAAGAAAGAAAGAAAGAAAGAAAGAAAGAAAGAAAGAAAGAAAGAAAGAAAGAAAGAAAGAAAGAAAGAAAGAAAGAAAGAAAGAAAGAAAGAAAGAAAGAAAGAAAGAAAGAAAGAAAGAAAGAAAATGAAGTAGTAGATGAGACACGCAGATTCAAAGCCCCTCCAGGCCCCATTGTCCTGTTAGGCAAGGGCTTCTGATTGATTTTTTTTTAATAATATGGTTTTGTCTGATACAATGAAGGAACACACGCTGGAAATGTACCCACGGAGACTTCGTTCGAAAGGCTGACTGTGCGACGTAATGTATGCACTGTGTGGTGAAATAAAGGAAAAGGTGCTCGACTTTGACGGCGGCGTCATTACTTGTCACTCAAAAAATCAGTCGACACATGAGTGTTGTTCTCACTCTCCCACCGTGTATTCGGCGCCATATCAAAGTCCCCGCTCTTTCTGGGCATTCAGTATAATTTCTGAAATCTCACGTCATTCCGGTCAACGTCTCTCAATCGATTAACAGAAAGTTTTTAATCGATAGCATCGACTAAATAAAGGTGGACAACGGTCAGCGTTACTTTTTTTTCGGGGCACTTTTCATAGTATATTCCACCAACCATTCATCGACATTAGCATCTCTGTGTGCAATGCCAGTCTATCGTGACACCTAAGATTTAAGACGACTTGAAACTTTGTTTGCCGCTGCTGTTTTCATTTCTGGGGGGTGCAAGTTCAGCCAAAAATGAAGTTACATGAATATGAAAAAAAAAATTCCTCTTTGAGATAAGTCACCTTCTTGCCTTACGTTTCTGCTTACCTGTTTTTCACTCTCGCCGCTGCTCAACATTATATGGTAAACCAAGCAAGAAAGTTGTATACAGCCATGGTTACTTGCTTGAAATGGGCCGATAAACGGGCTGATGTACTATCCCACATCTACATAGTATCGGCTAGATGCTTTAGAGCAAGGATTCAGAAATTTGTGAGGTATAACATGACCAGCCATAGTTCTAGTGATCACAACGGCAAAAAAAGGGCCTATACCAGCACTTCATGCAGGCGGGAAGTAATTCATAGAGCGGTTGAAACATTAGAATTGCTTTAGAAGTTTGTTTTGAAGGTTGCTTTGAAAGTTTGTTTTAGAAGGACACTCAATATGATTTAAAACATACCTCACGGGTAAGTTTTTTTTATTGCGATAGCAATTTATGGACACTCTCGGCTGGTTTTCGCCGTCGCCGTCATGTCCCGTATATGTATATGTATTTATATATTTATAAAAGCCGCAAAGAAAAATAATTCGCAAGAATGTTTCCGACGCGCGGCATCGAACGAGGGACCTCTCGCTCTGCAGTGCGCGGCGCTAACCGCTGAGCCACGAAAGCCTCGTCCTTCAACGTTCAAACGGCAAGCTCTTTATATACAGCATGTTTTCAGCGTGTTTTCAGCATTACCAACGAGATGGCGCAAAGGGCGCGCTCGGCTACAGTGGCTCGGCGCCCCGCTCGTCGCGACGCGCGCTCTCAGGCGCTCCTCTGCCGCGAGTACTTTTCCCCGTGGGGGGTAGACGCCCGCGCGCGCGCGCTTATCTCGCGGTGGGGGGAGAATAGTACGCCTCGGGCTTTCGCCGGAACGATTGCGTTGTAGTTACCGAGCGCTCGAAGGTCACATCGCTCGCTGCAGTCCCCCCCGTTTGCGAAAAGAGCACGCTTTTCAAACAAAGCGAAGTAACAACGGTGACACCGGTTAGTTCGCGCTCGTATGTACCCGTGAATACGTTTCGTGCGTCGTTTTTGTTTGAGCCACGCGTTAAGTGTCGAGCTGTTAACGCTGTTAGTTCGCTGTGTTTGAAAAGTCTCGCCCACCAGCCGCCGCTCGACCAGTCCAGCATCCGCGTTTTAAGGCGAAAGCCTTTCATTTCTCATGCTCACGTCAGTCCGGCGTCCGTCCGTCCATCCACCCATGTCCGTCCGTCCGTCCGTGTCCATCCGTCCGTCCACCCATGTCCGTCCGTCCGTGTCTGTCCGTCCGTCCGTCCATGTCCGTCCGTGTCCATCCGTCCGTGTCCATCCATCCATCCGTCCGTCCGTCCGTCCGTCCGACACGGAGCCAGGTGGCTGGCGGGGTGCGCAAACGGTCGCCGGTCGCGTCGGACTCTACAGCGCTCGCGCTTCGCTAGAGTACCGTGGCTGTGCCAAGCGTTTGGAATCATTCTGACCGACGCCGTCTCAATGGACACAGGCGTTCGCGGAACACATTTTGGACTTTACAAAGGGTCCGTCAACTTAAGCGCTGGAACGCGGATGGCGTTTTCACGATGCGCAAAGCGCGAGAAAATACGAAAGCATGCGTACGGAGGAAGATTAGTCTCGCGTCTCGCTGCGACTCGCGGTAAAACATTAAACAAGAAAACACGCACACATTCGGTTTTTGTGTTATCCCACTGAGGGTGTAGAAGAATAATGACATGGTATAGTCAGTCGAATGGCCACACGCTTTCGCCCTACACACTTTGGAATGTACAAAGTGTCCTTCAACTTTTTGTGTGAAGTTCCGTTATGTGTAGTGGTATGATATTGTAATCTGGAGCGTAGAACTCCCCAGGTACTTCAGTGCTCTTTGTTCTGCATCAACACACCAACTATGATAATCAAAAGTAGCATGCATCATTGATATAGATAGGATATCAAAGACATAGTAGATATATCAGAATAATCACCAGTCAGAGGAAATATTTGTACTCAGGAAATTGCACCAAGTCGTGGAAGGCTGGATCACGGCAGAGCTGATGTACACGTAGCTGGTCCTTGCTTGGCTAGTCTTTTAGCCTCTCACCTGTCTCTTTTCGACCCCCTGCTGAACTATACTATGCATAGTTATGCTGGCTCTCTTTTTTTTCCTGGAATATTTCTTTCTCTATTTCTCTCTCTCTGTACTCGTTCGCTAGCTCATCACAGTTATTGCATCTCTTGCCGGACAAATGGGCGCACATTTTCTGGGTGCGAAGCAGAAGAGGAAAAAGAGGAAGGCGAATGAAGAAGACAAACAGAGCGCGTGCCGATTCATAGTGATGGTAATTTTCTAAGACAGTAGGCGAATGTCGACCGTAACCCATTAAGGCCCATGCAATAGCTACTGGTTGGATTTTATTGAGATTTTCCATATTTAAGTAACCGTAATACAGATCAACACGTGCAAAGTTTCATAGAGTTATCTGCATTTCTTTGAAAGTTACGATGCTGTACTTTTAAAAGTATGCTGGGCTCTCGAAATAGCAACGGGCACGCTGGTTTGATGCAAGAATAGAAAGTACGCTAAGCCCTTGCCAAGCGAATAACAAAGTTATCTTGGCCCATGCAACTTATTCAAGCACCAGTACTTTATGGAAAGCGCAACATCACAATTTTCGCAACACCATTTCAATTTACTGGGGCAGACTTCAACTACTTTGACAGCGTCTTGTGAAAATGCCCGCATGGATAGAGGGCAACAGCAAGCACAGCGGACGCTAGAGATCTGTTGATGCTTCTCTTGGGTACAACAAGGCCGAGTCAGTCTCTTGCCATTACGTGACTAAAGAACAATAGTAAAACCCATAGATGGTCTGCTAGCACCTCCAGTGTGGTAGCAGACCCTTTATGCATTGTCTGCGGTCATTTCGATCATCTGGGTACACAGGGGCCTGTACGACTTTTTCTCAGTGATGAAATTTTTTCGTTATTCGCAGCTTGATCCTAGAGCTCAACCCCTCCCATGCCATTGTTGCAGCTGCTGAAGTGTATTGGCAAATGCGCTACGTTTCTTTTTTTTTATTTTCAGTGGATGGCCACCAGGATAGAGAGCATTGTGACTCAACAGTGTAGTCGTTCGTCGGCATAGCAACTGTGCTGCTGTCTTTACCGTTTTAGAAACGGAGCATCTTTCCCTAATCAAAACAGAAGCTATATCACCCACGTTCCTTTCGTTCCAGTCCCGTTGGCAAAGAGCATCCGTTCGTACCGCCGTCATTCCCCCTCCTCCTCCTAAGTTTCAATGTTAGGGTCAGAAGCGAGAATGAAAACATCAGCGGGCTCTCGTATATTTACAGTGACATCTTTCTCAGCCTGGTGAGTCTCAGACAATGGAAAAATACGGCATTCATCCAAAAAAAAATAGCTGGTTCAATCTCTGACGCAACGCATAACAAGAGGCACATGTATGCTCCCACGAAGTCCCAGTGTACTACGTAAAGTACACCAGCATTTTATTACTCCTCAGAGGAAAACTATGCACTGTATACGCTTCTCGCGCTTTGCGGGGATTAAATTATCCTTCATGAAGCATAAGCAGTCCGTTTTTTCAACATATAAAGTGTAAAACTTAAAATCAATTTAGCAAAAGGAGTACTGAGCACGTGCGTTTAACAGGTTCTCGTTTTCCTAAAGTTTAACAGGCTCATAAAACAGAAAATATAGAACCGAGGCAATATTCCAAATTAGGATTATCTTGCTGAAAGCTTTGGCGTCTGAAATTCTAATGAACAAGATTAGAATATTCTGCTGGGTATTTTCTATTCTCGAAAAAGGAAGTGCACTTTGTAAGGTACACTGGGCCCTAATGAGTTTACAGCTCTGCTGTTATAAATGAAGAAAATGTGGCGAAAATATTCACAATTCCCAGCGGAACGAATCAAGGGAAGAAAACATGGCAATTCAACATGGAGAACATGGAATACGTGGTAGGAAAACATGGACGTTCACGGATGAGAGTCCATTTTTTAGACGCGTGCACCGACGGTTGAGCACTTACTTGCAATTTTCCAAATATTCAGAAAGAGTCTTGCAAAAAAAGAAACGTGGAATGAAATAGCTCTTTTGGTTCAATTAAGAGTTATATTGGATACATACGATATCGCGGTGTAATTTAAGAAAAAAAAATTGACGGCAGATCCACGAGGTGAATGATGATGAGATTGGGCGAAGCTCCTGGAAGTAATCATCGGTTAAACCGTGAAATTTCTTCCGTTAATTCGCCCGATAAAAATGACGTGAAACGATTGATTAAATGTTTTATCAAACTTTTATTGCTGGTTTCCGTTGTCCTTTCATTATGACCGCTTTGTGGTCGGTGAAATGTAAGCTAAGTGGTTCTTGCACTGGTTGCAGCGGCATCCTTATCCATACGAGCACACACCGACGGCAACGAGCATCGTTAACTACAAACCTGTATCGCGATATGGTTTTGATTATAAAACCATTGCTTTAGAAAACACCTGGCGTCTTTCGTTAAGCAGCTGGCGTCTTTTCGTTTTGCTTTAGGAACATCTGGCGTCTTTTCGTTTTGCTTTTAGAAAAACATCTGGCGTCTTTCGTTGGTTTATTTCATCAATCAACGGCGTTTTGAACAAAATTTTTATTGTTTAATCACGCACAGGAGAAATGACAATGACTGCTAATGGGGAATGAGAGACAGAAGAATTCGGCTTTTAGTTAACGCGCACGCTGCGAATTTTTTATTGTTCAACAACGCACAGGAGAAATCTCCCACCGGCACCACCTAGGAGGTCAAAGAGTAAGACTAGTTACGCACTACGACGTGGGACGAACGGGTGCCTTTGCTTTAAGGAGCTTCGCCCCTAAAAAGTCACAGTTTCGCCACTAGGGCGAAGCAATGAATGCGATAGCAAGAAATTAGTTTGTCACACGAAGAACGACAAGCAGCTCGATACTTGGAACGCGCCGCTGCAGCACAAAGAAGGACGCTCGTAAAGGACGCATAGGTATACACAGGACAAGCGTGAACTAACAACTGTTGCAGTTTTTACGTGTTTGTATTTGAGCCAAGCGCTGCGAGTGTCCACAATGCAGAAGCCGACGCTGTTGTTGTTGCCTCTGACATGGCTCACACCCACTCAGGGGGGATTGGCCAAGGACTGATTATATGGTTATATGACTTTTGCGAAGCTGTTTGACACTTCGTTTTCCTTTAAACTGCGGCGCGTGGAATGACCCCTCTGCGTCTCCTGCCACGCGGTGGTGTCTGACGCGTTCCCGGTGTTTTTTTGTTCCATTCTACATCATGAGTGGTACAGAAGGGAGCCACGTTTTCGTGCGCATCTCAAGGGCAGTTTTCAATTTGAAAGAAACAGTAAAAGCGTTGTGGATAGAAAACACGCTCAAGCTGTTCCGAGATCTGCGTACCGCGAGCGGCAAATGGTGCATATGAATAGCTCGCCGTTATATCGCTGGCACGAGCATGACGTGTGGCTGTGTTGGCTAGCAGGCTGCGGAACGAGGGGTCGCTGGTTCGAACCCCAGTTAGGTGGTCTGGAATGACGGCGTAGACAGGCGGCGAAAATCAGCCGACAGTGTCCATATACCGCAACAAAAATAAAATTACTCAACTAACCTAACTCAAATAACCTAACGCAAAAAATAGAAACCTAACTCAAAAAATAGAAAAGCTAATAGAGAGGATTTCAATATTTAAAAACAATAGCAGGGCGAAGGAACATGACACTATCAAGACAATAAGGCATACAAAGAGCAGTACGAAAGTATCATATCAAAAATACAACTCTGCAGCAGTAAACGAATCAAATCGTTGATAAAACAGATGGTATATCGTAAGCAGCTGGAATACTTGGGCTACATGGCTGAGCAGACGTTTACGATGTGCCTGTTTCTACGCGGCCTTTGAGATTCGCTACCGCAGCGCTACCAAACACAAAGTCAAATGGAGGCATACGCCAAGAACATACGCCGGGAGGCGAGGTAGGGGAAGTCAAAGCGAGTACCGCGAAAAATAAGTCAATGACTCGGGACTCAACCAACTTGTTCTTTTTTTTTTTTTCTGGTGAATCTGAAATATATTATTTCTGCGTAATGGAGCCGCAATTGATGGTGAACGCCAGCGTACGTGGCGTGTCGGAACACTAATTTGGCGCCGCCTTTTATTTCTGAGAAAAGAGCGGAAAGTTGCTATGCGGTTGAAGTGGCACTCTGGAATGATGACACCTTACAAAAGCTGTCTGCTGAGTATGCGCGTCTGTCACTTTATAGCGCTTGGCCGCAACGTAACAGCCGCCAATAATTTGTTTCTCGCACGTAATATCAAGCGACGCAGAGCGAAAAGGTATGGAAGGCTGCTCTTGTGACTTCTTTTCAACAAACTACAACACATGTAATTACGCCCACAACTAAACAGCTCTCTTAACCTTACCATTACCTCATCAACTGGTATTGTGTTTAATAATACCGTACATTTTCTTTAGGCTGTAAATGAAGATACGCCTGATGTATGTCTACCTAAAAGATTACTTCTTTTCGCAGTAAAATAGCATTGTGAAAGGGATCATTTCGTCGTGAGAATTGTCGCCTTTAGAAAAAATTATGGGCAACTACGAACTAGCGGTGTGAAGACTGAGAAACAGTGGAGCTAGTGCCATTGCACTCCTCTTTTCTCTCACTTTCAATTCCCACACGTTGCTACAAATACAATGCAAGACTGTGTTATTCTATGCCCTCTCACCTCCTCCTCTTTTTTTTTCTCCTCACCATCACTTCCCTCTTCCACTCTTTGCTATAATATATCACACAAGGCTATGCCTTGATCTCTATGTTTTCTATATCTTTCTGTGTCTGTAGCTTTCCTTCTCTTTTTCTCTCTCTCTCTTTCTATCTTTCTATTTTTGTCTCGTCCATTCTTTCGTGGCACATTCTAAACTTCCTAGCGGTGCGAAGTTTTTCTAGAATTTAGAAGCCATTGATCAATTGTTCATTCGTCTTGGATTGGATATCACAACATATCTTGGGTCAGGCTAAGGTAATGCAATTATTGTCATAATGTATTGCTTAACGATCCGTTAGCTATTCATTGGTTATCGGTCCGTCATTATGAACGATCGGTCATGCATTTGCGTCAGGCTGACGTCACCCAAGCATTTTCTATTAGATGTGAAGCATCTTATGGCGAAGCTTAATCCGGTGGTGGTGGTGGTGGTGGTGTGCCGCGTGCCCACGCTTAATGCGCATGCGCAAACAGTTAAAGAAAAAATAAAAATAAAAAACCTCCTCTCCCCCCTCTCTCTCACCTCTAGGCATCCCTCCCCACGGCAACCACACCCCTCACTGCGCATGCGCCTCCCTTCCTCTCTCCCCTATTACACTCCCCCCCCTCTCTCCATCCCTGCCCGCGGCGTCTAACTCCCCCCTGCGCATGCGCGTCCCCCCCTCTCTCTCCTCTCCTACGCTCCCCCCCTCTCTCTTCTACGCATCCCTGCCCACGGCGTTCACACTCCCACTGCGCATGCGTGTCACCCCCCTCTCTCTCCTCTCCTCCGCTTCCCCCTCTCTCGCCTCGCGACGCCGACGCAGGCAGCGTCTGCTAGCGAGTTTCTTGGTTGAAAAAACCGACTGCTCGCGCTGCACAACCGTTCACTGGCCATCCCGTATATATGGCAATGGATCTTGACCTCCAAGGTGGTGCCGGTGGAAGATTTCTCCTGTGCGTTGTTGAACAATAAAAATTCGCAGCGTGCGCGTTAACTAAAAGCGGAGTGCGGGTCTCTGTGTCCAGTAGGATTCTTCTGTCTCTCATTGCCCATTAGCAGCGATTGGCGTGTTCCAGTAGGAAACACTGCTCCATCACTGCCTGCTTTGCGCCTCCCCAGTTTTCTCTCCTGCGCAACGCTGCGATGAGCGCCAGCGTCAACGCCGCCGCCAGTGTAAGCGTTAGCGCCCGCTGCTTCACATCAACACATGGTTCCCTTTAGCGGGAGATGGTGTAATTTTTTTATTGACTGGTTAGTGTTCGATTTTTAATTATATATGGTTTTGTTATCGATTGGCTATTACTAGGCTTCGATGACTATGCTAGGAGCTGCTTGGCACATCTTCGCTTTCAGGTGTGCATACCAGCCGAGTTCTCGCCAAAGCCATACGAAGAACGAAAAGCTTAAAGAGCTCTGCTGTTCAAAAGCGTGCAGCTTTTGGCATAGTGGCTGGCGGCCGTATTACAGTAATCACTTCCGGCTCTTTTCCGCTCGATGACACACCGTAACGAACCACTGTGGTGCCATGCAGGTCAATCAAAATCTATCCTTGGAAAATCGTGGTGCATAGCAACATAAAAAGTAAAAGCGTACCCTGCAGTAGCTCAACTAGTTACCACAGACACAGTTAATTGGTTTATGCCTCCTCTAACTGAGGCGCTAACACTCCCATAAAGCAGCTCCATTCGCTGTAAGCCACAGTGACAAAAAAGGAAAAAAAAAGAACAGCTTGCACGAAAAGAGCGATACTCATGATACTTTTTTTCAAGCCACGGTGTTTTAGCATCTCTTTATGAACTGGACGGCAAAATGAACGAGCAGAGAAAAAGAAGCGCATAGAAAAAATCAGCAAAAAGAAGGCACCCTGGCTGATAACAACAGCCGAAACACAGGACGTCAGCAGCTAGTGGAGTTCTACCGGAACAGGAAATGAGCCACAGGGACGTGAACAATTTTTTGCTTCTGGGCATCTGACCCTTCTTTCTTGCATATTTTTTTCTTCGACTGTGCTGGCCAGTAGCCTCATTATCACCCCTTTCCGTTAGTGATGGACCTGCAGACAAGAGAAGAAAAAAATATTAAGGAAAGCTTCGCGGATCTAAACAAAAGTAGTGTGGAACACTAATTGCCTTGGAAACCCTCGGTAGGCCGCCTTCGCGCATTACAACGCAATCCACTGTACCTCATTCGTCTCCTGTTGTTTTGTTGTTACGGGTGGCCCGGGCTAACGAAGTAATTTGAGCTGCCATGTTGTTTCGCGAAATCGAACTTCCTCCTCACATTGACTTGGACAAACAACATGGTAGTGCGGTGCTTGATGTTTCAGGCCACAGAGGCGCGAGCTTTTTTTTTTTTCAGAAGTATATAGTAGAAACATTGTTCCTCCAGTTAAATTGCCCCAGCGAACCAAACTTCTGTCTGTTTAAGGCGATTACTTCGGAAGTTTTTTAGGCAGTGAAAATTAATGTCATGTATTATCTGATGCCATGAATCAGTATGAGCTGTATGAGTCAGGGTTTGTGGTGAATCAGCTTGTTTCACTATATACTGAAAACAGCGAAAACATTTGGCAAGAAACAGCATTCTCAGCGACACACCTTGTTCCCGGCATTATCAGAGCAGCCTCCTTGCCTGAACAGAGCACGAATCATTGAGAAGTCATTGTAGAACGAATATAAACAATCAGCAACCTGTACCGTAAAGGCCGCGATATGCGACTGGTTTCGTTTTCGTGCCCAACAGGACATGGCGGATCGAGCTTACGGGATCATCGACAGATGGCGCTGTACGGGAAGACGACAAATGAGGCTGTAAAGGGTGATATGGGATGGACAGGTTTTGAAGTGAGGGAAGCGCAGAGCAAAATTAGATTTGAAGAGAGGCTGAGGAAAATGAAGGAGAGTAGATGGGCAGGGAAGGTTTTCAGATATTTGTATAGAAAGAGCGTCGACACGCAGTGGAGAAAAAGAACTAGGAGGCTCACCAGTAAATATACGGCTAGCAGCGTGGGCGACATGGCAACAAGGAGCATTAAACGAAAAGTCAGAGAGGCGGAGAGGTCTTATTGGATGACAGCGATGGAAAAAGAAGCCGGCTCTCAGTGACTACCGAAAGGGAAAAAACGAGATAAGGAGGGAGAGGTTTTATGATAATTCAAGGGGAAGCGCTTTACTGTTTGAAGCAAGGTCGGGTTGCCTTAGAACGCGTAGCTATAAAGCGAGATTCTGTAACGAAGAACAATGTACATGCTGTAGGGGAACTAAGGAAACGATGGAACATGTACTGATTGAATGCGACGATATCCACCCAGATATACGTGTGGGCACGAGTCTACATGAAGCCTTGGGTTTTAGGGACAACAATGGAAAGCTGAACACGTCCGCGATAGAAGTAAGTAAGAGACGGTTAGAGTATTGGTGGCAGAAAAGTAGAGATAAAGGACAAAAATGAAGAATGGGGAAAAATAAGGTCATTCTGCCTTAAGAGGCAGAGAGATGGACCGTGAATTTATATTTTTCTTTGCTATAATAGCAGAGATTTAATCAATGTAGATAAGGCATTAGGCCAACATAAAAAGAAAGTTTTTTTTTTCAAGCCTGGTGGCAGACATGTCACCGCCCAGTTATAAAGGGGACGCTCATAGAATCCATCCATCCATCCCCTATTGAGTCGCGCAAACCCGGTTTTGTAGGGCCATGCTGACGCATGTTCTGATCTTTCTCGGGGATCAGGAAGTACGGAGGCATGCGGTCTACTTAGCCCTCTCGTCACACAAGGCTGGTGAAGTGGAAACCGTGAGGTGTGAATATGACTTCTCACAGCTTGTTTTACAGGACTTCCTATGTCTAGAGGAGTATTTTTATTGGCTTGAGTTCTGAGGCATTCAGGTCTCTCACACGCCTCAAACCAGGAAGAGCCTAATACATCACAGGATCGAGAGCTTGACGAGAAAAAGAATTGACTGCTAAAATTGTTTCATTCGGCACTACGAAGTTCACCAATTCTGCCGGCATACGCGACCGAATCATAATTAATTCTCTGACGATACCCACTTTCAAGAGATACTAGAGACCACTCAGCAACGTGCTCGGTATGTGCTCTTTGAAGTGTAAGGCGCTACGACTACAACAGATATGGGGAGATTACACACACACACAGAGCGACACTTCCAGCAACATTTATTTCGACTTGACAACTAAACAAACAAACAAAAAATAAAAACTCCAGGCCTGCGCGGAACGTGCAGCACAGTCACAGCGGAAGCTTGAAGAGCGCCATTTCTAAAACCCGTTGCAAACTCTCTTGGGGCTACTAATACAAGTACGCTTGCGAGGTCCCCTCTACTGCAATTATTGATGCTGTGACTGATGACGATGAAGAATTATGGCTGAACCCTTTGTAATGGGTTGGAAGCATTGAACGGCCCACGACCCACTCATTACGCAATTCATATTGTGTGACGCCTGGTTACAGAATTCGCATGCTGTGACGACTGGTTGTTATTGTAGTCTTCTGCCACGCTATATTACCTATGTTAACGCTGTTCCTTCCCGACATACCGCTTGTACAGGGTTTTTGTGTGCAGGGGTTTCGGGCACCGGCATAGCTCTGTCGTAGAATACTGGGCTGCCATGGAGAGGACCCAGGCTCGATCTCCATTCCATCCTGGGTATTTTTAGATGAGAAGCAGCTTATGGCGGAGTTCAATCCGGTGGTAGTGTGCGGCCTGACCACCTTTACTGCGCATGCGCAAACCCTCTCCACACACATCTTCTCCTACGTTCCCCCCTCTCTCCCCTCAAGGCATCCGTCCCCGCGGTGTCCACAGCACCCCTGTGCATGCGCTTCCCCTCCCCCTCTTTCTCCTCTCCTTCGCTCCCCACTCTCTTCGCTCTAGGCATCCCTATTTTTTAAATATTTTTTTTATTATTTCATCGGATAGCGTTTACGGACTCCGGTACCGGTGGTGGAAAACTACGGCGCCGTGGTTGTGATCTCATAACAGCTTTGGCTGTAATATCTACGTATCTAAAAATCTTGGTGACACCCAGCGTAAACTTTCAAGAAAACTTATTTCTTGAAATATGATCCGCCAGCGGACCTCATTTTTAGGTCCGTTGGCAGTATGCAGGTCTCAGAGGAGCTTGAGCGGGTTTTCAATCACGCAGCCCTCCTACATTTCCTTTCTATTTGAAAACTGCCCTTGAGACGCGCACGAAAAAGTGGCACTATTCTGTACCCACTCCTGATGTGGAAAGAATAAAAGAAGATCGCCGGGAACACCTTGCGTCAGACAACACCACGTGGCAGGAGACACAGAGGGGTCACTCCACGCGCCGCAGTTTAAAAGAAACAGAAATATCTAAGAGCGTTGGGTCCTGCATTGCCGACACTTGCAGCGTGCTGCTGAAACACAAAGACGTAAGAACTGTGGTAGTTGTTAGTTCACGCTTGTCCAGTGTGCATATGCACGTTGTTGTCGAGCGTCCATCTTTGTGCTTCAGCGGCGCGCTACAAGCATCGTGTGGCTTGCCATTGTTCGTGCGACATTCCAATTTCCTGCTATCGCATTCATTGCTTCGCTGTTGCAGCGAAACATTGACTTCTTTTTTCTTCCTTCCCTTTCTTTCTCTCTATTTCTTCCGTTTGCTTTCTTTCTACCTCTTTCTTCTTTTCAGTCGTTCTCCGGCCCATCCGATCAATTGCATACCACGCCGGACAAATAAGCGCAGTGGGAGAATTCGCGCCGGCCGCCCCGATTTGTGAGCAAAAAAGACGACGAAAAGAGAGCTGGATGCTCAAAAGGATAATGGATTCTGCGCGGGTATCCAAAGAGTTTTACGAGCTTATACAACTCCGCTGTTCAAAGATTGCAAAAAATTGCTTTACATTAGTCGAAACCGCCCCATAACATTCAAGACAATGTAGCGAAGCCCCCACTCACCTTCGTTTCCAATGGAACTTTTATTTCGTTCGACCTGTAAACTGGCATCCAGACGCTACAACAAAGCAAGAGTGGACAGCCCCGGCAATAACAGACATTACTCCGCACTGATGACCGAGGCAAGAGCACTGCCTCTTTCTGGGGCCTCCAAACAAGAAACATTGTGCGTGCTCAAGACATTAGGGCGTACACAGCTTTTCGGGGCGCCGGTAACGTCGCCATTTCCTCTGCACTTATGTACACTCGCAGGATGCCGCGCGAGACCACAATATCTTAATGGCGTCGCCCATTTCCGCGCCGCAAAGCACTCTGGTAGTAGAAGGGACAGCACTTGTCATCACCTCTCCTCTCTCACTTCCCCGTCCCCTTAACTCTGCTCATCCAGCCTCGCCCACTGGTATCCCTCAGTTCCACCTTTGTGTTAAAAGGAGCACGCCATTTCGCCTGCTTCGGATGTACTTACTCCCAGGATGCTCTTTGTGATTCGCAGGTCGCCTATTCGTCCCTCTCAGGTGTCGAGGTCCCTGACAGGGCAGATATTTAACCGCAGTAGCAGCCGGCTGTAGTAGCGGATAGGCTTTAGCAATGACACTACTGTGCAGAGTCTGGCGATTGTCATTGCGGTTAACAAGCGCAAATGTCGACGTGTGAATGTTTACGCAAGATGAGCACTACAGTACCCACATCGACTTATTTTATTAAAGACTTTGATCTTCGCTTCTTATTTGCTTTTCGCCATGCTTTTTCAAACTCAATGAACAAAGAAGCCTGCACTTATCGCTGAAATAAATATTTCGAGGAAGAACATAGGAGAGCTCAGCGAAATTAGTTGTAACAAACGCATTGCGAAAAACATCTACGTAATAGTGTTAACTGCCCTGTCTTCTTCTCTAGAGTTCTGAATGAAATTTGCTCGAAAAAACCCGTCATTTTATAAGCGCTTAGTTTTCAGTACAACAGGGAGAAATCACGTGGAGGCCACGTACAACCACTTCCTTTAGTTCTTACGGGATAGTAGGTTGACGCGGGAACGTTGTTAATATTAGGTTCAAGATGCTGCGGAAATTTGAACACGATGACTAATGTACCCCACGTAAAGTATGTAGCTTTCGCTATAACAATCCCTAACAGCATTCACTATATAGCATAATTGGAGCTAGAGAAAGATGAGTGAATCATAACTTCCCGTTGCTCAATTAGGTGAGGCACCCTTTTGCATAGAGCCAATACAGATGGAGTATACACAATATATGGAGAAAGAAAACCAGCACTCGTCAAGGAGTAAAAAATCTAATCAGCTAAAACCGACGTTTCAAAAGGCAAGTGGTCAGCAGCCCACTTCTTGCCGGGTTGTATTAAAGGCTCCGTTGGCTTTTTATAGAAAGGGATCATGTAAACAATTTCTAACGCTCTCAAGTGTCGGGAAACATCAGGGTGTGTCAAGATAAGATCGAACACGAGGTCCGGGACACCATTCCTGATTCTGACGAAATTAACTGTGGGCCTAGGCAATAAAGCCAGAATAATGATTTATAACTTAGATTTGTGAAAGAAGTTTTGCTTATGTGAAAAAAATGAAATGTATTCTTTTTGGCACCGAAATACGCTTTTGCGCCGATTTCACGATTTCTGAACTTCGAGCGCACGTAAGTAAAAAAATGTGCGCTTCTTAATCGCAGTATTTATTCCCCTCAAACAAAATGTAATATAAAATCTTGTGATTTAGTTATTTATCTTACCTGCGATAAGATTTAGAGGAAAAAAAATTACAAATATGGCAAACTGAACAAATGGCGTAATAGTAGCGCAAAAAAGACGAAGACAAGAAAGTGAATTTAAAATCCTTACTTCTGTACCTATTATAACTGCAGTGATGAATTAACAAAAAAAAAGTTTATCATATTTTATTCCATTTGTTAGTTCAGTTACTTATTTATTTTTAACTTTCAATTCAAGTTATATACAAAAGAAATATAGTGTCTGATCTGAATCGGTGAAAAACAATTATTGCACACTTTCTGATTATATATGGGGTTCTTTTGGTTGTGAGCACAACATCAAAATTCATAAAATCGAAAAGTCTTAACTTCTTCATATAGTGATCTCTTGGCCGATCCCCCGGAGTGGGTATGAGCCGTACCAAAGGGAACAACAACAACAACAACAACACCACAAGCGCTTTCAGAAGACTAGAACGTCACTTTCTTGTCTTCGTCTTCTTTTGCGGTACTATTACGCCATTATGAATCAGTACCAACTAGCTCGCCCTTTCATTTCGCTAAACTGAACAAAATACCTGTATTTGAAGAATTTATTGCTACAATTAACTTAAACTGAGAATAATGAAACTCGGTACATGATGACATTCATCCTCTCGCTTTATGTGAAAATAACTCGTGCGGTTTTGTCATGCTTAGTTTCACAGCATAATTGTGATGAACCGTAAGTTCTTTCAATCAATCAATCAATCAATCAATCAGTTTATTATCATGATATAAAATGATGTTACAGGGATTAAAATATACAGACGAGGGTCCCAAAGTACTCGACTGCAACGGGACCCTCGTTGATGATTACAAGGAAATAAAACAATTACTAGCAGCTGTAAGTACCGTAAAAGCAAATAATACACAATACAGAATGAAAAGCAAAAATGCATGAAACCAAAGAACAAATAATAAATACAGTATGAAGCAACACAAAAACAAACAGATCAAATATTTAACAGATGCTCTTTTAATGAGTTTTTAAATGAAATCGAAGAAACTTTACATTTTAGGGAAGTGGGCAAATTATTCCATATGGAGATGGTACAGAAATGAGAAGATGATTTACCATAGTTAGTATGAACCTTAGGAAGTAAAAAGTTATTGTTAGCCGCAAACCTGGTTGTGTTAGTATTAACTAAAATATTAGGATCAATGAAATTAACAGAAAGCTGATTTCTTATTTGTTTATGCAGAAACATAATTAAATTAAACCGAAATAGGTTGCTAACAGTTAAGATGTTATTGCATTGAAGAAGAGGAACGGCGCTGCTGTCGCGAGAACAGTTAAAAATAGCGCGTAGAGCTCGATTTTGTAGATGTTGTATGGATGAAAGATGACACTGATAGGTATTTCCCCATGATGCGATGCCATAAGTGATATGAGCATGAATGAATGCGAAGTAAAGAGAAAGGAGTGCTTTATGAGAAAAATATGAACGAGCTTTGAGTAATGCGCGAATGCCGAATGCTGCCAATTTTCTAATGTGAGCAATATGGAGAGCAAAGTTAAGGTTAGTATCGAGGTGAACGCCAAGGAATGACACTGTGTCACTGACATTAATCAAATGAGAGTCAACTGTGATCACTGGTGAAGTGGTTAACTTGCGTTGAGCTGATCTAAAAACCATAAACTTAGATTTATTTGGATTAATAATTAAATGATTTTCCTGGCACCACTTCGACACGCTACGAAGTACAGCATTTAATTTATTAGTGACGGTATCAATACATCTATCAGCAAAGGAAATGGTAGTATCGTCAGCATATAAAACGCAGTGAGCCATGTGTATAATGTCAGGAAGGTCATTAATGTAAAGTAAAAAAAAGTAACGGACCCAGTAATGACCCTTGAGGAACCCCCTTGATTTATTGTTTTAGTAGAGGAAAATGAGCCTGATATGGAAACAGTATGCTTTCTGTTAAGGAGGTAACTGTTTAAAAAACTTGAGGGATGGACCTGTAATACCGTATGCTTCTAGTTTCTTGGATAAAATGAGATGGTTAATGGTATCGAATGCCTTAGTGAAGTCCAAAAAAACTGACCCAACTACAAATCCTGAATCAATGGAGCGTTTGATGAAGTCTGATAGGGAAAGAAGAGCAAGGTTAGTAGAACTTCCAGCTCGAAAGCCAAATTGACAGGGCTTCAATATATTAAATTTATTCAGGTACTTGTTCAGCCGAGTTATAAATAGTTTTTCGATGATTTTACTCAGAGAAGAAAGAATACAGATGGGGCGATAGTTAGAAACAGATTGCTTATCACCTTTTTTAAAAATGGGAAGAACTTTAGCTATCTTTAGAGAACTAGGGAAACTGCCATGCTTGAACGCAAGGTTTATAATTATAGAAAGTGGTTCAGAAATAACGTCTACTGCAAGTTTTAAGTGTCGTGCTGAGATTTTATCTATACCAGGGCCGGTTTCTTTCAGACTTTTTGATTGCTGTAGACACGTCATCAGTGCTCACGGGGAAAAGAAAAAAAGAATGATTAGAACGTTGTATATTACAGCAAGAACTGCTATGTTTTTGACTGAAAATTTCGAAAAAAATAATTACTGAAAGCATCAGCAACCATTTCAGGGTTATCATGTGTAATGCCTTTATATGTTACTTTCTGCAAAGGTGAACTATGCGATGATCGATTTCGGAAATCGTTTAAGAGTTGCCATTGTCTTTTAGAGTTGTTTTTTGACTAGATACTTGGTCATCATAATATTTTTTCTTGGCATTTTTCAGGAGACACGAAAGAACATTCGAATATTTTTTATAGCGTGAAGCTAAAGCAGTGTTAAATGGTTGTCTTTTGACTTTTCTGTACAGGTTATCTTTCTTACGCATACTTTTTAGCAGTCCCTGCGATAACCATGGATTCTTAGGATATTTGTACTTCTTTTTACATTTGACTGTTTTAGTACACTCTTCGGCGGTTTTAAGGAAAAGGGAAGAAAACTTGTTGAATGCCTGGTCTACATTGCATATTGACGTAACACTGGCCCAATCAGTTTTAATAATGGCATTGAGAAACGATTCCTGATCAAGTATGGAAGTAACACGCGTCGGTGGATCAAATGGCTTCACGTCATTGAAAGCAAGAAATATGGGATAATGATCAGTGATGTTCACGTCAATTACTCCTGCAGAGGGAGAGGGCGAGAAATTACAGATGGCATGATCAAGCAATGAAGCAACACCAGAAATGGGACATCTAGTAGGAGCTGAAATAAGAGACTCAAAACCATAACCACTGAAACAATCAATATATTCTGTGTAAACACAATTGTCTGTGTTAAGCAAGTTGATGTTGATGTCTCCGACTAAGACAACGCGCTTGCCTTCAGATGATAACTGATGCAAAATGTTATCCAGGCGAGAAATGAAATCCCTCACGTTCGATGAAGGCGAACGGTAAATACACCCCAGAATAACGTTGTTATTATCGTTTAAAAAAGAATTATCTAATTCAATCCACACGGACTCGCAGTTCGCGATGCCCAAGGAAAGATCTTGTCGGCGGTTGTATGACACCGAAGTTTGAAAATATATTTATGAAAAACGGCATTTTAATTTTTTTGAAATCACTGTGATTGAAGTAAAGGACTTCATTTACCATTCTGCGTAAAAAATAAGAATGTTGCATTATTTTGGTTGCTAAGTAGTTTGGTTGCTAAGTTGCTGACGCGTCACAT
>JALIZH010010120.1:0-21654 GCA_030522465.1 Rhipicephalus appendiculatus
CGTGCGCACGTGCGCGTGACTATCACTATCGCGTTCAACTCAAAGGCGAAGCTCAAGGGTCTTTTGCACCCCTGGTACAACGCAACAATAAAGTTCAAATATATTTGAATTACGCCAGAGTGTGTGCGTATAGGCCAGAGGTACATGCCTCTGAAGCCTAGCAGCCTGGGTTCAAACCCAACCCCACTAATAATATTTATCCAGTGGACAAAGCTCTCCTGTTCAGTCGAATAGAAAATCTTACTCAACAACTTTATCAAAATAAAGTTGTTGAAGGGAGCATTTTTGACCGAACAGTTAAGTCTATAGCCTTTGGAAATATTGTGTCGTTCGATTTACGAAAGCTTTATCCTACCCTAAAAAATTCATTTCGGGCGTATTTTTGACCAGAAAGGAGAGTCTATAGCCTATGGGAACTTTGTATTATAGAGTTGTGAAAGTTTCATCCTACTTTATTAAAATTGATCTAGGGCACATTTTTTATCGGTAACCCTTCGGAAATCTTGTATTTTTTCCATTAATAAATGTTGCGTCCAATTTTAATAAACTTAATTCGAGGTGCACTTTTCACCAAGAAGGCAAGCCTTTGGAAACCTTGTGTTTTTTGTATTATGGAAGTTTCATTCAATTTTAATAAAATTTATTTTGCGTGCATTTTCGAAATAACATTTGTTTCATGCCTTTGGAAACCTTGTATTTTTTTTATTTAGGAGTTTCATCCAATTTTAATACTTTAATTTTGGATGAATTTTTTAACCAGAAGGTAAGCCTATTGAAATCTTGCATTTTTCTATTCACCAAAGTTCAATGCAATTGATGAGACAAGGTGCTGCGCAATGGACACAGGGACAAGGAAGTGTCCCTGTGTCCATTGCGCAGCACCTGTCTCATCATGTACGACCGACTCGCCCAGCAACATGCATTTTTCAATGCAATTCTAATAAAAAAAATTTGGGTGCATTTCTGATCAGAAAGATAAGCCCAAGGCGTTTGGAAACCTTGTATTTTTGATTTATGAAAAATTCATCCAATTCTAATAAAATTTATTTTGTGTGCATTTTCGAAATATTTCTTTTGCATGCCTTCGGGAACCTTGTATTTGCCCCTTTTGGGAAGTTTCAACGAATTTTGATAAATCACTATTGGATGCATTTTTCTATTCATAGAAGTTTAAAATTCATTTTAATAAAGTATATTTTGTGTGTATTTTTGGCCATAAAGGTAAGCCTATATATGCTAAGCAGAATACAAGGTTTAGAAACCTTGTATTCTGCTATTTATGCAAGGTGCATCCAATTTTAATAAATTGATATCGGATGCATTTTTAACCACGAGGGAAGCCTATAGGCTTTGGAGGCCTTGTATTGTTATATTTAGGCAAGCTTCATCCAATATGAACAAAATTTATTTTGGATGCATTTTTAACCAGAAAGGTAAGCCTATTGAAATCTTGCATTTTTCTATTCACCAAAGTTCAATGCAAGTCTAATAAAAAAAATATGGGTGCATTTCTGACCAGAAAGATAAGCCCAAGGCGTTTGGAAACCTTGTATTTTTGATTTATGAAAAATTCATCCAATTCTAATATAATTTTTTTTTGCATGCCTTCGGGAACCTTGTATTTGCCCCTTTTGGAAAGTTTCATCGAATTTTGATAAATCAGTATTGAATGCATTTTTCTATTCATAGAAGTTTAAAATGCATTTTAATAAAATATATTTTGTGTGTATTTTTGGCCATAAAGGTAAGCCTATATATGCTAAGCAGAATACAAGGTTTATAAACCTTGTATTCTGCTATTTATGTAAGGTGCATCCAATTTTAATAAATTGATTTCGGATGCATTTTTAACCACGAGGGAAAGCCTATAGGCTTTGGAGGCCTTGTATTGTTACATTTAGGCAAGCTTCATCCAATATGAACAAAATTTATTTTGGATGCATTTTTAAGCAGGAAGGTAAGCCTACAGCTTTTGGAATAATAAATACCTTTATGGTATTTGCACTATGCACAAACTAGCCCAGGAACACGTTCTAACTTTTGGAAATCTTGCATTTCTTTATTCATGGAAGTTTAATGCCATTTTAATAAAACTTATTTTGGGTGCATATCTGACCAAAAAGTTAAGTCTTTGGAAAGCTTGTATTTTTCAATTTATGAAAGTTTCATCCCATTTTTTATAAAATGTAATTTGGTTGAATTTTTGACCAAGAATGCAGGCCTACCTCCTTTGGAAACCTTGTATTTTTCTTTTGATGACAGTTTCATCCAATTTTAATGAAATTGATTTTGGTGGCATTTTTGTCAAAAAGGACAGGCCTATATCCTTTGGAAACCTTGTGCTTTCCAATTTATGAAAGTTTCATTCAGTTTTAATAAAACTTATTCTGTGTGCATTTTTGCTCAGATATATTATAGCCTTTGGAAACCTTGTATCCTGCGATTTATGTAAGTTGCACCCAATTTTAATAAATTGATTTTGGATGCATTTTTGACCAGTAAGGGAAACCTATAGCGTTTGGAAACCTTGAGGCTTAACCTTTTGCTGGGATATACACCCACAGTATATTTTAGTAAAAACGGGTGAAACTTTCGAAAACTGAAAAATGCGAAACTCCCAAAGGCCATAGGCTTCGTTTTTGCTCAGGTATGCATCCACAATATATTTTATTAAAAGCGGATGATACTTTCGAAAATCGAACGTTTTCGTGGTCGTCTTGCGGCTCGATAAGATCGCCCGGCGCGTCGTCTCTCTGTTATGTTCGAGTCAGTGATGTTCCGTCCTGGACAGAAGAATTCCCTTTCCGAGGCCAGAAAATTCCCTATTTCCGGCATTTTTCCCCGCATACGTCGCCAAAAATCCCCGCATATTTCCCTGCACAAAAAAAAGTTCACACACACACACACACACACACACACACACACACACACACACACACACACACACACACACACACACACACACACATATATATATATATATATATATATATATATATATATATATATATATGTATATATATATATATATATATATATATATATATATATATATATATATATATATATATAAGGACTATAGGAAGTATCACGCAGGCCCTGAGACTGTAGGAAGGTACTTGAGATACGACGTACGTTTCAGCACAGTTTATTCCGACGTTTCGGCCGTGGGAACGGCCTTCGTCTGGGCTATATATATATATATATATATATATATATATATATATATATATATATATATATATATATATATATATATATATATATATATATATATATATAGTGTTCGACGTGTTTCAGGCTCTTCCCATCGCTTTCTCTTCTTCCTGCCCAACTCAGAGCATCGCCTCTGAGATCGGCTTTTAAAACTACGAAGGAGCTACCTTGGAGCTTTTTTAGCTGTAGCTGTCCGTTCTAAAGTTTTTTAGAACGGACAGCTACTGGTAGGTAGCAGCACCATGTCGTTTTAGCGAAGCGTAGGAAATATCCGCTTTTTCGTTCATACCGTCGCATGGTCAGCGCAGCGTAATATACTCTGCGGTGTTTAGCATTACGTATCTATGCATTTTCTAAATAAACACACACACTGCCGAATACGTACGTATTGATATTGCGCCTCAAATATGCGTAATATTTGCTTTTTGATAGACAATGTTCATAAGTATGAACAGATTCACCAGATCAAGATGGGCGGGCTTTGAGCACGGGCTTAAACTTTCGCCGGGCAGCTGAATCGCTGGCCACACAAACCAGCAGTCAGTCAAATCAATGTCATCAATGTTTCTGCGTTGAATTATCCCAAGAAAGACTATGGTCTTTAAAAACGAACCTTAGAGGCTGTGGTTTGGCGCCCTACAGGCGCCAGAAACGATTGCGACATGCGAAAGCCTCATGTCCAGTCTTTTGATCGTTATAAAAAAAAAATTTCGCCACCCCTCAAAATTCCCTGCATTATCGCGAAGATTCCCTTTTTCCCTTTCGTCCAAAATGACTGTCGAAAATTCCCTGAAAAAGGAAAAAATTCCCTGCACGGAACATCACTGGTTCGAGTATGAGAGTGCGAAGGCAGCCGACGACCGCTGCTCAAGCAGAGAGCGCGGGCCGCCACTCGAAAAGCCCATGGTGCCGGAGGCGTCTCTCCGCCAGTAACTGCGTACTCTGACTGGCCCAGCGCCGTCGCGCGCTCCCCATCTTGACAGGGATTAGCAGACGGCTCATTCCCCGGAGCGTGCTGTGTTCCCCCCGTTTAGTTTGCGTTGAAGCTATACAGACAGCAAGAAGGTCGCTTCGATTGCTGCTGCAGCCACAGTCACTTACACCAGCACTTTGCTGAGTGACGCCAGATTGGATGGCAAAGTAGTTAGATGCTGACCTTTCCTCGTATAACATTCAATTGTGGTGCTATCGTATTCATTGCTCCGCTCTTGCGCTCAAGTTTTGATTTTTTATATCGCCTGTGAGCACGTTCATAATTTTCATATATGTTCAGCTCCTGCAAACGTGCTTAATTGTGTAACCCAGTCGTTAAACAAGCTTTTTTAAGCATGGGGCCGTAAGTACGAAACTTGGAACCGCAAGCAAAACACTTGGAGGACACCTAAGTTTCGCCTTCAAGAGTAGATAGTAATCAGGCCCCATTCACATCGTCTTGTAAATCGCTAGCCTAGCTTCGCTTCTCGGTATACACCTCAACCATGCCGCAAGAAAACGAACGTCTGCGCGCTTAACATTGGTCGTTTCAAGGTATACTGGAACACGACCTTCTGTACTCCTGACCTGCCCATATTAGCGGGATACTATGGGAGCGCGTGTCCCCGCTCTCGTTCAACCGGTCGCCTTTGGTGGCGCTACCTATCACCTGTTCGTCTGCTGCCCTGCGGCCGTTCGAACGGCGCTGGAGTAGGAACGCCTGCATTCTGTGGTGAACTGTGTGACTGTTTCTGAAAACTTAGACGGCTGGTCAAGTAAGCTTTTCAGTGCGGTTAAGTATTTATTGCACACTGGTTCACTAACTTGGGAAGCCGTAGACTTGCATAGTTTAGGATGGCCTGTGGTGTCGTGTCCTTATTAGGCGTGCATTCAAACGCAAAGGATTTCTGAATCACTTCTGGTATATTTATTTCCGAAGTATTTCGCACTTATGCATAATAATTACACAATATGAGCGCTATGTTGTCCGAAACATCCCCACGAGTGCTGAAGCTGACGTCAGCGAACAGGTGCTGACTAGCGCCACGGCTCCCGTAGGTTAGGTCCCTAGCGGCAGAAGGTATAAACTAGAACGTGATCGCTGGAGACGGGGCATTTGGGCAGGTCAGGAGTACATAAGGTCGTGTTCTGGAATGCCTGCGGCAAGTTAGTTGCGATGTGCCCACGACATAATTCTTCTTTTTTTTGCGAATCGGCGAAGTGCCCACTACGCGACCGTAAGGTGCAACGCGTACCTGCGCAGCTGCACACTTTGTTGAGGCTGTTGCTGATAATGATGATTAATTACGCATGAGCGCTTTGTAATGGGTGGGCTTTTAAAACTCCCACTCGGTGCGCAATTCGCATCTGTTGATGCCAGGCGTGATTCAATTCTGCGCTTCTGCCTCGCAATATTACATGCGTCAAGGATAGTACTTCAACAGTATCACATTCATGTAGTGTTTTTCCAAACCATGTCTCAAGCAATGGCATGGCTCTGGGCAGAACACCTACTTGCCACGCAGTAGGCCTTGGTTTGATTCTCGCAGGAACCAAATATTTTGTACTATTTATTTCGATCTGTTTCGTTTGTTTCCCCCAACGACGCGTCGACGACATCACCGAAATTTCCGCGAAAGAAGCTCTTTATTGTTTCATACATTTCCTTATAAATCGTGTTACGTGACAGAGGGGGATGGGTGAACTCGCAGTTTTCTCGTTGAGACGGCGCAGAACGTGTTATCCTTTTATTTGATCTTTTTTTTTGTATTGTATCGCCAGTACATCGCTGTTACATGGCTTAGATGCATTAGCACTCGGCAAGTGTTGGTGAATAGCTTAACGCTTACGATGCTCACCTTCGGAGCGGAAGGGCTAGATTAGACTCCCAACACCACTCCAAAAGTTTCTTTTTAAATATTTTTTATCCGTTCTATGTGACATATTGGTGGACCGACAAGAGCAGCTTTGACGTTTATTCAGCATAGAAATGCTTACACATTGAAAAGTGATCTTCTTATAATTTGTTTGTGTCGCCACTACAATACTTCCATACTGTTGAGATATACCCACCTCCTATAGGCGCCGGTATCTGTCCTATGGAAAGGATGGCTTGATTCTGAGCGTAAAACCAGAGGTTCGAAACCCAGCACCACAATGTTTTCAGCGTAACGAAAGTATGCGATAATGAGCCCAGTTCATTTAATCCCACAAAAATTAGGGGGACCCTTAAGCTTCGCCTTTAAGAGTTGAGCGCGATAGCGATACCCTGTCTCTAGTGCGTACTTCAACCACTTGGTGCATACCTGCTATGCAGTAACCAACTGGGCTAGTTGGTTATGCATACTTAAAATTAACAGCGCAAAGAACGGACGGCCACTCAAAGGAAACACACAGCACAAGCGCTGACTTCCAACTGAAAATTTTATTGATACGAGAGCATCTTATAAATGCACGTGACCACAGTTAAGGAACACCAGAGCGGAAAAAAGGGGGGGAGAAAGAAAAGACTGAAAAAAAAAATGATGAAAAGGTAAAAAAAGCAACTGATAAGGGCCCCTGCTGTGCACCCACTACGTGGTGTTAACGGAATACGCGCAGTAACGTAATGGGGCTTTCTGTAATGGGTGCCCGGCTTTAAACCACGAAGTCGTTATGATAGTCACATGTTATGTCACCCGATGGCAATGTGCGCTTGTACCACGCAATATCACTGCGATATTAAATTTATTTATTTATTTATTTATAAAATACTGCGGACAAAAAGTCCAAGCAGAGTGAGCAAAATACATAACAAATAACAGAAAACAAGGTTGCAAGGTGTTTTTACAAAATGTTGTTGGTTGTAAGACGGAGGGTTACGAAAAAAAAAAACAATTTACCAACTTGGCCATAATACAATTCTAAGGAAGTAATAAAAGAACAACAGTATTTGCACAAATGGTCACGGGTTTTGGGGGAATGCTTCCGTTAGTTTATTCCAATCAGCTATAGTTTGTGGGAAAAAGGAGTAGCGAAAAGTGTCAGTCCTTGCGAAGATTGGCGTTAGGGAATGAGGATAGTGGTACCGAGTGGGTCTGCTTAACAAGGGGAAAACATATGCTGCGGTGTCCAAGGATAGCTTATGGTTAACTATGTCGGAAAGAAACTGTAGACGACTTTTTTTTCTCCGAGTTTGTAATAATTCAGTACTATTTGCAGTTAGTAGTGCATTGGGGGGAGTCAGTTGACTTAAATTTACTATAAATAAATCGTACTGCTTTCCTTTGAATTCTTTCTAGGTTTTGAATGTTAATTTTTGTGTGGGGATCCCAAACTATGGAGGCGTGCTCAAGTTTTGGCCTAATTAAGGAAAAGTAGGATAGGAGTTTAACACTAGGCGGGACAGTCTTGAGCTTGTGGCGGAGAAGGCATAATTTCCGGAAAGCGGCAGAGCAAATGTTATTTATGTGTATATTCCAGGATAAGGTACTCGTTAACGTTAGACCTAAGTATTTATAGGAGGCTACATTAAGCAAAGGTACTTCAGCTAAATTGTATGTGTGGTCTAAGGGGACTTTTTTGCGCGTTAGAGGGAGATACACACATTTATTTGCATTAAGAAGCATTCCCCATTGTTCACACCATTTTGAGACATTGCCCAAGTTAGTATTAAGGTCGCATTGGTCACTAATGCAGGTTACTTCTCTAAACAAAACACAATCGTCCGCAAATAGACGAATTTGTACAGGGGTGCTAATTACATTGACAATGTCATTTATGTAGACCAAAAACAGTAGGGGGGCCGAGTACACTCCCCTGCGGAACGCCAGAAGTCACCGGAAGGCAGCCGGATTGTTGTTCTCCCACCTGAACGTATTGGTTGCGGTTGTGGAGATAAGCTGAGATCCAGGAGATAAATGTTATATTGCGACGCCTATACACCGGACGCGTGTGCTTGTGAAGCATGAAAGTTATTTTCACTGGTTTTCCAAGCACAGGAAGTTATTTTTACTGTATCTCCAATCATAGGCGTGGCTTTGTGGTAGAACAACTGCTTGCCACGCAGACGGCCTGTGTTCGATCCTCACTCGGACCCGAAAATTTTTATTATTTATTTTATTTGCATTTTCCTCGATTTTTCGGTCACGGACAAGATGATTTTTCGCTCACAACCAATGACGCCGACACCGACGCCGGGATTTCTGAGAAACGAGCTTTTTAATGCCATCGCGTTAATAACTAATTGCTTCGGTTTTCTGGTCAATGGTGTATTTAAATGGGAGAAATCCTAGGCAGTGGTTCCCCTGATGCGTTGGATTCACTGCAATAGTTGCCCAAAAGCAGTCGAACAGTTTAGGCCCTTATCACCCCCCGATAAGGCTAAACTTTTGTATGACGTCACACCTTGCAGCGATGAACCGACCATGCATTCTATCTGAGCCAAGGGCTCCCCCTGATGCGTTGGCTTCGTTGCAATAGTTGCCCAAAAGCAGTCGAAAAAGTTAAGGCCCTTATCACCCACGATAAGGATCAACTTTTGTCTGACGTCACACCTTCGCAGAGATGAGCCGATATGCATTCTTTCCGAGCTAAGGGTTCCCCCTGATGCGCTTGGCTTCGCTGCAATAGTTGCCCAAAAGCAGTCGAAAAAGTTGAGACCCTTATCACCCACGATAAGGCTCAAATTTTGTCTGACGTCACACCTCGCAGCGATGAGCCGATATGCATTCTTTCCGAGCTAAGGGTTCCCCCCGATGCGTTGGCTTCTTCCAAATAGTTGCCCAAAAGCAGTCGAAAAAGTTGAGACCCTCATCACCCACGATAAGGCTCAACTTTTGTCTGACGTCACACCTCGCAGCGATGAGCCGATATGCATTCTTTCCGAGCTAAGGGTTCCCCCGGTGCGTTGGCTCCTTCGCAATAGTTGCCCAAAAGCAGTCGAAAAAGTTGAGACCCTTATCACCCACGATAAGGCTCAACTTTTGTCTGACGTCACACCTCGCAGCGATGAGCCGATATGCATTCTTTCCGAGCTAAGGGTTCCCCCGGTGCGTTGGCTTCTTCGCAATAGTTGCCCAAAAGCAGTCGAAAAAGTTGAGGCCCTTATCACCCACGATAAGGCTCAACTTTTGTCTGACGTCACACCTCGCAGCGATGAGCCGATATGCATTCTTTCCGAGCTAAGGGTTCCCCTGATGCGTTGGCTTCGCTGCAATAGTTGCCCAAAGCAGTCGAAAAAGTTGAGACCCTTATCACCCACGATAAGGCTCAACTTTTGTCTGACGTCACACCTCGCAGCGATGAGGCGTTATGCATTCTTTCCGAGCTAAGGGTTCCCCCCGGTGCGTTGGCTCCCTCGCAATAGTTGCCCAAAAGCAGTCGAAAAAGTTGAGACCCTTATCACCCACGATAAGGCTCAACTTTTTGTCTGACGTCACACCTCGCAGAGATGAGCCGATATGCATTCTTTCCGAGCTAAGGGTTCCCCTGATGCGTTGGCTTCGCTGCAATAGTTGCCCAAAAGCAGTCGAAAAAGTTGAGACCCTTATCACCCACGATAAGGCTCACCTTTTGTCTGACGTCACACCTCGCAGCGATGAGCCGATATACATTCTTTCCGAGCTAAGTGTTCTCCTGATGCGTTGGCTTCGCTGCAATAGTTGCCCAAAAGCAGTCGAAAAAGTTGAGGCCCGTATCACCCCCCGATAAGGCTCAACTTTTGTCTGACGTCGCACCTCGCAGCGATGAGCCGATAAGCTAAGTGTTCCCCTGATGCGTTGGCTTCACTGCAATACTTGACCAAAAGCAGTCGAAACAGTTGAGGCTTATCACCCACGATAGGGCTTAACGAAGAAAAAAATTGTCGCAACACGGGCATTTGATCCTTGTACCTCACGCCCCGCAAGCGAGTGCCTATACCATTGAGCTAAGCACCAACGCTTCCTTGGCCTGACTGCATCTGAGCCATGTGAATGCGTCCTACCTGCGAAGAAAAGAAAATGACTTTCATCGGAGCATGGCGATTCGAACCTTGTCACTATCACACCGAAGGCGAGCGCCTTAACCACTCAGCTAAGCACCGATGCTTTCTTGGCCTGAATGCATCTGAGCCATGTGAATGCGTCCTACCTGCGAAGAAAAAAAAAGACTTTCATCGGAGCATGGCGATTCGAACCTTGTCACTATCGCACCGAAGGTGAGCGCCTTAACCACTGAGCTAAGCACCGATGCTTTCTTGGCCTGAATGCATCTGAGCCATGTGAATGCGTCCTACCTGCGAAGAAAAAAAAAAGGACTTTCATCGGAGCATGGCGATTCGAACCTTGTCACTATCGCACCGAAGGTGAGCGCCTTAACCACTGAGCTAAGCACCGATGCTTTCTTGGCCTGAATGCATCTGAGCCATGTGAATGCGTCCTACCTGCGAAGAAAAAAAAGACTTTCATCGGAGCATGGCGATTCGAACCTTGTCACTATCGCACCGAAGGTGAGCGCCTTAACCACTGAGCTAAGCACCGATGCTTTCTTGGCCTGAATGCATCTGAGCCATGTGAATGCGTCCTACCTGCGAAGAAAAAAAATGACTTTCATCGGAGCATGGCGATTCGAACCTTGTCACTATCGCACCGAAGGTGAGCGCCTTAACCACTGAGCTAAGCACCGATGCTTTCTTGGCCTGAATGCATCTGAGCCATGTGAATGCGTCCTACCTGCGAAGAAAAGAAAATGACTTTCATCGGAGCATGGCGATTCGAACCTTGTCACTATCGCACCGAAGGTGAGCGCCTTAACCACTGAGCTAAGCACCGATGCTTTCTTGGCCTGAATGCATCTGAGCCATGTGAATGCGTCCTACCTGCGAAGAAAAGAAAATGACTTTCATCGGAGCATGGCGATTCGAACCTTGTCACTATCACACCGAAGGCGAGCGCCTTAACCACTCAGCTAAGCACCGATGCTTTCTTGGCCTGAATGCATCTGAGCCATGTGAATGCGTCCTACCTGCGAAGAAAAAAAAAGACTTTCATCGGAGCATGGCGATTCGAACCTTGTCACTATCGCACCGAAGGTGAGCGCCTTAACCACTGAGCTAAGCACCGATGCTTTCTTGGCCTGAATGCATCTGAGCCATGTGAATGCGTCCTACCTGCGAAGAAAAAAAAGACTTTCATCGGAGCATGGCGATTCGAACCTTGTCACTATCGCACCGAAGGTGAGCGCCTTAACCACTGAGCTAAGCACCGATGCTTTCTTGGCCTGAATGCATCTGAGCCATGTGAATGCGTCCTACCTGCGAAGAAAAGAAAATGACTTTCATCGGAGCATGGCGATTCGAACCTTGTCACTATCACACCGAAGGCGAGCGCCTTAACCACTCAGCTAAGCACCGATGCTTTCTTGGCCTGAATGCATCTGAGCCATGTGAATGCGTCCTACCTGCGAAGAAAAAAAAAGACTTTCATCGGAGCATGGCGATTCGAACCTTGTCACTATCGCACCGAAGGTGAGCGCCTTAACCACTGAGCTAAGCACCGATGCTTTCTTGGCCTGAATGCATCTGAGCCATGTGAATGCGTCCTACCTGCGAAGAAAAAAAATGGACTTTCATCGGAGCATGGCGATTCGAACCTTGTCACTATCGCACCGAAGGTGAGCGCCTTAACCACTGAGCTAAGCACCGATGCTTTCTTGGCCTGAATGCATCTGAGCCATGTGAATGCGTCCTACCTGCGAAGAAAAAAAAAGGACTTTCATCGGAGCATGGCGATTCGAACCTTGTCACTATCGCACCGAAGGTGAGCGCCTTGACCACTGAGCTAAGCACCGATGCTTTCTTGGCCTGAATGCATCTGAGCCATGTGAATGCGTCCTACCTGCGAAGAAAAAAAAAGGACTTTCATCGGAGCATGGCGATTCGAACCTTGTCACTATCGCACCGAAGGTGAGCGCCTTAACCACTGAGCTAAGCACCGATGCTTTCTTGGCCTGAATGCATCTGAGCCATGTGAATGCGCCTTACCTGCGAAGAAAAAAAAGGACTTTCATCGGAGCATGGCGATTCGAACCTTGTCACTATCGCACCGAAGGTGAGCGCCTTAACCACTGAGCTAAGCACCGATGCTTTCTTGGCCTGAATGCATCTGAGCCATGTGAATGCTTCCTACCTGCGAAGAAAAAAATTGCACCATCTCCCGCTAAAGGGAACCATGTGTAGATGTGAAGCAGCGGGCGCTAACGCTTACATTGGCGGTGGCGTTGACGCTGGTGCTCATCGCAGCGTTGCGCAGGACAGAAAACTGGGGAGGCGCAAAGCACGCAGTGATGGAGCGGTGTTTCCTACTGGAACATGCCAATCGCTGCTAATGGGCAATGAGAGACAGAAGACTCCGACTGGACACAGAGACCCGCACTCCGCTTTTAGTTAACGCGCACGCTGCGAATTTTTATTGTTCAACAACGCACAGGAGAAATCTCCCACCGGCACCACCTTGGAGGTCAAGATCCATTGCCATATATACGGGGTGGCCAGTGAACGGTTGTGCAGCGCGAGCAGTCGGTTTTTTCAACCAAGAAACTCGCTAGCAGACGCTGCCTGCGTCGGCGCCGCGAGGCGAGAGAGGGGGGGAGCGTAGGAGAGGAGAGAGAGGGGGGGGGACGCGCATGCGCAGTGGGAGTATGGACGCCGCGGGCAGGGATGCCTAGAGGAGAGAGGGGGGAGCGTAGGAGAGGAGAGAGAGGGGGGGACGCGTATGCGCAGTGTGGGAGTATGGACGCCGCGGGCAGGGGATGCCTAGAGGAGAGAGGGGGGGGAACGTGGGCGGGGAGAGAGGAGGGGAGGCGCATGCGCAGTGAGGGTGTGGTTGCCGCGGGGAGGGATGCCTAGAGGAGAGAGAGGGGGGAGAGGAGGTTTTTATTATTTTTTTTGAAAGGTTTGCGCATGCGCAGTAAGGGTGGTCACGCCGGCACACCACCACCACCACCGGATTAAGCTTCGCCATAAGATGCTTCACATCTAAAAAAGGACTTTCATCGGAGCCTGGCGATTCGAACCTTGTCACTATCGCACCGCAGGCGAGCGCCTTAACCACTGAGCTAAGCGCCGATGCTTTCATGGCCTCAATGCATCTGAGCCATGTGAATGCGTCCTACCTGCGAAGAAAAAAAAAGGACTTTCATCGGAGCATGGCGACTCTACCCTTGTCACTATCGCACCGCAGGCGAGCACCTTAACTACTGAGCTAAGCACCGATGCTTTCTTGGCCTGAATGCATCTGAGCCATGTGAATGCGTCCTACCTGTGAAGAAACACAAATTGTCCAGGGAACAAAAATGCATTTAGTTTGAATCCATGGCTTCCTAGAGAACGAAGAAAGTTTTTGCCAAACTTCATACAGGCACGGCTCTAACCCTTTTAACTACATTGCACTCTGAACCTAAGAGGTATTTTGATCTATGTAGTGGTACAGGAAGAAAGAGATCTATTAGATAGTTGTACAGCTTTTTCTTTGGGACTGCATGCAGATAATCAATGAAAAAAAAATGTGCCCTATGTATTCTAGAAGTCTCAACTTGACGTAGAAAGGTTTGTCGGGGACCATGTGCCACGGCACTTGTTACCAAAACTTTGTTTGTGCGAGGAGGTGGCGCAGGCGAACTTGCATCATTGCTTCAGTGCCACAATGAGTCCGCCTCGCCGCTCCTGGGGGCAGCGCACGCGCAACTTTAGCTTCTGTAGTGGCATCTGGTGGCATATTCATCATCTACGTCCAATGTCGCCAATTTCTGGCTATTAAAATCACCATATTTTAAAATTTAACCGAAAAATTAACCAAATTTTAATAAATCGATTTTGGATGCATTTGTGACCAGAAAAGTAAGTCCATAATATCCTGCACATGACGTCACACGCGCATGGCAAAATGGCGGTCGCCGGCGGTGGCAGGTGACTTCTAGGGCTCGTTTTGCACTTAAGTATTCTTTTATGACCAACTTTTCAGATATTTAATGGCATAATAGACCCTCTACTTCTAGTTTTCACAAGATGCCACAAATTGATGGGCGACCGTGTCACGGCTTCTTTAACACAGGAACGAGCCTCTTGAGCTGCGTTCTAAATACAATGAAAGCGTGGAGGCAACGCTCATTGCGTTTCATTCAAAGTGCACGTTGTGTCTCTTTCTTCGTCTGAGTTGTTTTCGCTGCTGTATTTCTTAACGATGAACCCATGCCGACAAGCTGAAGTCTTTGCCCTTTTAATCTACAAAGCACATGGGCAGCATAATTATCACTACCAGGAACGGCATCGACAAATTAAGTGTGCAACTTCGCGAGTGCGTGTGCGTGTTCCCTTACGGACGCGTAGCGGGTACTTCGCCAATCTGCGAAAGGAAGAGTTATGCCCGCACACTATACAGAAGCCTCTTCGTGTCTTTACCGACTAACACGCTGCTTACTCGGAAATATTTCGCCCAGCCTCGGAGGATGCTACAGCTGCCGCTATTCAAAGAATCCTTCGTAGGCATGAAAAAGCCGACAGACCAATAGAAATTATCTGGACGCCGGGGCATACGGGTGTGCCCGGGGGCAATACGGCGGTACACGCCGCTGCTGCTTCTGCAGGTGGGTCGACTAAACTTTCTCTGCCCCCCACCCCTCAGGGTAAACCCGTATGAGCTCTTAAGTCAAATGGCTCCCTCGGTAGCCACAATGCACTACGTGCGCGCGTCCCTACGTCATGCTAGTAAAAAACGCATTACGCAGGTTACCCCGCCAGTCCTCTTTTCCAGCAAGTGTCCACTTTCGCGCTCTCAGGAAGTCTTTATCAATAAGGTCTACGCAAATTCTGCATACACACCGTATTCTATAGCTAAATGGCGACAACCGGACATTGCGACTGCGACGTGCAATCATTGCGGGCTGCGCTGCCGCGCAGACCTTCACCACTTGTTATGGCAATGTTCCGCTTTTGATAAAGGGCGAATGGCCATACAGGCTTTGGAGTGCACAAATTTTCGTGAAGCGCTGCTTACGGACCCGGACACACAGTTATTATTTGCGCAATATGGTAGTCAGAGCGGCCTGATCAGAGTGGTTTAGGGGGTCTGACAAACCACAGTACTGACCACACACCGCCTCAGCACAAGTGATTGTGACTAAGTGCAACCCTACGACACTATGCAATGTTAGTATTATTTGAAAGCCCCGCTTATCCCCACAGAGGTCTTGCGCCTCCCTCTTTTTCAATAAAGGACTTTCCATCCATCCATCCGTAGTGGGCACTTCGCATCTCTACTTGCAGTAGGCATTTTACGATAGCTTGAAACGCGCACAGACGTTCCTCTCCTTGTGGCACGGTGTACATTGAGAAGCGAAGTCAGGCTAGTGTTTGAGAAGGCGATGCGAATAGGCCCGATTACGCTATCGCGTTCTGCTCTTGAAGGTGAAATCCTCCAAGCTTTCTTTACGACACTCAGCGTTCCTCCTCCACCGCTACTGCACTACACCGTTCTCGCGTGGTTCGTCACATATAAACACCTATGGTCATTAACCCTTTGTATCCCAGCGTCCACGTATAATTATTGGTGGGGTTTAACGTCCCAAAAATACGATGTGATTACGAGAGACGCCGTAGTCGTGGCCGTAGTGGAGGGCTTCGGAAATTGACCACCTCGGATTCTTTAACGTGCCCCTAAATCTAAGCACACGGGCCTCAAGCATTTTCGCCTCCATCGAAAATGCGGCTGCCGCGGCGAGTAGCGTCCTCATATGTGACACTTGTTTTCTTCTAGAACTAAAGCTAAATTTTCTAGGTATCTGGTTTATTTCCTATAAACTACTTTCTATGTATTGTATGTATGTACAAACTACTTTCTATTTCCTATAAACTACTTTCCTATCTATTGTATTTGCACATACGCAAAAAAATATTCACTTGGGATACAAAGGGTTAAAAATAAATTCTTCCAAAGTGCACGCAGACACCACTTTAGTTCGGAGCAAGATATTTATTTCCTGCACGCACACGCGATGTCCTAGTACATGGCCCTTACGACATCCTCGTACAGAAACGGATACTTGGCCATCTTCTCGTCCAGCCACTTCTCGACCTCGCGGCCGTGGTTCTGCGTCCAGAGCAGCGCACGTTCGGCCTCGGACAACGCGCCGACAAACGCCAGGTCCACTCTTCGAGGAAATCGGCGACGCCGAGAGAGGTCTTCGTGGAAGTTTTTGATCTGCAGAGTAGATGCGATACTTACGAGGTTGGCTCAAATCAATGAAAGCACGATAACCTCTCAGTGAAGTTGGGTGTGCTTATAAATAAGCAAGTGAATGGCTATTTAGTTTGCACTGCATTCAAAGATTGAATAGGGGAGGTGCTGGTGGCTGCCCGTTCATGGTTCTGGCGCTCATCGCTTCCCATATGGAACCATTACAGTTTTCTTATAATAATAATAATAATAATAATAATAATAATAATAATAATAATAATAATAATAATAATAATAATAATAATAATAATAATAATAATAATAATCTTAATAATAAAAATAATAATAATAAAAATAATAATAATAATGCTTATATTGATGGAAGAAGTTGCGCTTAAGTGAGTTCTACGCACTTCAATCCACCCAGCTATAGTATCCTCGCAGTGAAGCCAGTTTTCATGACTAGCGGCTGTATTTTGTGGATGGCATCCATTAGAGGGTGTTCATGTACCTTAGTAAACCGATCGACGCTGCGGACTCCGGTGACGACGGTCCGTATGGCATGCTTCAGAGAAGATCCCGTTCCGTACCTGGAAAGAAACGATATGGCCAACCAATGTCTTTTACACACACCGTGTTTGCACCGATATTAGATGAAAAATTTGTTGTCATTGAACGTTAAGGCTAAGGAGAGAACAGGCGCAGGCGTATGCTCTCACGAGACTTTCATTAAGTTACTTTGAGGTTATCAATCAATTGGATTCTGCTGCCAGAGAGGAGCGTGCAGTGTATAGGCCTCACTTGCGAATGAGCTTCTTGAGGTTCTTCAAGAGGAAGTCTGAGGCGAGCTCCTCGCCCGCTGGAGTCTCCATAAGGCTCTCGAATATGTACTGCATCTTGCCTGGAAACTCGGGCTTGTCCAAGGCGTGATTCAGGAGTCTGTAAAGAAAAAAAAAATATTTTGGAGCTTTCAGTACTCCCTCGACATTTCGCTATGGTTCGTGGCTACGACGTCGTGGAGGAAGGGAAAAGGCTAGGTGCGGTATTGAGGAAATACGCCAAGTCATGTCGATATCTAGTTGTCCTTCGAGAAGTCGGGTGATGTGAAGTGCAGGGGTGCTCACGCACCTTGACAGGCTATTTTCACCGCATGGAGCCCGAATATCCTGTAGGCGTGCTTCCCAGCGGGATGTCTGCCATGCCGAAATCGGCGTATTCACCGCTGTGTGAAAGATAGTTCTGTGTACCTGCGGTGGCGCCACCTAGAGGCGAGGATACGCGGGACCATGAGGAACGCTGCTCTATCGGTCATGGGAGCTTATCCCGAAGACTCGTTCACCCGAATGAGACTCCGTTCGTGAGACCCGACTCACGAGCTGGAGTGAACTTTATTCCTCCTGACGTGGTGAAATGAACATCGTCGATTCAGCATCTCGTATTTGTCTTACATCAGCTCTATTTCTTTTGTTCATTTATAGCGAAGGTAGCATACGAGGGTTTATTGGTCAGCTGCCACCTCGTGCACAGATCGCGTGTCACATGACGCCCTCCGACAAAAAAACGTGTTTCACACTTACCCCTTGTGGGTGTGCTATCACCCCCTGTCAGGTCGTTTGCGCCTCATGGCGCGCGCGTCTCGCGGAGAAGCCGCAGCTAGGGTTGACAGCCGCCGAGCGGAAGGTGGCGTTGTGTTCGCGCGGGTGATTATCATCATCATCGTTAAGGTTAGCGTGGTAGCGCCAGCAGCGCCGCTGGGCGGCGAAGCTGGCGGGCGAACGGGAAAAGTTCAGTCTCTTTGGCGTTGGAGCGGCGATCAGGATGGACGCCTCCTGCATGGGGTAAGCGGGATGCGGCAGCCGCGGGTCGCTTCCCGTGGGCCCCTCGTGGTGAGTCGACCATCGGTGACGCCGCGTTCGCGTTACCTTGTGTTTGTTATGTTGATTGAGTGTATTGGAATTTGTATAATTGTTTTAGCGTGTTTGATTTACCTGATCCGGCTAGCCAGCTCGTTTATGTAAAAGGAAGTGAATAAATGTACACGATGTTGGTTTGGTTCGCACGTGTCTACTGTCTCCGTGTGCTCCGAGAGCGGCGCTCTCACTTCACAGACCCCACACCCGTTAACTACGAGTGCCGCTGGCCAACACTCCCAACTATCATACATACAGAAACACCCAACTTCCGTCGTAGCGCAATTGGTAGATCATCGGAGGCGTCATACGAGTGCTGTGGCTGTTGATACCACCGACGGAAAGGGCGTATTTGCGGCCGCTTTATTTCGGTTTCAATTCATCTAAATTGAATAGTTCCGTCAGGTTATTTCCCCCTATCAGATGTAGCGACGCGGCGCCGGCGAGCAGCAGGGGGAGGGGCATTCGCTCACTCAGCGATGCGGTGGCGCCCTCTCTATCATGGCGCCGGAGTCAGACACATGTTACCGGAAACGTTTTTAGTAATATTAAGTTAATTATTGCGATTACTTTTGGGTTATTTCTGTTAATTATATTATTTTCAATACTAGCCTTTACTAGCCTTTTTATGGCCAGTATTGAGCGCTTCACTGTGAGCGTGATCGCGCCACAGAAGCTCCATGGATAAACGACAAGACAGGCCTCTCCGCACTTAAAGAAATTCGTTTTTTATTAAATGCGAAGCATTTCTTAGCGAACTTCGGCGACTTTGAGCGTATCTATCTATCTAGCTATCTAGCCGCCTACGACTTTGTGCTCTCCTGGCCGTATCGTTAATGGGATTTATACCAAATTTGGTATGCCATAACATGACCGTATTGCGAACATAAATGGCTGGTCATATCATGAAAATCATGACTAGCTTGTCATGAAAAGCATGATTTACCTACCACGCTCATGGCGGGCTCCCAGCCGTTTGGTTAGCCTGATATACACCAAATTTGGTATTGAGTGACGTGACTGTATGACGAACATAAATCATCAGTGGTAATAATATGAAAATCATGACTTGTCATGTGCGACATGACTTGCATGCCACGCTCATGGCGCGCTCGCGGCCGTTTCGTTAGCCTGATATACACCAAATTTGGTATTGAGTGACGTGACTGTATGACGAACAAAAATGACCAGTGGTAATATGAAAATCATGACTTGTCATGTGCGACATGACTTGCATGCCACGCTCATGGCGCGCTCACGGCCGTTTCGTTAGCTTGACATACACCAAATTTAGTATTGAGTGACGTGATTGTATGACGAACAAAAATGACCAGTGGTAATATGAAAATCATGACTTGTCATGTGCGACATGACTTGCATGCCACGCTCATGGCGCGCTCACGGCCGTTTCGTTAGCTTGACATACACCAAATTTGGTATTGAGTGACGTGATTGTATGACGAACAAAAATGACCAGTGGTAATATGAAAATCATGACTTGTCATGTGCGACATGACTTGCATGCCACGCTCATGGCGCGCTCGCGGCCGTTTCGTTAGCTTGATATACACCAAATTTGGTATTGCGCGACGTGACTGTATGACGAACATAAATGACAGGTCCTAACATGTAAAACATGACATGCAAATTTTGTAAAGCATGATTTGGCTGCTTCGCATTACATCGATTCCCACAGTGCGTGGGATCTGCCGGTTTTTTTTCATTCATTAGATATATACCATTGATGGTACATTTCGGCTAGCGGGCTTACTGTGTAAAAGGTGGAAATAAATGCCTTGTTGTTGGTTTGTGCTACTGCTCGTACTTTGTCCTTTGTTCCTATGGCAAGAGAAACTCGAAAACAAGTCATGTTTACAGAAAATTCATATTTTTCCATTACAACTGAAAACTATAAAATACATTTAATATATGAAATGGTTGAAAATTAAGGTTCCGAAGTAAGTTGAGCGAAGCTTGCATAACGCCAGTATGAGAACAGAAAAGTTCTGACCAATAACGAAAGCCTAGCTGCAACGAAGGCGCGGTATCGGAAATGTATTATCAAATGCGAAGCATTTCTTAGCGAACTTCGGCGACTTTGAGCGTATCTATCTATCTATCTATCTATCTATCTATCTATCTATCTATCTATCTATCTATCTATCTATCTATCTATCTATCTATCTATCTATCTATCTATCTATCTATCTATCTATCTATCTATCTATCTATCTATCTATCTATCTATCTATCTATCTATCTATCTATCTATCTATCTATCTATCTATCTATCTATCTATCTATCTATCTATCTATCTATCTATCTATCTATCTATCTATCTATCTATCTATCTATCTATCTATCTATCTATCTATCTATCTATCTATCTATCTATCTATCTATCTATCTATCTATCTATCTATCTATCTATCTATCTATCTATCTATCTATCTATCTATCTAATCTATCTAGCCGCCTATTTGTGCTCTCGTGGCCGTATCGTTAATGGGATTTATACCAAATTTGGTATGGCATAACATGACTGTATGACGAATATAAATGGCTGGTCATATCATGAAAATCATGACTAACTTGTCATGAAAAGTATGGTTTACATGCCACGCTCATGGCGCGCTCGCGGCCGTTTCGTTAGCTTGACATACACCAAATTTGGGATTGAGTGACATGACTGTATGACAAACATAAATGACAAGTGGTAATATGAAAATCATGACTTCATGAGCGACATGACTTGCATTCCACGCTCATAGCACGCTCGCGGCCGTTTCATTAGCTTGATATACACCAAATTTGGTATTGAGTGACATGACTGTATGACGAACATAAATGACAAGTGGTAATATGGAAATCATGACTTGTCATGTGCGACATGACTTGCATGCCACGCTCATGGCGTGCTCGCGGCCGTTTCGTTAGCTTGAGATACACCAAATTTGGTAATGAGTGGCATGACTGTATGACGCACATAAGTGGCAGGTGGTAACATGAAAATCTTGGCATGCATGTCATCTACAATGCCATTTACATGCCACGCTCATGGTGCGCTTGCGTCCAGTTCGCTAGCTTGACATACACCAAAATTGGTATAGCGCGACGTGACTGTATGACGAACACAAATGACAGGTCGTAACATGTAAAACATGACATGCAAATTATGTAAAGCATGATTTGCTCCTTCCTGGCTGCTTCGCATTACATCGATTCCCACAGTGCGTGGGATCTGCCGGCTTTTCTACTTTGTTCTACATAATAGTACTGTACATATATACGCGTCATTATGCGATGGGGCGTCTAAGCGGCTTTCCTTGCATCATGTGACAACACTAGACAGTTTTACGTCATA
>JALIZH010010121.1:0-18227 GCA_030522465.1 Rhipicephalus appendiculatus
CGTTCTTCAATAAACCAGTAGTGAATCCGCGCTCGTTTGTGATTTCGTTCTACCTTGGTGTCCCGTTCTGCTGCGCAGTTTTTTCAGAAGGCGATGTAGTACAGTGCTTGGCGATTTAAACGCGATACTCGGAGAACGTGGCAGCTAGCGGTGAGGATGACGACGAGGAGGAGAGCGCTCGTGACGCGTGGTGACCGCGTCTGGTAAACAGTCGTTCAGTCCGTGGTTCTCGCTGGATGCGGTGGAGCGCTTCAATCTTTCGTAAATTATGCGCCTGCCAGCTCCAGCCGCTTCGCGCGGCGTGGCACGTGAGCGCAGTGTTTCGCAGCTATATCAAGCAGCGCTCCACAGGATGTAATCACTATGAGTCACAAACAATCGCGCTCTCACCACCACTCTCACCACAACGCGCACGGAGTATTGCGCTTCAATCATCGAGCACTGTACATTCTTTCATGTTGCTGTAGCCTTCAATTAAACTGCACTCTTAGGTGCAGGTGACTGCAAGGCAGCTGTCGTATTAATTTCTCCTCGTGATAGGCACCGAACGCCTCAAAAGAAATCCAAGCGAACGTGCGTTAAATGGTCGCTGTTCCTCGAGCGAAGCAAGAAAATAAAAGCCTCCTGGGCCGCCGCCGTTTGAAATCGAGCATGAAATCGAAGCAGGGGCACGTGGCGGATCTCATTTGCATTGGTAATGCTCCTTACATTGGTGAAGGGCGCCGGTGTCGCGTGAAAGCCCGACGCGCTGAAAAACGAAATGCGACGCAAACAAGGGGATGCTCCACCGCAGCAGATAATGTTATGACTGAACACTTCACTCGAAAACTTAAACAGCCAGCACGCGGGGCTTTTCAGCGGCCGCGGTGGCGCGCTGTCATATTACATTCGCCATCGGTTTTCGTGTATTGATGCTGGCGTGGGCCGAGTACCGGATGAGTTTCAGATTGACATCCCTATAGAGGTAAATATGGCGCTGTAATGGTTCATCTTCGAGGTGATGTTTTATATAATGTCTGTACATATCATGTGGTGATGCATCACTGAAATATGAACCGTACATACTTTTGTCCGTCATAGACTAAGCCATATGAAAGTGTCAGTGTACGCAGGTGAGATTTCCCTTCGTTATTCAGAATACAGTGTTTCGTGCGCGAAAGAGCACAAATCATACTTCTACCCTCTAGTTTTCATATCACACACAGTTTATACAATGAGCGCTACCATCGGACTGAAAATGTAGAAAAGTAGAATGGCATAAAGCGCCAAGGCGCAACCAGACGTAATCACATTGTCATTATCGGGAGTTGATGGTGCATTTTCAGGAAATTGTAGCTTGACAAAAAATGCGCTCTATTGGTGACTATTTAACGCAGAAACTTTGGCTAGTTGGTGGGTGTAGAACTTGAGCATCTTAGCAAGCGCAGCGGAACAAACACAAAAGAAGGGGACACGTAAAGAGGATGGACGCTAGACATTAACTGAAAGTGTGCTCACCATAAAACGATGAAAATGCACACAGCAGCTCGCGAAATCTACGAGGCAGATCTATGAGCGCACGTTCACTAGTTTTTCACGCGATAGAAGCAGCGTATATGAAGCGACATTGCAGGTATCGGCGTCAGTAGCGCCGCCTGCCCTTCTTCGTGGGTTCTGCGCATGCCTGTGCATTTTCATCGTTTTATATCAGAAAACTCTCAGTTGATGTCTAGCTTCGGTCCTGTTTACGTGTCTTTTTTCTTTTATGTTTGTTCCGCAGCGCTTTCTAAGCTGCACAAGTTCTTATTCGTGACAGTTACACAGGTTACTAAGGCGCGACACGACATGACAAGAACATTATGTCAGTCCTGGGGAACTCGGATCTAGAGAGCTGGAGGCCCCCCGAGAACAAGTTGTTGACTCCGCACACGATGGGAACAGCAGTTGAAATCCCGCCGCGATATTGTAGGCCCTCTAGATGGCCTGGAGTTGAATGTGAAGATTGCTGCTCTTCAGCGATTCCTCCCACATTGCTCCTTCGTGATGGGTGGCGAGGCGTTAAGGGCTGGACGCAGCCAGAGCATGTGGCCAAAGGAGCATGAGTCGTGGCCACATTTGGGGCACGACTGTGAGTGGTCAGGGTAAATCCTATTAATGAACTCAGGAGTGGGATACGAACGGATTTGCAGTCTGAGCGTGCTAGCCGGATGTTTGTTCAATTTGGGGTGGTGGGGGGTGGAAATATTCTCCTGGCCAGACGATACTGGGAAACAATTTCGTGGAAAGCACATAACGGACCCTTGTTGAGGGTGAAGATGTGGTCATTAACCAAGTTAAGGCGAAAACACGGCGACGTTTCGGGACCCGTACGGGTTCTTCGATCACACTAATCACACTACTCACACACTAACTACACTAAAACTCATCATACCAAATAACCCGCACGGGTCCCGAAACGTCTCTGTGTTTTCACCTCGACTTGGTCAGTGACCGCATCATGATACCTGACCAGATAAGCTTTCGTCAAACTCTTGACTATAACGGATCCTTGTATCGATGGCGACATCATTGCGAGGCTGGCTATCCGCGACAGCGCGGCACGGGATATCGCGGGCGCTATCCGGTGGGCCTGGTCGTTAGGATTACATTCGAGCGGGTTAACTGAGCGGAAAAGAATAACATTTAACCTACTTTCATAGGCTGGAAGTGTTCAAGAAAGTAATTGGGAACTGCATTTCCTAACTAGTGCGACATCACTGTGCGTGTTTAATTTCACTCAATTTGGCCATGTTATGTACTGGCTTAGTGTATATTCGTATCAACATATTCTGTATCTGTGTCACCTGAGATTGTTTCAACATTAGTATAGTTATCTGAGTGACCGTTGTGCTTATCTTTGACTGAATATTTCCTTTGTACGGGATCTCTAAACGCGACTTTAAGCGACTTTTTCTATACCTGCGAACATCGTAATCTTCAATTTTTTATCAAATGGAGCAGCTGGCGCCACCTAAAGGCACCATCTCCTAAACACTCGTAAAGAACTATGCGAATGGAAATGAGCAATGTTACTGAATTTCCGCACAGTGATGCAGATCAATTTTCTTATATGTATATAACAATGTCCAGCATAAGTGCTAGTAAACTTTGGGACAATACAAATGCACGTGAAGTTGTTTCAAATACTTCTACGTGCGACCAACGTCTACCATTCTAAGAAAAAAAAGGCAGTTCTTAATCGCATGAATGACAGCTTAACGAGCCAGCTGTGTTGCAAGCTATAGCAATGCTTTCTGTCGCACAAAAATTACGAAGGTTGTGTTCCAAATAGGAAGAACTCGGACTAAATGCCTGCATGTCTGCCGATGGGTTGAGAGGAATCGCGTCTACCACTTTCCTTCAAGTTTCGTTAAGCCAGCAAGTGGACGTTGATTGCTTCACTCCTGTCATATACCATTGCCAAATATATTTTATAATATTGCTCACGCGCAGGGGTCTCAAACATGCGGCCCGCCAACCTCTCGCTTGCGGCCCGCGGCCCGCACATCGGCTATATTCGTCCCATATATATATATTTTTTTCATAATAGGCATCTACATGCGCTAAACAGTCATGACTGATCTAAAGCATTACTTTCCTGAAGCACACACTCTGGTCACCATGTGTTTAAGCGTAACCGTGAAACAAAAACAGTATTTCAGCATCGGCGTCCAGATTTAACTCATTTTGGAGATCGGTATCGACATGTTGTGGCCCGAAATCGTGTTCAGAAATGACCAGTATATGAAATATGGGAAAGGTTTTCTTTTCAATGGTAACGTTTGCTGACAATGTGTGCGAACTAAACACCCCCCCCCCCCCCCGCCCATGACGTGGTCCTCGCGGGAATAAATGCTGCGGCTGCGGCCCGCTGCCTGAGATGAGTTTGAGACCCCTGCTCTAGGGTTTGATGTTTTTGGCGGGATGCGGGATAACCAAGTCTGAGGTGGGTAAATGGTGCCTACTTTTAACGCGAGAGCCTGAAAGAACGCGCTTCACGGATATTTCGGTGTCGGTGTCGGTGTCGGCGTCACGGGCTGGGAGCGAAAAATCATCATCTTGTCCGTGACCAAAGAATTGAGAAACATGCAAATTAAATAAATAATAAAAAATTAAAGCAGCTTCCCCTTAGGGGTGCTAAGCCTGAAGGAAGTGCGGAGCAGGCAGCCTTGTTTGTTTCTTTTCGGTTTTCTCTTTCTTTCCTCCTATCTGTCTCTCTTGTTCACTTTTCCAGTTTTTTTTCTTTGATTTTTTTTCTTTACTTCTATTCATTTCAACTTTCTTCTTATTTTTTTTCCTTTGTTCCTCTCTCTTTCTATTTATCACTTGCTTACTCTTTCCATTTTTATACGTAGTTTGGGTTGGCGTCTTTGCCTAGCCATACTAGTAACGTCGCACTTAATTTCATCATCAACGCGCTTGAAGAACAAGAGGAAGAAGGCTTCTGTTTGGCAGGCGCGAGCGCGCGCTCAATACGCTACATTTGGCTATGCTATATGTAGTTTTGCTTGCATTAATATCATCATCAAGGCGCTTGAAGAACAAGAGGGAGAAGACATATTAAAATCATGATCAAGGCGCTCGAAGAAAAAGAGGAAGAAGGCTTCTCTAGACTCTTAAGAAATGATCGAGTAAAAAAGGGTGTCTTTTTGTCCCACAACAATAATCGTCATCTATCTTGCGTCCCTTTGCTTGCATTATCGCCGCGCGCCCGGCAGTTTCAGGCCAAACGCTATGTCACGCGTTATCAGCGTGACATTGCATTCTTAATAGGAAAGTGGCCAGCGCGCTGAGTTTTCAAGAAAGGAAGCGCAAGACTGCCGGATGACGATTATTGTTGTGGGACAAAATGACACGATTTTTACTCGATCATTTTTTAGAGTTTGGCGAGCGCGCGCTCAATACGCTACATTTGTCTATGCTATATGGAGTTCTGCCTGCGTTAACATAACTATCAAGGCGCTCGAAGGACAACATGAAGAAGACTTACATTCAAATCATCACTAAGGCGCTCGAAGAACAAGAGGAAGAAGGCTTCTCTATGGCGCGAACGCCCGCTCAATATGCTACATTTGGCTATGCCATGTGTATTTTTGCCTGCGTTGATATCATCATCAAGGCGCTCGAAGAACAAGAGGAAGAATACTTCTCTTTGGCGCAAGCGCGCGTCCAGTATGCTAAAGCTGGCTATGCTATATGTGGTTTTGCCTGCGTTACGCCTAGCAACGACGACAGCATGCGACAGGCCACCCCCTAAAGTGTTCCTAACTTAAATTGTTGGGTTCGAATGAGAATCGAACCCAGGCCGTGCGCGCGCTAAGCAGGTAGTCTACCTAAAAGCTACACTACTGCTTGAAACTGCTTTGAAAATAAAACACACTCTATGAATGTCATGTAGAGGAAGGAGTCTACTTAACGCATGTACTAATATTGAACGGCAGAAGCGTAGAATCGCGCTAGGCCTCAAAATATGTGAATTGCAGCGAGTGGATCTTTAGAGGTCGACCCACTAAAAAGCGCTCCGATATATATCATGATCACCTGCAATAGCATCAACAAAGGCAGCAGCTCCGTAGGTTCGCGTGTTGCATTACGGACGCGTGATAGGCCCCTCGCTGACTCACAAAAGGAAGAATTATGGCGTAGTGGGCATTTGACAACTGTACTGTCAGGAGGCGTTCTAGGATAGCATGAAACGGCCAATGTTACATGCACAGTCGTTCGTTTACTTACGGCACGGTTGAGACATGCGCCTAGAACCAAAGCTAGGCTACCTATTGAGAAGGTGTTGTGCCCGGGGCCCGATTACACTATCGCGTTCTGCGCTTGAAGGCGGAGTTAAAGCGCCCTCAAAGTTGTTATCCAACTTGCTCCTTTATCACACCACGTTCGATGGTGGTACTTAAGTATGAACGAACTCAAACACGTCGTAGTTGGTTGCCTAAACTACACTTTAGTAGAAAAATACTTCGCAGTTCTTGTTGCGCTGCCGAAAAAAGGAGCGAATACTAAAACACAACACAAATTTTATTCCCTCAGGCAACTGCTCCGTGCGTGAGTCACAAGCACATTCTTTGTTCTCTTTTGTCTTTTTCGGCTCTGTCTGCAACGTTGTTGCTATAGCGCTCATCCTATTTTTCCCCTGATCCTCCTCCTCCAACATAGCAAGAGAGACAGAGGAACTTCATTCTAAATATAGCACTGCTCTGGCGCTCCACCGTAGAGGAGCATTACCCTCACCATCACACAACACACGTCCTCGGATGGGAGCACAATTGTATTTGTTCTACAAAAAAACATATACGGACGAAAATGGCATATTACATAGGAATAAAAAATAAAACGAGTCAGAGAAAGACGTCGCCACCTGTGTGCGAAATACGCCGTCGTACACAGACTTGCACGCTGACAAACATCCACGACTTAAACAGAAAAAAAAAAGAAAAAAAAATGTCGCGAGATCTGTCGTGATCGCGGCAGTCGCGTTTCGATGGAGGTGAAATCCTAGAGGCCCGTGTACTCTGCGATGTCAGTGCTCGTTAAAGAACGCCAGACGGTCAAAATTTCCGGAGCCCTCCACTATGACGTTCCTGATTATCTTATCGTGGTTCTTGGACGTAAACTACCAGATATTATCATTTATTATAAAAACGCGATAGCGCTCACACATCGGCGCATCACGTGCCACGGAGGACAAAACACGCTCCCCAGCTTCAAACAGAAAAGATGCGCCGAAAATGCACAAAAGAGGAAAATGGCACATCCAAGCACAGCTATCGCAGACCAGAAAAGAAACGAACTGTTCGGAGAGAAAAGTGTGACCAGTGGTCACCATTAACAGGTGTAATACGCAGTTGTGGCAGCAGGGTAAGGAACAGGAGGGCGAAGGCTCTGAGGAGATATTTTATGTTTCTGCCCTCATTACTTCCCACTGACCTCCTCCCCACCCCGCCACTCTTTGGGGCCACTGTGTGGTCTATAGGGCGGTCTATTTCCTCAGATGTGCGGCAACTGGCGACTATTGTGCCGCGCCTCACTTGCCAAGCACACGACAGATGGCGCGAACACCCAACTGATGTCACGAAGCAAACATTGCGTCAGGTCTCCCTGCAGGGGTCAGGGGGGGCAGCGGCTCCAAACACGGGTACGGAGAGAAGAGGCAAGGGCATATTATTAAGAGGCACGAGTATTACATGTACAATGTTGGGTATTTTAGGCAAATTTATGAGATTAAGCGATGTAATTCGAGCACATAGCAGCGCGCAGGTGAATTGAGATGTCTCATTCATTCGGAATAGTCGTTATGCGCTGACCATACTACACTTCGATTGTAATCTGAAAACGAAACGTAAGTGATTGCTGCTGAGTTTGCTGAGAAATGAAACGATAATTTTCGTCTAGCCCTTTGATGTGTTGGCACACATTTGTGTACACAACTTTTTATTGCGATAGCAATTATATGGACAGTCTCGACGGGTTTTTGCCGTCGCCGTTGCCGTCGCCGTCATGTCGCGTATGAAGTCCAAATTGATAAGATCCCCCTGCGCATCGTACGTTCTACCAGCGGGTAATAGCGGGCGAGCGGGAGTGGTGAACGCGGCTGAAGTAGCCATCAAACGAGCCGGCATCTCCGTCGCTCCGAGCCGCATGCGATAAGATCCCCCCCCAACTGTTCAACCGGCCCCGCCCGTCGTTCGCGAGCATGAAAAAATGCGAGGGGGGGGGGGGTCTCTCGAGCGACCTTCGATTTTACGACCGCGGTCGTCGCGGGCGTGCGCGTTATCTCCCCATCTCGGCAGCCGACAGCGGGCGGCCGGTGTACCCTTCTACGTGCTGCGCTCTAAACGCGAAGAGAATGTGGTGTGCAGACTGTCCCTGGAGCGGCCGTATTCTCTTAAACAAGCGTTTTCTAGAGTTTCGTGAGATCGGATCCAAATGAGTTAGCTGACAGCCTCACTTCGTATAACATTACAATTTGTTGCTATCGCATTCATTGCTTCACCCTTGCGGTGGAACTGTGACTTTTTTTGCTAGTTTATTCGACTAGTAGCTAAGGGAAAGCAAGATACATTGAATTTTGGGTGAATTGAAAGCCAAGCGCACTGCATCAGTCTTCATTTAACCTAATTTTGCAGTGTTATGTTGCATATGATCACTTTGCCGAAAACACTACCATGTTTATGAGTCATTCGTCATGCTGGTTTCTGCAGCCATTACAAAAGTATAATTTTTTCTCTCTCGAAATGAATATAACCAAGAACGAAACTAGACAATATTGCGAGCCCGATATTTGATTCTATGCATGCGAAAATAGAACAAGGCTGACTTCCGCATAAATAGATATCTAAATACAATTTAATTAATATTGAATACTACAAAACACTACAAAACACTACAATACTACAAAACACTATTGTCAGAGTAATATGCGATTATTTTGTTCCTATAGAATATCGAAGGCCATGCAATAATGGGTAAATATGGCGCATCTTGAGCCATTTTATCACAGGTCGCATCTGAAAGCGCTACGCACGTCCCTGGAAGCACCACAGATGACAGTTCGCTCATTTTAATATTAATAGTCCTTTTTTGCTTCATTTGCATCGAGATTGTTTATCCTGTGTATAATAATAAACATAGAGAATAGAAACAATATTTTGTATAAACGGATTGAGGGCATTTCACAAGGACACATTCGTTATCTGTCCATGATCATTACCGCATGGAGATCCTTCTTGACCGCTCTTGGCGATGTACCTTCAGTAGGGATCTGGCTTTAAGCGTTGTCTGTTCGCAGCGTATATGGCGAGTAATATTTGGACTCCACGGTCGGGTTAGCCGTGGTGTCCAAATATATAATCGGGTGGATGACGGTATCTGGAAATATAGCGCTCAAGGAACATTCTTCTTATGTTCCTTAAAGAAATGTCAAATTGAAAAGAAATAATAATAAAAGGCGTGGATAGACGCCAAGCGCAGGCGCCATTCAATTGCTGGCAACCCCCAGTATTTTTGCGATAACAGTTTTCATACAGTGGCACTTTCAAGTGGCAACTCGTCAGGGGGAACTCGACCATTCGTCACGTTGGACATGTATGGGGAGTTTTCTAGCTCTTCGGTAATCTCCATTCACTGATGTAGAAAATTGAGTTAGTTGGAACAAAAGGATGCGGAAGGGGTGGGCCACTGCCAGCAGTGAAATGTGCACTACAAGGCACTCTACGCGTTTCACCGACTGTACCAGCGGAGTGGTGTGCTGCATTCGTTTGTCGCGCGGTGGTACGTACATCGGCCAGACAGGATGATGTCTTAACGTCCGTCTAAGAGAGCACGCTAGCTCTCTGAAAGGTACACCGTCTACGCATCTGCCCCTCCATTGCCGACAGTGTGGTTGCGCAGCTGCGCTGAACAAAACCGCTGTAGTGATGAGGCATAAGGACTAGCACATGCGTGAAATTGCAGAAGCATTTGAAATAATAAAGCGGAAAGACAGGTGCGTGAGCCAATCTTCAATAGCTCTCCGTTATGCTGATGCTTTGTTTCTATAGCATGCGTGATTAGATGCTTGGTCGGGGTGATAGGGTTTTGCTTTCCTTTCTGTTTGTGTATGCCACGTTTTTGCCCTTAAACTTTCAATTGATAGACAGCGCTTGTGCCATGTAATTTCTTGTGTTTCGTGTCCTGCTTGTGCTGACCGTCATGAATCTTCATTGACGTGTGCATGGTCTGGGAAAGGCGCGCAATACATCGATAAATGTTGCGAAGTTTCAAGCAAGCTTCACGTTGCTTTGCTATACATCTTCGAAGCGAGTGAGCCAACCGTGCCTATGTTAGAAGAATGGGCCAGCTTGCGTAAGCAGGTTATTCTCGCGTGAGCGGCTGAATGATTAATGTAAGTCGTTGGAGCATTTATTTTCGACGCCTTTAAACCCCAGTCAATGTGCGCTGAAGCGGCCAAACTGTGCCGCTTAACGCGACAAATTGACGAGCTTCATTCTGTTTTTCCATCGAGCAATTGCAAAAGCGATGCACTTGCACTGAAAATATGGTTGCACGACACTGTGTGACCTTCTTTCCTGAATAGGTATGCCTAGCTTAGCTTTTGTTTCCCCTGGCTCTCTTTTTTCCCTGTCAAAGCGAGTGCTTCAGTGGAAAAATTATATCTGTATCTTCCGGTACAAAATGTGAATATCTTGAATAAAAACGTGTGTACATTTTGTTGGAGAAATAGATCAGTTCGCCAAATTCTTGAATGACAAAAAAACATGAGGGGTGTTTTAGGCGCGATAAGAGGAGACATTAATTATGTGCAGTGTCGCAGATCCTTATCAAGCGAGCAGTGTGGTACGCCTGATAGCTTTCACGAGTGCTATCCCTCCCAGCCAGCAACAGTTTCGTTCTGTGATAGTCCTCTTAAAGTGTCGCAGTTCTTCTACAGCTAGAAAGCCACCGAGCAAAGGCGAGAGTCCTTGAGATTGATGCCAATGCTTCGACATTCTAAAGAAACCTCTTCGATGCCTTGTCTGTGTTAGCAGAAATGACACTATGCGGAACAACGCTTAGAAAGGGAAAAGATAAGGCAGGACGGGTGCCTGCTTCTTTTATGCGTTGTGTACTATGGTGATATCCTTATAGACGAACAGATTATACCACCCGCGACGGTTGTCTAGTGGTTAATGTGCTCGATTGCCCACACGACGTTGGTGGGATAGAATTCCGGCCGCGGCGGCCGCATTTTCGATAGAGGTGTAAATGACAGAGGCCCGTGTGCTTAGATTTAGGTGCTCGTTAAAGAACACCACATGGTCGAAATTTCCGGAGCCCTCCCCTACGGCGTCTCTCAAAAACATATCGCGGTTTTGGGCCGTTACACCCCAACATTTTTTTTTAACCGAATATACAAACTAAACCACAAAAACGCCTACAGAGGCCCACACTTGGACACAACTTAGGCATTTCGGAGCGGATCGATCATCACGTGATTCAATTTCCGATCGGACTTTAGTCCATCCACCTTCTCTATGACTGCGCGTACGTAACGCGGCGGCAAACTTTCGTAAATATTTTCCTAGGTGAAACTCTTTCAGAACATATTTGTGGTTGTGGGTACGAACTTGCGAAATCATAGTTATCGTGGCGGAATTCGACTTAGACACGTTGATATTATAAATTATTCGGCATCTTTTAAAACAATGAGTAACCTTTATACCTCGTGTTAGCGCCGCAGGAATGAAATGGCTTGTAGGCGGGTTGAATTAAATTGCAGAACCGCATCTGTCCTGACATTCGATGATGGAACATCAACGACTGTTTTGACACCAGTAAACCGAGTCAGTGAGTGATTGCATAGGTCGGCAAAAATTGTGGAGCTCACTCAGACTCACTCATGAAATATATTTTGCGCTTTGGACTCACTCAGACTCTGACTCACCCAAAGTTTTCCTGAGCCGGACTCACTCGTACTCACACTCACGAAAAGTTTCTTCAAGCGGACTCACTCGGACTCAAACTGACCAAATTATTACTCACCCGGACTCACTCACACTCAGACTCACTGCTCGATCTGAGTCTGAGTGAGTCCGAGTGAGTCGACTCATGAGTGAGTTCACCGACCTATGATGATTGTGTCGTTCATATGGGCGCCGGCTCACTTTGACATGCGAAATTTCCATGGGATATATGTGGGAGCAAATAGCCATCTTAGTACGGTTTGCATTTCGTAGCTGGTGTCCAGCTCTTCAACTCATGTAACGTTAACACACTTTGCCGATGTCAGCTGATGATCGTTGCATATATATCACTCTTCCATCGCCGATGGAGACGAACTTGAAGCAATACTAGCCGAAGCATCGAAAACAGAAATTAACTATAAGAGCCTCTCATCAATCGTCATGCGAGTGTGCTTCGATTGCGGAATAAATAACTCTTTTAAATATACACATCGTGAACAATGGACTTTTTCTAGCACTTCGACAAATTCTAGCAACTGCAGTGCCCTGTTTTATTACGGTCTTTCTCTGGGTCTTCCTCTGTCAGGAAAAGCAGTGCCTAGCGCAGTAATAAAGTCAGTAATAAGTTGCACAAGCTCACCAAGGTATCCGAATTCTCGATTTCTGCATGGCGTAGGGCACATGATAGAGTTTAGTAAGCTCGAAGGAAAGAGAAGCGGCTTTATTTCTGGCAGCACTTAATTTCACAACATCAATGACCTCCACCCTCAGAATGGTACTTGCTTTTTGTACTATGCTTTTGCCAGGCATAAAAGAAAAAATAAAAGATCTATATGCCGAGCAGTGAAATAAGAAAAAAGATATAAAATGCCGGGAACTTCCGCCCCTTGTGTTGATCGAGCGCAACCGCCTCTGCTGGCGCCTCGGAAAAAGTGTCGCCTCGCTCCCGCCAGCGATGGCCCTACAAGTCACGGCTTGCGACAGATGGGAACCCCGTTCGTGTTATTCTCAAAGGCACTCAGTCTATCCCTCAGCCAACACTGCTTCCCGCCTGGCTCTCTCAGTGTGCAACGCCACTGCGAAGCAAGCGGAAGGACCTCGGCGCTGTAAGTGCAGAAAAAAATACGCCAGAAAAAGATTCCCTGTTTCCTAAACGAGCTCTGATCATCAGTGTGAAGACGTCTGCACCTTTATGGCGATGCTGTGAAGTAAACAAACAACTAAGCAAACGCCAAACAAACAACGAAGAGACGCTTAGAACTATTCATAAGAGTGAGGGTCGCTGAGGCCTGAAAATGCAGGATGATGGGTGCGCCCTGATTTTACATCTATCGATTTCCTATTAGGCCGCTCTCTAGACGGCGCGTTGATAAATCGCCTCTAAACCAAGATAACATCGCGGCAAAGGAAGCTGTAGCCTCTCAAGCGTCGTTCCTGTTTTCTTTTTTTCCTTCCGGCTCGCCCTTATCATCAACTTTCTTAACGCCTTGCCGACAGAGCTCCTTCGTTGAATACCATCTGTTTTGACAGAAGATCTTGTCATTATTAAGAGTACTTCCCATTGCAAACTTTTGAACACTCTCCAACCCCGCCCCTTTGCCGTATATGTCTTTTATTGCCCCCCAAAACTTCAAAAATTGGTGGAGGCAAAGTTTTACAAGTTTTGCGTTCTTGAATATTCTGTTTAACTGTGTTAGTCTTTGCTTGGCCATAACACTTTGCAACAGTATCAAACACCACAATCTGTTTTTTTTTAATCCTGTTATTAATATTTCCATGGTCCATACGTGTTCTGCCGCCAATCAATGCTCTCCTCTACAACTCCAGCGGTCGTATTCTTTTCTCTCGGTTAATATATTTGGTGCTTAAATAATCTTAACTCTAATGTTAAGTACAGGTAGATTGAGTATGTTTTTCTTTTCAAGGTTACAGATGAGACGTTGTTCCTCTCGAAACTCTTGGTTTTGTCCAAACCAAACTCGTTCAGAGATTTATTTCCATGTGATAGGCGCTCTCTGTAATGGCATTTGTCCGTGGAACTGCTGGAAAACTAGATGCATACGATCTGTAAGATAGGTCAGCCATAATTACAGTTTTCATTCCATCATCTCGGACTGCCCGGTGAGAATTTTTTGTTGTTGGAGGGTTAGGTCCCGAATAATACATTAGAAAGTCCATTGTTCTACTGTCTTACCACACTGCATGATTATGTAGGAATGGAGCCTGCTTTCCAAAAAGATTTACGCTGCGAACGTCCCCCCCCATCGCTCCTCATCCTCTCCCCTTCAAAAAAAAATGTTGTTCGACTAAATGTCTTGACGCAGTTGTGTAAACACAGCGAATAAGAGTTCGGCGAATAAAAGAATTAAGGCAGCTTCGCCCTAGTGGTGCCAAGCTTGATGAAAGTGCGAAGCTGAGCACACTTCATTGTTTTACTTCAGTTTTCTCTTTCTTTCTTTCTCTTTTTCTTTCATGTTATCTTTCCCAGTTATCTTTCTTTCTGTGTTTCCTTTTTTTTTAACACGAAAGTGTTTTATGCCGGGGTCCACCAAGATTTGAGTGACGTATTTCCGTCACGGAAATGACGTCGAAAAAATACACATGATCAGAAGACAAAGAAAAAAAGTTCCGTCAACGGGAGTCGAACCTACGACCTCTAGGTCCGCGACAAGAGATGCCGGGCATGCTATCCACTGTGCCACGGTCACATACTCTGTAGGCTTTAAAAAATAAGCCTTTTATATCTACCACTGACCTCTCACAGTGCTTTTGCTAAAGAGAAGTAATGCATAATGACCATGAAATGCACGATTAGTTCCTTGAAAGCGTTGTTTGTACGTGTCCGCACCATTTGGCGCGTTTCGAATAGGGGAAAGTGTATTTGTCGACGCATTAACAAACTGCCAGGTGGCGACCTTACCACCAGCGTCGGCTTCGTTCATAGCATCCATCCATACCAAAAATAGCTCTGCGACGCACGAATGCGTCGCGTGGCCGTAACTCCGCGTTCCGAACCGCGAAAAATCGCAGCCGGCCAACGGGGAAGACACGACGCGCGTTGCGTTTCCCTCTGCTCGGGCAGTGGTGACTCTAACATGCCGCGAGTAGGCGACCTTAGTCCAAGTTTGGCATCCAATCAGTGACGCTTTTCTCGCTGTCACACCGCTTTCTCTGATTCCGCTCTCACCGTACAGCTACCACAAGCATCTATGACCACAAGGGTTTGTTTATTCATTGATTATGGACGTTAGTCGTCGGGATAGAGATGTACCACCAAGCGTCAACGTGGATGCGTCCACGTTAAAGGGTGCTATAAATGTCAAAACACCAATAGACATTCTGCAAGCTCTCTTATATCAATGTACAGTAATCATTCGACTACTTTTGTAAGGACACGTTTCACTTTCGTGCTATACCGATTCCTATGACGGAGGGATCAACCATACTTTTTTCTATTTATTTCTAACTTTCTTCCTATTTTTTCCTTCTTTTCTCTCTCTTTCTACATGTCACTTGCTTCCTCGTTCAATTTTCGTACGTGGTTTGTGTTGTCGTGTGTCCTTAGCCGTAGTAGTAATGTCCGCACTTAATCTCATCATCAAGGCACTCGAAGAACAAGAGGAAGAAGACTTCTCTTTAGCGCGAGCGCACGCTCAATGTGCTACAGCTGGCTGTGCTATATATGATTTTCCCTGCGTTACGCCCAGCGACAACGACAGCATACGACAGCACGCGGCAACCCTGCTCCCTAAAATGCTCCGCACTTGAAGGACCCCTGACAGCGAAAGTTTTGTTTGCGACTTTTTTACAGTAATTTGTAACTTTGCATGTATAGTAATGCCGAAATTGAATCGTAAATGCTCTAACGCATCGTATAATTAATGCTAGCGTCGTTAATTCAGAACAATTTTGCTTCAGTTCGAAACGCCCGCCTAAATACCATAAGAAACTAGCGCCCCCCCCCCAGCGGGGCGGCGCCTGAGACTACGTGCGCTCAAGGTTCGGTGACGCTGAACGCGCCGTTTTCAAATAGGTGGACCCGCGGGCGGTGAAGAATGAAACGATGTGGGTGCTTTGGGCGGCACCCCCTCGGGCAAAAGGAAAGGCATTCCTGGCTTAAGCAGCCAAAACCACCTTGAGAGCAGCCCGACAACAAAGCGAGAGGGGTGACGAACAATAGTCCTCAACGGGTGCCAGTCGGGGTATTGTGCGCGCCCCAAAAATGTTCTCTGACATCGACAATACTTGCTTGACCTCTGCAACGTCACGAGGGGAGCCTCTGTCTATGTCAGACCACAGAAAATGTCCATTGCACCTGAATACTCGGGTGAGCACGGGCCTTTACTTTAAAACCAAATTAAAATATCTTACAGGCAACGCTCGTCCCTAATAATCGGTCAGAAGACGAACAGATCAGAGGACCAGAACAGATCAGAAGACGAGCTTATCAGAACAATGAAAAATAATCGGTAATATTCCTAGACATTCCGAGAAGACGCGCGCAAGACATTTGACGAGTCGAATGCATGAAATAAAGAAGCGCGCGTGCCAATATGGAGATATTTTAAAGCTCGAATAGGAGCCTTTAAAGTGCCCCAGTAACGTGCGTTGATCAGAAGATTGCAAAGCCAAGCGCTCGTATGTACTCTACAAAATACATGAAGAACAAAAGGAAAGGGATCCAAAGAACATGATGTTAGCAATAATACGGAAAGCAAAAACGTTAAATTCCAAAACCGTAAGGCACCGAAGGGGATAACAAACTGAACGTCATGATGTGACATCCCCGGAGATGTTAAATGGCGCGAGGGCCAGTGCGGTTCTGAAAGAGGGGCTCTACCCCCAGTATCCAGCGAGCAAGCAGCATTACTATATAATTAGCATATTTCTCTCCCTCCGACTTCCCAGAATGGAGAACAGCGCATCTCTCATAATTTGCAAACTATAGAATATGGGGATATTAGTTTGCTTGAATCAAGGTAACTGCATATGGACTTCTATCTTGACCGTGTACTTGAAAGTCTTGAAGGTGCGTATTTTATCTATCGGGTCGTGCGTAGTGAAGGGTGCCTCATATTGAACCAAATACATTTATTAAATGTGCGCCGGACTAATCACACTCGAACCGGCCACATCTTTGTGATTGCGACGAGACAGAGGCGGTTAGACAAACGATATGGCATATAGCGGTGCGAGTGAAATTTTTAATATGCTATGGAGCAGAGCATTGTGGTTGTTTTCAACCAACGTGCAAAGCCTGAGCAGGTGCTTGAGAAGGCATGCAAGGCGAGAATAAATTCCAGTGATTTGGGCTTTGACAAGCGTCACGTCATATTTCTTAATGAGCATCTCTGTCCGCAGCTAAAGAAACTTCTTGGCTCAGCCATTGCTAAGAAGAGGGAACTGAACTGGCGTTTCGTTTGGGTGAAGGACGGTAAAATGTTTGCACGGAAACCTAAAACATCAAACGTAATTCGCATTGGCTGCGATGGAGATGTTCAAAAAATGCTCGACTAGACACGTGTGCGTAAAGATCGTTTCATCCGACTTGTTTTTATTTCAACCATGAGAATGATTTCACCAAGCGACGTCATGAGGCCACATTCACGCGATTATCTTTCCTTTTTCATTCTAACGCGCAGTCTGCTAGGCACAAACATGAGTTCTTTGCGCTACTTGGTTACTTTACGTTTCAGTTTGGCAATGTGATGATTACGGAAACGTGGTACAGAACAGACGAGGAAGTGTTGCGCATGCCTGGTTTCCAAACGTTCTTTTTGAATCGATCTGATAGGTGGGGCGGGGGTGTATTACAGCTGGTATCTGACAAAATTTCATGCAACATGCTTCTATCCAACTGTGCAATGACAGCAGATTATAAAGTACTAAGTTTAGAATCCCACAAGTGTGTTTGCAGTGTTGTATATCGTCCACCCATTGGGGACGTTCCGAGTTTTTTCTCATATTTGGAAACATTGCTGGGCTTCGTCCGCACAAATAACTTACATCTTGTCATCGCTGGTGATTTCAATATTGAGCTTTTGCCATGTACACCGAAGTCACGAAAACTTCAGATTCTTCTCGATTCATTCAGCTGCAGAAACGTAATTGCCTGACCTACTCGAATTTGTGCTAATTCCGCAAGCTTGCTTCACCGCTTTGTCGCAAATAGCTCTGATGTTTGTGTAAAATCTGGTGTGATTGCAGGAAAAATTGGAGATCATTCACCTGTGTACACGGTGTGTAAAGTTAATCGTTCATCTTGGAAATCGCATCATTCTGAAGCATTTCTTGTTCCATCAATTGATCAAAAAGCTCTTGAAAAATTTCGCACAGAGATCGGGAAAATAAATTTCAGCCCTATGCTTGATTCCACAGACGCAGAATAAGCTTACAATATGTTCATGCATACACTTGTAAGCGCTTACGATGGCTGTTTTCCATATAAGTAAATAAAAAGATCAAGAAAAATTCGGAAACCGCGGCTAACTGATGAATGCTCAGAATGATCCGTGAAAAGAATTTGTTGTACGCAAAGTTTGTAAAGACTCGTGAACCGGTATAGACCTATCGTGTTTAATAAAAATACCGAAACCCATTGAATAAGTTTCTGAGAAATGCCAGGAACAGACACTTTGAAAACGTCTTTATTATAGCTGGAACTAGGAGAGATGTCGTGTGGCACGAATTAAATAAACTTCTTGAACCTGAATCTCAGAGGCAGCAGGAGCTTGAGCTGACAATCGATAATAACGTAAT
>JALIZH010010123.1:0-50000 GCA_030522465.1 Rhipicephalus appendiculatus
TTCTTGGTTCCTTTCTTCAGTTATTGTAAGCAAAGAAATGTAGGACCGATGAGCATACTCCTAGAAAAAAACTACACGGATCTAAAATAGGATAATTCGCATCAACCGTAGCAATGTTTCATGTTGAAATGTTCGTTCAAGGAGCGGGATTTGCGGCGACACTCGCAGATAAGCTACACTGGCAACAGGTGGAAACAAAGCCACGACAGAGGCATGAAGAAATACGAATAGGTTACTTTAGCAGGTAGCTCAATTTCAGACTGGACTGTGCATTTTGTATACTTCCCTCCCCGACTTTCCCTCCGACGTTCCCTCGCTCTCTTTGTCGTCTAGAAAAGTACCAAGTGTGATGGTGTCTGCCGAAACTGCATCCATGGCGGTTGAGTCAACACCTAACAAGAAGGTGATACATAGCTTTCATTCAGATTCGTCTATCTGTCTCTAATATTTTAATGAGAAATAACAGACAATGATGCCTAGGAAAATACAGGGGATGTTAGTAGTAATTGTAATGTAAATGTGAACAAAGAAAAGTGGACGAAAAGATGACTTGCCGCTGGCAGGGACCGAACAGGCGACCTTCGAATAACGCGTGTCAGTTCTTATTAATGTTGTCTAACAAAGAAAACAAGACATTAAATTTCCACTTCTTTTCTTCTATCTCTAATGTAATAAAGACTGTGGTCGTGTGGGCCAGAATCTCTATATCATTACGAGGCACGCTGTAGCGGAAGGCTCCGCAAATTTCGACCAGCTGCGGTTCTTTAACGTTCAACGCTCATATGTGCGTACAAAACTAGCCCGTCTATACGACCAGTGTTACTGCAACACATTTCCTAGTCAGTACAAAACACAGCATCAGTGGTGAAGATGGAGGCTTGAAATGATAGTTGGCTGACTGGTTTCTTCCTAAAGCGACTAGGGCTATGAGAGACGCCGTAATGGAGGGCTCCGGACAATTTAGTTCTATACTAGTGCTCGTTTAACGTGCACTGACATCCCACTGTACACGGGTCAGTAGCATTTCGCCTCCATCGAAATGGGACCACCCCCCTGCTGAGAACGAATCAGTGACTTACGTTCCAACGGCCGAGAACCATATGCACCGTCCCGCAGAAGCGGCTTGCATGGATTCCATGAAAAAAAAGTTTGGCAGTTACTGAGGGATCAACGAAACAAGCGCACTGAGCCTCTATTTCATTCAAGCCCCTGCACCATACAGATAGTAGTGGGGTGCGTTATCGCCATGCCATTCTGCCGACGTGGACTTCGCGATTGCTATTTGAAGTAGAGGACAGGTCTGCATAATGTTACGGTATTTGTCGTTGTTTTTCACCTCTTAACTGCGGCTCACACCCACTGTGGAGGATCGGCCAAGAATTGAGTGGTTTTATAAATTCCTATAAAACTTAAGAATAGGGTAGCTTATAGAATTGAAACGTTACAAAACTTCTTGGTGCTCGTTGAAATGTGTGTAATTAGGCCTGGAAAAGAAAGTGAAGAAAACGAAAAGATGTGCGCCAGGAATGTTCAGCGAAGCTTGAACGTGCGGCCCGGTGTTCATCACGTGATTAATCCCGATGGTTCATCAGTCTTTCTCAGCTATTGGTTCAATCTGTCAAGAAATCCTATTTAGTGTATTAGGGCCCATTTGTTCCCTCCTTCATTTTCAGTGGACCAGTGATGAGTATTGGGGCTTTCCCAATCTATGCGGCACATTTTGTGGCAACATAGAAATACCCCAACGAACAGTTGCTGCATCAGTGCAAGGCTTAGTACATATAAATGTGCGCCAGTTATCATGACAATGCCTCTTACTACGTGTGAAACTGCGACTAGCTTTCTTTTGTAGCAAGCAATAGTCTACCTTCTCCACACAATAGAAAACTGTTACCCGAAGAAAACAAAGTCGTACATATACTGCATTGGTCCCTGCAATCGACTAAGTGCCGTTTTCACTTGCCCGATGCGGCAGCGGTGTAGAGTCCATATTGTTGTTAAACAATGAAATCTGTTTAACGTACATTGTGTTCAGCGATAGATTTACTTCCACATCTGCGCCGCCGCTGCTTTGAGCACGCACAAGTGGACATAACAGAAAAAAAAGTCGCTTATTCGATAACATGTTTGTCATATCTTCAGGCTTCGTAATGAGGTTTGTTTGTTTGTTTGTTTGTTCCTGTGCAGATGGCTCGTACCCACTACGGGGGGATTGGCCATTAACCGGCGGTTAATGTGGGAATAATTTAAAATTTTGTTGGGGGAAAATTAATTAACTGGTCATAATCGAATATAGAATTGTTAATTATTTTATAGATTCTTACTGCGGATATTTCGTCTGCCTCGTTCACAGTCGCGGTAAGCTGTGAAGATGAACTGCATTTTTTTAACAGTCTTATGAGATGCAATGAACCGATCATGGTTTAGTGAGTGTGATAATGCTTTATTTATCGCCGCTACCAACGATTAATATAAAGTTATATTGCGGTGGTCACTTACTTTATTTTCTGACATTATCAACTGTAACACTACGTGACGCTTCATTATCCCTTTGCGACACGGCGTCCTAATTCGGAGACGAGACTCACGTTCAGGGGCGTAGCCAGAAATTTTTTCCGGGGGGGTGGGGCGGGGGGGGCACCTCCTTGATTTCGGGGAGGGCACCTCCTTGAAATGGTCATTTTACGCTCTGTATGCCATGGCGAAAAAAAAATTTCAGGGGGGGGGGGGGGGCACGTGCCCGGTGTGCCACCCCCTGGCTACGCCACTGCTCACGTTTGCCATTTTCGTGCACCATTGGCATGGAAGAGACGATAAACAGTGAGCTAGTGGTAAATTAAACATTTTTGCGGCCTGCCTTTATGTCACTGCTGGAATGGAATGGAAAAAAAAAAACGTTTACTCAGGTCCGTCGGGGCGTGAACTAGCACGCATATAGGGCCGCTCCCTCGTTGGGACAGATAGGCCTAGCCTCTCCGCTACGTCGTGGGCCCGGTTGACTGCCCATAGTTGTGTTTTCAAATCCGGACTGCGTAGCGCAGCATCCCACTTGGACGATGCAACGTCTTCGTCAACCCGTAACGAGGGGCACCGCTAGAGCATGTGGGCTAAGCTGGCACATTCTGAGCAAAGCGCGCAAGTGTTTGACGTCTGAATTTCGGGATAGATCTTGTGCAAGAGTGCGGGACTGAGCGTCAATGCCTGAGGCCTGTTTATAACTCAAGGAACTAGTTTGTTCGTGCCATTGCAAGCTTCGTCCATTTTCTCCAACCTTTGCTCACATTTCTCAATTCGGCACAGTTCTTTTTTCAATAATTCGTAATCCTGGTTTGAATACTTTCGACTGCCGATTCTACCTGCTTCAAATTAGTACTCAGCGAAGCGAGAGTCTTATTTGTCTTTGTTTGCTCTTTCAAAATTTTCTTAAGTGATTGACTGTTTAAATGTGTTTCAGACTCTGAGTCAGATGAGGGTACCAGGATTCAACTCTACGTCCCCGGACGTTAGTAGCAGTAACCTGATCACACGCAAGCAGTCACACAATAGACCGAGCAAACACTGTGGGCTTGGAAACACCTTCAATGTGACCGAATCATCTCTAATAGAAGAAAATAAATACTTGTCACCAACCTGGACAAAAAGAATCGAGATCAGCATCCGTCCGCAAGCGGTGTCACCAAGTCCACTGAAAGAATCTTGCAAAGGCCTCCCGTATTTATGCCTGAATTGTCCGCTAGCCGATGATGTCACCGAGCTGATACGCTGATACGTCTGATGAACGTGGGGCGTAGTTTCTTGAAGAATCCATGGGGGTGGCATGATGGCCAGGTCAGCCGGCGCATGCTCGTTTGCAATCCGCTCGAACGTATGGTGAGTTGATCCTACTTAATGATTAATATCGCTAGTAACGCTTCGAAAACATGCGGCTGAGAGTGCGACCAATAGCTGCTCCCACCGGCGCTGCTCTCGCTCCTTCGTCGCTGTGTCTTAACGGGAAAACAACTTGACGGAACTCGCTGTAGACGACAGGTATATCAACTGTCGTTACAAGCAGGAAGTCGATAAAGCTCAGAAGAAAGTAGCGAGCATGTCGCACAGTAAATTTGAAAATCTTAAAGATTCTACTCGTGCCGCGAAAACCCTATATTAAGAACTCATATTGATGTCACATATTCACGTCATCGATGGTTTGGATAAACCGAACAGTGAGAACTCTACAGACGGGAACCGGTGGTTGTCCGTACTACCCTTAGTAGGCTCACTTGTACATTTTCATCATTTATGAACAGTGTCATGGATTTATATGTGTAGCATATACAGCAGTGAATTTGATTATTACGGAAAAAACTATTGATCTGATGAAACAAACTTTGGAAACATGTAATTCACCTTTCGCAGCCAGGAGGATAAAACTGGTGCAACGCAGTTATTGACCGCATAAGAAGAATCTCACAAGGTATAGCAGAAACACAATGGAAGTATCCATTTGCACGCACGCACACACACACACACACACACACACACACACACACACACACACACACACACACACACACACACACACACACGCACGCACGCACGCACGCACGCACGCACACACACACACACACACACACACACACACACACACACACACACACGCACGCACGCACACACACACACACACACACACACACACACACACACACACACACACACACACACACACACACACACACACACACACACACACACAGACAGAGAGAGAGACAGACACAAAAGTGTTCGGGACATTTCTTCGTGAGTACATCTTTTCTTGTAGGTGTATATCATGCTTTGAAGTGCTTCTTGGCGCAGCCATGTTTGACGGGGCTTAGGAAAACTGGCTTAAAGCACAAAATAAAAAACCGTGATAAGACTCAGCCTCTACTTATCGCATACCTGTCATCATTTTTTCCGTAATCGATTTGGCATTCCAGAGCATACTATACCGTCAGGTGCCGCGTCTGGAGCTGAGGGTCATGTACTCAAGCCTCCGTTAAATACAACTTGCATTGGGCGGAGTGCAATATGACACTTTTATTTGGAGCACACGCAAACACATTCACAAATGTAGCACTAGCGGTACATTTAGTTCAACAGAGAGTACAAAATATATCAAGAAGACTTAGATGCCGAAAACATTTGGTTTAGGGTTATATATCACAGCTCTCTGAGAATACAACTGTATTCATGGAAACACTAGCCCTACATAGGGCAAGTCGCATCAAGGCACAGAGAAAGTCGGCGAAGTAAGGAAAACACTTTTCCACGGCCCTCTTCTGTGCCTCGTTCAATCCCAAACACACGGTCGTTCGTCAAACCCTTGAAAACAAACAACGATAACTTCAACGTAATCTCAAGTACAAAAAAGCAATGCGGAAATGTGCTTTGTTAGCATGAATGTTGAGGCTATAGTGAATAACTGTTTCACGTGTAGCGCAACTGCTGATCGTTCTCAATGGAATAATAATCTCGCCGGTCGTGGTAGCTTACTAGCTAATGTGCCGTCCTATTAGGTTCGAAGACGGGTGTTCCTATTCTCGGCTACTCGCACCGTTTACGATGGCGACGGAATTCAAAAACGCCCGTGCAGTTATAAGTTAAGAGATTAAGGTATGGTACCCTTGGATTGAAACACAAAAATTTAGGGCTAAGTAATACTCGTATTTTCCTTTCCAGCGCTTACAGCTTGTGTCATAAGCGTAACAGCATAATTTTGACTCGCACACTTGGATCAGAGTAGAGTGTACTAATCAGAGTCTATATTTCCTTTAGAGGCCAGGCTTTCAGCGATATGACGTGCTTATCACGAGCAACAGCCCGTGGCAGTCGTTATACTAAACAAAAATGACGTCACGTTTCTATCCGTGAGTACTGTTCACTCTGAAGAAACCCAGGAGGTCAAATTTAACTCGCTGTACCACATAGCCGGTGGGCTTTGTAATAATATCATGGTCTTGGCAGTGAAAACGTCAAGACTTTATTAAATGCGAAGCATTTCTTAGCGAACCGAAGGCACCTTGACCGTTTCTATGTATCTGTCTGGTCGCCTATGTCTGGGTGCTCTTGTAGACGCCATCTTAACTTCGTGTATACCAGGGGCGTAGCCAGAAATGTTTTTCGGAGGGGGGGGGGGGGGTTCAACCATACTTTATGAATGTTTGTGCGTGCGTTTGTATGTGTGCGTGTATATATACATAAGCAAAATTAAAAAGTTTCGGGGGGGGGTTTGATCCCCCCCGACCCCCTTCCTCTTGGCTACGCTACGGGTGTATACCGAAATTGGCACGGGAGGGTATGAGAATATGACGAACCTCACTACCTCACTTGAAGGTCATGACATGAATAACATGACATGACTGTGACGTACGTCATGACACCCTTTCCCACAGTTTCGTGTGGCGCATACACGCAAACCCTGACCCGTGAAACGTGGTGTGTGTCACAGGTGATTCACTATCTATATCAGCCCAGGAACAGCGAGAATGTACCTTGGAAATCTTTAACACGATAGCGTTAAAGAGCACTCATCGAAGGAAACACAGTTCTGACCTCGGCGGTTAGCTAAAAATCCCCACGTTACAAGTAAACATTTAAATGTCCCGATTGCAGCTGGAATCGAACACATGCCTTCTGCGTGGCAGTCGAGTATTCCAAATCCACACAGCCAAGCCGGTGCTTTAAACTGCTGAGGAAAGACACAGGTGTCATGTAGTGACTAAATCAATTGGAGTTACAGCTCTGGCTATTCGCATTTATAGCAATGTAATAAACATTACATATGTCCTCCTAGGAATCAGCCAAGCTACAGGGAACCCGAGCTTTGGGCGCGAGGCTCATGCGACCGAGCTATGCGTTAGGGTAGGTACTCACTAGCGGCAAAAACGCGGGCGACACGCCGCGTGCGGCAAGCGCGCTCGCGGCAGGAGCGTGCGTTCCCGTTCCCATTCGCGTTTTACGCGGCGCGGCGCAATTCTTGAAGTCTTATACAACTCGAGGCTCTAAGTATCACTGCCTTGTAGCGTAAAACGCGAATGGAAACACGAACGCACGCGCCTGCCGCGAGCACGCTTGCCGCACGCGGCGTGTCGCCCGCGTTTCTACCGCTAGTGAGTACGTACCCGGGAAAGACGCTGCCGGCGAAGGCAGTTTCGAAGTTTTACGCTGGATTAAGCGGCGGCGGCGGCGAGAACACGTGCCCGCATGCGCTCCTCATTCGGCCTGGAGCACTGTCAGTCAGCAATAGTTTGCATTGTGACACACCACAGATTCAATCCAAGAGCTCTGCGCATGCGCGGAAACGGGGCGGCAGTGTTGTGGCGAAAGGACCGCCGTGGATATTCCCAGGTATATACGATAACAGCAGTGGCGCCACTCGGACGTTGCTTTGGAAGCCTATATAGTCAAGCGTTGCTCGATCCCGCAGGAGTGCCTCAACGATCACCAGTTATGACATGCACGTAATCGCAACGTAGCGTCCACTTCGTTTCGTTAAAATTCAAGGCTGTGCTCTAACGTGAGCGCCGACACTACGTCGTACCATTAGTTAACCTTTAGGGTAACTAATGGTACGACGTACCCCTCTGCCAATTAGAAATAACCGCAAGGGCCTGGCGGCGTTCGGGAATCGAACCAAGTATCTTCCGCATGGGATGCGCAGGCTCTTGCCACATCAACGCCGCTACTTCAGTAGTAACAACAGAGGATCATCACATCATGGATTTGGTGGATGGTATTGCATTTCTTCAAAGCAGAATGTTGATGCGCCACGGTGGTTCTAGTGGTTATGGTGCTCGACTGCTGAACCGCAGGTCGCGGGATCGAATCCTGGCCGCGGCGGCCGCGTTTTCGATGGAGGCGAAAATGCTTGAGGCCCGTGTACTTCGATTTAGGTGCACGTTAAAGAACACCAGATGGTCGAAATTTCCGGAGCCCTCCAATACGGCGTCTCTCATAATCAAATCGTGGTTTTGGGACGTAAAACCCCAGATATTATTATTATTAAGCAGAATGTTGTGCTAGGTGAAAGGAGTGTATAGGCATCGTAAACGATATCGTGTGATAATGTGAATGGCTGGGTGAGTTAGTGGTCCATAACGGCCAACGAGCACACTAACGCACAGAAGGCCGGACGCTCAAGAATGCTTCGTCCTCGTCCATTTTTATACCATCATCAGTGCGTGTACATTAGAGCGCTGCTCAGTGATTATAAAAAGGAACAATATGACTTGCGCAATGGCAAATATGGCGCTTACGAGGGCGAGCAAAGATGCTATAAGACTCAGGTGAAGTTGACCTGCGGTGTCGTTTCGACAAGCGATGTTATAACCGAAGACAAGACAATAAATGGTATGTCACTATAAGGCACAATGATTGGACAGCACCGACACAGCGGTGTATGCTTCTCTTATCACACGCGCGATAGTTTTGTCTCGACTATCGCGAATCCTTTTGTTCGACAGCTTGTTTGTTCGTGCTTTATCAAGCGTGCACATGCGATCCATATTTACACAGTCCTTTGTTTCGTGCTCGCGTTCCAGCGTTTTCTTTTTCAGGAGGCCGGGGCAGATATGGGCCCTTGGATCTTAATAATTTTCATGCATCGATACCCAACATAATGTAGAAAAAAGAAAGTCACCGTATACTCTTCGAAGTGCGGTAAGCTAAACCGATGATCGTACCAGCGATCAAAGTCTCGGATTGTCTGACGTTCGTGGCCCCACTGACGGTGACGTAACGTGTGCCGAAACCACGTCCCGCGCGCACACACATAAACGAATCCCCCATACACACATATCCTTCGTGCAATGACCACTCGTCCCATGCAGCAGGTGGGGCTTCTTCAAGCAACTTAAGCATCGTGTCACTGTGGCACTGTAGCGCCACCCTGAAGCCCGCTTGTAGCCATTGGACACTGGCGGGTAGCCGACCGGCACTGGGGATCGAACCTCGTACCTCTTGAGTTGGAAGCTGATGCCCAAGCGTTTCGCCATGATTGCGGTACGTGCAGGGACCTTCTACGATGAGCTGCCGTTGGGATTGCAGGATAGTAATAAGGAACCACATCGGCTGCTCGACGAAGTCGACCAGTTAGGCACAATATTCGACTTCGCGAGCGTCAGCCACCTTTCGAATGTTTTTGGTCTCTTTCACTTCATACTTGATTTTCTATCGATTCAAAAACGTCCTCTTCACCCTCATCCTGAGAGCCACGTACGTTGCCACGTTGAAGGATCACCACAAACCCGACCAGCGCACCGGCACACACTTCCACACTGACTTCGTTCAGACCCAAGAAGTTGACGAACTCAGAGGGTTCCGTGAAGAGGCAAGGAACTGAGCCATCCTTCTGTTCTCCGCACTCGAGTTCGGGCCTGTCGTATCCGTACACGCTGAGGATGCACCCTTCATACGCGTAGCGAACGAAGGACACGTAGGATATCCAGTGGAGGTAGTGCGGCATCGCCTTCAGCGTCACCACGAACCCGCTGAATAGGAGCATAGGAATGGCGACGGCCGGTGCCAGGAATATTGCCAGCTGGAAAACAGAACACAACAATGGTAAGTTGGCCAGCGTAACTGCGCTTGAGACTTAAACAGGCGTGCACTCCCAGCGATAAAAACTGATGCACAACGTCTAATATGGATATGTAAGGGCCTACAATCAGAACGCTCCTGTCTCCTACCGCTAGGCGGCCTTCGCTACAGTGTCACGACCAGCTACGGCCGCAGGATACGTGATAACAGATTCCAAGAGACAGTGCTTCAACGACACGTGGCCTACGGAACGCGTCTAGTACACATATATACACATCATTATGACCTAAGGGCCAGCCTTATCGCGATAAAGAAAAAGAGGGGAAAAATCGTGAACACGGGTGTCACAGTAGCCGGCGTTTGGAGAAGCGGACTTGTCTCATTCAAGGAACTTGTTGCCTTGAAGAATACAAGACTGCTTGTCGAAACACCGTCTACTGCGGCGACACCTCGTGTCCATGAATTATTCATCCGTTCAAGCTTTAACCTTTCCCTGAGCTTTCGGTTTTATTAAAAAAGAAAATAAAGGTAAGAAATAGTCAATCAAGCTTTAACCTTTCCTGAGCTTTCGGTTTTATTAAAAAAAGAAAATAAAGGTAAGAAGTAGTCAAGATGACGTCACAGCTAGGATAAAAGGAAAATTAGGACGGACATGACGTGCGGTATATTGTATACTGAGTAACCACGGATAATACCTACGATGCCTGTCGACTAGAAATTGGGGCAGCTCTCACCACCAGTTTCATTGTGGCGTGCCTGTCAACCCCATTCTCTGCTTTAAAAGAAATATGGAGAGCATATTGTTCAGAATGGCTGTTGTGCTTGAAAATCGGCATTCAACATATTTCTATTAACGGTCACCACTCGATTAGTTCGCCAGTTACTTCGTGAGTACCCCAAGGTAGTGTGCTGGGACGAGTCCTGGTTTTTACTTTTATTAATGATAACGTTAACTTTAAGTACAACAGAACCAGTTCAAATTCGTTTATTTGCTGATGAATGCAGCCCCACATGTCCCGGGGTTGTTTTTGTCGAGAGGAGCAGGAACTTATGAACACCAACCTCCATTCAAGATATCGAATATTGAATATTGAATATGATATTGAACACCAACTTCAATATATTGACAGCGGGAAAAATGAACGAAGGTCAAGAGAGGAGACACAGACAAGCGCTGTCGAAGCAACTCATGAGCCCGTTGCGAGACAGCGGATAATAAAGATATTTGGTATCAACACTAAGTCAATGAACCCGCGGCTGCGGAATGTTCCTTGAGAAAGCTAATTAGAGGCGTGGAATTTTACACAAGAAAGGATAATCGACTGTGAGGAGTCGGAAGTGGTGTTGCAAGAAAAGCGCAACGAATTTTCGCCAAATTCCTGGCTCTAGGACAATTACTCGCAGAGGGACACCGGGTTTGTGCGTCTTAGGGGTAAAGAACATTTTTAAGGCACAAGCTTACGTAACCAGAATCACTGATTTCTACTTTTACATGTATTTCACGAATTTTGTTTTTTTTTGCTCTCTAACAACTACAAGAAATTGGACAAATGCAGAGCTTTCCTTAGACAATTTTCGGACGTGTGGTCAAGAGACGTGTGCGAGCACACTATCTTTCCATTCTCGTTATTACGAAATCACTTCACTATGTACCCACTGCAGAGACGTTGGCTAAATTTTCCCTTACCTGCATGCTTGCAAAGGCACCGATAAACATGCCGAGGGAATGGGCGACTAGGGTGAGCAGGATGGACAGGAAAGAGAACATGACGAAGCGGCTCATCTCCGGGGGGCTGTGACGTCATCCAGTAGACGATGGCCACGAATACTGTGGGGTAGGCGACCTGCGGGGATCCGCGCATGTGGAAGGTGTTTCAACACCAGGCTCGTAACGATAATTGCCTCTGTACATGCGAAGTCTGCCATCATGCCAGTCACATGCTAACGGTACTAAAATTCTTCATAGGATAAGGTAAAGTATGCAGACACGGTCACAAGAGAAGATAAATAGATGGCGTTTGCGTTGCTGAAGTTTTATAGCGCACGAAAAAAAAAACACGGACTGAGAAAGGCGTGACACACACAGGCGCTGTGTGGGCCACCTCTTTCTCAGTCCGTGTTTTTTCGTGCGCTATAAAACTTCAGTGTGACATACCAACACGCCCAAAACGCTGCGTGTGTGTTGCGTAGTTCACTTCCCCCGTGTTCGTGTCTACACGCTTAACTTTATTCTATGATAGAAACACACACATGCCACTCACGCAAACTGGGCAGCTGAAACTGCTTCTGGTGGTCAGTAAACCAGCCATTTAGGTTACGTTTATCATAGTATGCGTTTCTTCAATTCTTGTGGAAAGCTCTTGTTTTCCGCTCTTGTGGAAGCTTTATCCATTCTTGTGGAGGACATCTATAGTGGTCGCTAAAGCATCGGGTCAAAAAAGCATTTAGAGATGACGACTGCATACGTTGGCAGTTACATGCTATTCATGCATAGATGTAATGCAGTACTACTTTTTTACCTTTCTGTTCCCCCCTTACTCTTTCCCCAGTGAAGAATAGGAGACCGGATAATTTACTTTCTGTTAACTACCCTGCCTTTCACTTTAACTTTCTCTCTCTGTCTCTTTACGCTTATCTCCATTGTTTCGACGCACTCAACAGCGCTATGGAAAACGATTTGGTTACATCTGGACAGTACAACTTTACTTCATACGAAATACTTTCTTTGGGAAGAAGCCTGACAGAACTTAAGCTGTCACAAAAGCAAAAAATACTTAGGATGGCGTATTAAACCTAGCATAAGTACAGTTCTTGGTGGTCAATTGAATGAAGCCTTAGGGGGTGAATCCTCTCCTGTGGCATGTCATGCAAACCGCATAAAACACTACATGTGACATTGAGTTTTGCTGCGTAAGGCTTGTGCTTTCTTGGGAGCCCATTCTACGAAGCGTCTTCCCCGAAACCCACCTGCCGCAAAAGGCAACACTGCTAGCGAAAAGGTAGTTCTTTACGAATGTCTCTTGAATAGCCTTCAATGGTGCTGAATAATGTTTCCCCCCCTTACAAACATGACAATACTACTGATCCAACATCATGAAAGTAGATAAGTAAAAAATAAAAACAAACCTGGAAAGGTAGTTCGACGATGGTCTTGGACAAGTAGTATGCCTTCAATGTGTACCACGAATTGTTCCGTTCCCGTGTGAACACAGCGGCTTCCAGAGGATCTGCATGTGAATATAAATTTGAGTGAAGAAAGCCCATTGAAATTGCTTGCCCGGATGGTGTCACATGACATGCCATTAGAGTTTCAAGATTATGCCAGATGGCGACGAAAGATTGGTATTGCATGCATATGCGTTCCTGCAAAAATATTACGTTGTACCATGTTTTTGCGACTATAACCTCTAGCTACATTAAACCTGCCACTATTCGAGTTAGTGAAAGCTTTAAAAAAAAACATACAAGAGCCATCGCCAGATACCGACGGCATCGCACAGTTTTCCCGACTAGATATAAAGTGACGGATTTTAAGGGTGTCTGTTTCGATTTGGTCGGCAGTATTTCTATGAAAAATAGAATGTCGAATTCTAAAGACCCCAGCGACTCAACCGAGCTAGTTCTGGTAAGCTTATTGATCAATTATGACAAGAACAATTTAGGCACTATGAAATCAAGGTGATTGCATGGCGAAGCTTTGTGGCCTAAAACATTGCTGTAGCATGGTGAGATAATTACAAAAGCTCGATGTTTTAAAAAGTGCTGAAAATTGAAATTCGCCACTTAAGCCAGAAACATCATCACATATCAAGCAAAATTAAAAGTAAAAGCTTCTTTGTGTTTCATTTTTTTCCCCATGGAAAGTATATGCGTCCGATAAACAGCGAAACTATTCTGCAATGAAAGTTAACGATTTGATCATCAGTTATTTACCACTTGAACTTGCCTAACTGTGCGCTACAAAAAACCCAACTCCAGCGAATTAGCACCTCCCTCCAGGTGCTGTGCTGTTTCGAGTACTTAGACGAGCATTTCTAGGCACAAAATCTCACTTATAAGATATAATACTACTCAGGGAATAGTGGGTCATTAATCAATAAAGAAAGAGACAAAATTCAATTCTTGAACTGTTCGAAATCATGCGAACATTAAGTGTGAGGAGTTCGCACCATCGATTCAATATCTTATTCACAAATGGGCTACTCACAGTTAAGGACTACTGGCATCATGCCGGTGAAGGTGAGGAAGATTGCGCAGAAGAAGACCAGCGTGGCGTTGTTGAAGAAGCTGTCTGCCCGGCCGCCGATGTCATAGTACAGGAGGCCCATACACACGCCGACCAGGATGTGTGTGGCCAAACGAAGGTGAAACACCATCTGTAACGAATGTATTGATGCTTTATTGTCGCCCTATTACTGGTATTGTATTAGGTTAAGCAGGAAGAACAGAGGAAGTGCCTCAGACAGGCTGGCCGACGTTTCGATAGGTGGACCTATCTTTGACAAAGATAGGTCCACCTATCGAAACGTCGGCCAGCCTGTCTGAGGCACTTCCTCTGTTCTTCCTGCTTAACCCACTACGTGTTTCCATTTGTCGGCTCCCATCTTGATTTTGGAGTTCGTATTGTGTTAGTTACATGAACCACACTTACGACTCTTCATTGAGTTTTGGGTTCGCTTCTATAACAATGCTCCAATTTTGAAAACAACGTCCTCCAAGGCCTCTTCTATCCACTTTCTGTAACGGGTTATGACGGCGTCCAACTATCGTGTTTGCTCACAAACTGCCAGCATGGGCTAATGACGGCTGGCGTTGGACAACGGGCTTTCATAACAGTTGCATTTTCTTCATTCAATGTAAATGCAACGATTGAATTGTGTACCAATATATTGTTTTTTTTTTACGTGAGAACAAGGCTGAATGGCTGATATAAATGATGTCTCGCATTAAAGTTAGAGAGGAGTGAAGAGTAATACCGAGCTTCGGCATGAGAGCATCCTAAATGAAAGAGCCCATTACCACAATGAAATGCCATATACCGCAAAAAATAAATGAAACACTTTTCTTGCGCCTCTTGGTTACGCCACGAATCAAGACATCTTAAGTGTCATTACAAACGGTAGCGGTACTGAGTTCTAGTCTTGCTTTATTGCGAAACCAATTATGAGACTTGAAGAGACAAATTGACCATTGTCACGACAATGTACATTCTCCGGTTGCAAGGATACTATCTCGCAGAAGTACTATGGACGTTCGAAGACTGGTCTAACCAGAAGATCGACGATCAGACCCGAGGCGCACTATATTGTCCCCTCTGGGAGTTTGTTTATGAGGTGGGCATCAATCCCCGCGAGACATCACCTTTCATAAACCAACTCAAGCCCTTTCTAGTCCGAGGAGCCATCCTACTTCTGATAACCGCTTCATTAATTGATTGATTCATTCATTCATGTTGTGTATGAAGTCTAGCTGGGGTAAAATCCAATCTCGCGCAGCGCAGTACGCTCACCGTCATCACGACAGGTGATGACAGCGGACGTGCCACACGTGTATTAAATATCGAACGTAACGTTCATAATAATGTCAAACTTTAGAATCGCTCTCGTGACTACTCCAAGCGATGAATTCTATTCCTTTCCTGCTCGCCATGGATGCATCCTGGTTGATCATGTTATTGCGGACTTTAAGTTGCCCGCCCTCAATACTACTCTGAATACTTATATTATGTTTTCAGCAGTGTTTATGTTCGAACTTAATACATAACTCACCCATATTTAATTGTCCAAGGATGTCATAATCAATTTGAAATGGCATTCCTTGTTAAGTGTCGTGCAATTGAGGTAAATACAGATAGACACTTGATGACACCTTCATTTCAGCGCAAATAGGACAAACACATGACCACAGCATAGGTGCTGTGTAGATGTGACAATGAAGATGTCGTAAATCATACACCAACTAGCCCAGAAATAAGCTCTTATTATAAATAGACACGTACCCGAAGTACATGCCTGTGTGTCCTCTCTTTTCTCACTCATGCTGCATGTAACTAAGTTATGAACAAGCTCCCCCAATTCAAAGCGACCTCGAAAGGACCCTTTCCAGCGTAACAGCCTGTCGCTAGAAGGACGTTCGCTGTACAGAAGTGCATTAGTTGAATATGTCACTGCGTTTGCCTAGTTGACCCTGTTGCCGCTTGCACCCTTGTTGTAAGGAACAATTTTCAAATTAAATCCACATCTTTCTTGCGTCACTCACCGGATTTCTGATGAGTGATAAATAGCAGCGCTTGAGGAGAACGTTCATTTGCAGACAACACGGAGCGGTGGTCACTAGTTGGTGGTCTTCCTGTAACAAAGAAATACAGAGGACGGTTACAACTACTTCATTGAACGCCGCAATGTCATAGTGGCTATCTAAGAAAGAAAATACTGTGGTGGATTACAATAAAGAGAACTCTTGCAGTGTTGAGCGACCACCGCCATATTTTAGCTGGCAGAGTAGTGCGAAGGTAGTAGGTTTGATCCCCACAGGCGGCATATAGTTTTTCCGTCCACATTCGCACACCGTGATGTCATAATTACTCGAATTCAATTAAATATTGCCTATATCGCGATACCACTCCGGAGCGGATCACGTGACTTGACGTCACGCCTGCCACAGATGCACCGGCGACACACCCTGCGGCGGCTCAAGGTCATTGTGACGCGATGAATGACCCTGGGAAACATGGCGCAGTAGTGCCTTCGCTCTCTACATGCTAAATCTTCACAATAGCGAGAAATAAAGTGGTGTACTGGGCGAGCTGGCATATATTCACATCGAAACTTAGCGCGTGCAAAACAGGACACAGAGAAGAAGACGAGCGCAACGCCTGTCCCGTGTCATCTTCTCTGTGTCCTGTTTTCCACGCGCTAAGTGCCGCCATGAGTAGCACGAAAGATAAGCTGGAGGAAGATGATAAACACAATACACCAATGACATCCTACACCGACTACTCAACACGACAGAAGTCGATGTGATAACTCGCGAGAGCAAATGGCTGCGTAGGCCGATAAGCGAAGCATTCGGTCAAGCCTCTCACTCAACGACTCTTCCGCATCACAACAGGTGTTGGAGAGCTGCTGCACCAATAAGCGGCGCAGTAGTGAGACGTCGAAATGGGCTGAATGTTGTTCCAGGCGTCCATGGAACTGCTAACAATGACAAACGGACGTAATCAGAAACTATCTGGCATGTAACGAAGGGCGCACGTCGCAGTTAGTGTGAACATCGCTCACCGCAACAAACACTTTGGTCGCCTGTCGCAAACCTTTGATAATCAGCAGCATGAAGGCCACCGAAGAGCTTCACCTATCGTTTTCCCTCGCCTTTATGGTCCTGGTCTTTAGTAACGTTGTTAAGATTTAACATATGTCGGCAACTCTACCTAGGAATTGGTCTCCTATGAAAACAAAATAAAGACGTAAGTATGCACTCCGTGCACTGCGACTGGCGCGCCGCCGCGCGGCCGTCAGAGGAGATAGTCGTTGAGAGCCCGAGCAGAACCAAACGCTCTCCCACGCCCGCTAGCGCGTAGTTTATCGTAATCAATGAACTGCTGCGTGGTCGACTGTACCAACAGGTACACGTCGTGTCCTGCGGGAACGACGTTTCAATTTCGCTACTCGTCTCTGCTTTATTGGGCAGCGACATAAGTGGATCACGGCTGTGCGACGAAAAAAAATGTTTAGTTCCCGCTCCCTCAACCATCTCGCGTTCTGCCGCTGCATGCTTGGAATTGGTCTGAGACACCACCTCCACAGGTGCAATGATCTTGCGTTATGTTCCTGCTGCCATAGAGCTGGTGAGAAAAGAAACGTATGCAAAGCACTTTATAAAATGCCTTGCATACGTTCCATCAGTCTTGAGCTGAATTATAATTCGGCTAAAGACTGATGGAACATTTTAATGGACCTTATTACCTCACCGTCTACCCTTCGCAGTTCTGGGGTATGCAATGTGCGAGGTCAATTAGTGCTTTGCTGGGTTGATAGGACCATCAGTTAAAAAGGGTGAACTGAGTTACGTAGCATATTACCGTAAACACAACTAGCCGCCCAGCAGCGCTATGCGCACTCGGTAGGATCAAGCTAAGACGCAGAGTAGCAGAACTACAGGGTCTGTACGAAAAAACGAAGCTTTGCGAATGCTGTAGCGACGGATGTGCACATGTCAGTGTGTTTCGGAAAGCAACATAAACAACGCAAGAGGTTGTAGTAAATGACAGAAGTGACGGTGGCCGAAGTGACCGTGCCGTCGTCGTCGCCACTTTACAAGGTGAAGCGAAAGACGAAACGGGGCTTCGGCGTCCTCTCTGGCCGAAATCGTACCACGTTCTCTTTCTCGCCCGCGACTAAAGCTCTTAGCATGAGCAGCGCGAGCGGCGAGGTAAAGACTGTGATCATGATGAGCAATAATGATGCCGCGACAATTTCAGGCAAAGCGCTTTGCGAAACTCGGTGGCTGCAAATCACCGAGGCACGAAGCCGCAACAAAGGAGCACGCCGGCCCGGCCACTCACCGGGATTTCTACGGCGAGTGTCCGTGGAGTCTTCAATAATTCTAAATGCTTTGTGTATTGTGCAGGTACGCGGGTAGTGGACACGCACCAATAATATTCTAAGTGTCAAAGATTGACAACTTTACCGCGACGGTTATAGAGTAAGCATCTTGCATTACACCCACACCTGACGCAATCATTTACCCGTCAGTATATGACGACGCGCAGCAAGGCGCTCACTAACATGGAAAACGTGGCCGCTTTCGTGCAGGTTTTCCCTTTTATTGATGGTGGCATCGCGGCAGAATAACGATATCTTTAAATCCAGCTCGAAGCACTAACGCGCCGGCTACGGGCGCTTGCGCCACCATAGCTCTCAAAGCAATGAGGCGCTGCTGTCTGCTAAGATTCTCAACGTTGCGCGCCCGCCGCACCACTCGCGGCGCTGCGCGCGGTTTTCAAGGCGCCCCCCTATAGGTCCCAAACGGAGTGTTAAGTATACCTGCTTTAGCAAGGGGGGCTGTGACTGCATGGGGTTCGTTGAGATCTCCTCCTCCATTGGCAATTGACTTGGGGCCATTGTTTGTGGGGAAAGCTAGGCTGTTTCGTTCGGCGTACCGCACGAGATCGCCTTTAACGTCGCCATATTCACCTGAGGCGACTTCAATCACTGCAATAAGGAAAGAAAAGAGAGAACATTGATGACAAAGTGTACCCAATATTACAACGTTATCGAAATACTCGAAGATATTCCATGAAAGATATCTTGATAGAATGACATTTGGGAATGCTGAAACTTGGACCGATGCTTTCACCTTGAGTGCCTACCAGGACCCCGTCCTTTACACCTGCCTCTGGCATAGCAGTTACTATCCATTAACTGTACAGCTATCTCCAATATTCTCGATAACGGCTTATCAATGGCCATGATTTAGCATTAGAACAAAATGTCCTACATGAGGTGCAGCAAAGCTCTGTCGCGAGCACAAGATGATTGCAATGCTCATTTGGGAATCCGCCCTCAGCCATCATCGCCAAGAGCATTACGATTATTAGTGAGGTCATCTCTGAATAATAATCTTCTCACCAAAGTCAGCAGGGTTGTAGAACGCGGGGCACTGTAGACCGTTGGCGCCCAGAGTAGGAAGGAGGTCCCGAACGGTGCCGTGGTATATGCAGTAGCCGTCTGCCAGGACGTACAACTGCGCGGCAAAATGAGGAAATAAGTCAGCTTTCTGCCCAAAAGTTGTGGCGTTAATAATGATACCAATGCATTAGACAAAGCGGGTTGATAGTTTTACCGGCCGCGCATAGTGAAGCAAACATTCACTCTCTACTCATCTTAACAATCATGGAATCACGTGCGCGTGGGCGTGAACAGATCTCCTTCGATGAATACATAACACTCTCTGTCGTAACACTGGCGTTATGAACAACGAGATAGATAGATAGATAGATAGATAGATAGATAGATAGATAGATAGATAGATAGATAGATAGATAGATAGATAGATAGATAGATAGATAGATAGATAGATAGATAGATAGATAGCACAGTACAGTCGACTATCTTGCAGTAGCGACAGAGGAAGAGATTGGAGATGTTAAATATGAGAAGCTTGTACCAAGTGACAAAGTAAGAACAAATAATATGTCCGTACAAACGGGACGAAGGCACGTGTCGCCAATGACAATCTTTCATGCAGTTGCCATGTGCTCAAAATGGAACAGCATGAATTTTTCTCAGACCAAATGCATCGAACAGTAAATATAAAAAGAAATCAGGTCATAAGCGCCACACTAAGGCGAGACATAAGCACATGACACATGGGAAACATTGAGCAACTAACTATGCAGAGTGGAATGAAACAACATCATCAACAACAACAAAACGCTAAACAAAGGGTCACACTTACTCTGTCGAAAAGCTGGAATATCCTCGAGCTCGGCTGGTGTATGCTGCACGTGACCGTGTGACCCTTGAGGGCGAACTTCTTCAGCGTCAGGATGCACTGCAGAGCGTTGGAGCTGTCCAGACCACTGCGACAAAAAGATACGATGCCAAGTTAGCACAACTACTAGTAATAATAATATCTTCCTATACAGAGAATGCAGGCGTTTGTCCGTGCTCTCGCATGATTCCGCGAATCACATTTGGAGAGTTTTAAAGGTAAGCATATCGTCAGAGCTGCCTGTATGGTTGCATATGATACGATGATGCAGGGCGTATATAACACAGGCTGCATGCTCTAAGATGATGGCTGGTTGGTTTGGTTCGGAAAAACCTTATGAACAATTGCACTTCCAATCGAACGTTAGATAGTCTCGCTTTTCGAGTGACATTTAGGGTTTCATACTTATTTGTGTCATAGCGGCACACCCGATCTGCGGGAATAATCAATGCACGTGTATTTCAGAAGTAACCTGTTCATGCAAGCAATTCTCTTAAGGGCCTTAGGTGCAAATCGCAACTGAATTTCACTTTCATTAAATTTCCTAAGTGTCCGTAGTAGTACATGCTTCGATCGCTCATCCGTCTAGTCATCAACTATGGCTGCCCCTCATCTGGGTCCCTTATAAGCTACCTGAGATTAAGACCCTTGAAACAATTATCACTGAATTCCTTCTTCTTAGCTAAGCTACAGGGGTGTTATTGGTAAAGTTTGCTCGTTAACACTGTTCAGAAGAGGACTTCAGTATAAAATACATTAAGAGAGGCTGGTTTATGGCATTCATGGCAGTTACCTGCAAAACTGAGGGTACATAGGATAACGCACACGTTGGAAAGTTGGTTTGGGTTCATAATTATGGTAAAGGAAGGGATAGACAACCAATACAGAAAGGAACGGGAAGAAATGGAGATGCTTTGATTGCCTCACTAACACGTGCATAGCCTGGTCCTAAATTGACAATGCATCTTTTGCTTTCCATGTTTTTCGTATTGATGTGTCACTGCTTTTGCTATAATCGTGACGGGGCTTCCTTCGAAAATGTCTTGATTGGTTTGGGAGACCGATAACGAGCTGCACGTAAGGAACGTTTTCAATAAAAAATTCAGGAGGGCTTTTCCTATTGGGGAAATGGAGGCAAGCGTAGCTTGGCTTGGGAGTGCCTGAACGGCGGCTTTTCTTCTTCTTTCTTTCTTTCTTTCTTTCTTTCTTTCTTTCTTTCTTTCTTTCTTTCTTTCTTTCTTTCTTTCTTTCTTTCTTTCTTTCTTTCTTTCTTTCTTTCTTTCTTTCTTTCTTTCTTTCTTTCTTTCTTTCTTTCTTTCTTTCTTTCTTTCTTTGCTTGTCTTTCTTTCTTTCCTTCTTTCTTTCTCTCTTTCTTTCCTTGTCTTTCTTTCTCTCTTTCTTTCTTCCTTTCTCTGTTTCTCTCTTTCTTTCCTTGCCTTTCTTTCTCTCTTTCTTTCCTTCTTCCTTTCTTTCTCTCTTTCTTTCTTTCTTTCTATCTTTCTTTCTTTCTCTTTCCTTCTTTCTTTCCTTGTCTTTCTTTCTTTCTCTCTCTCTCTTTCCTTCTTTCTTTCTTTCTATCTTTCTTTCTTTCTTTCTTTCTCTCTTTCTTTCTTCCTTTCTCTGTTTCTCTCTTTCTTTCTTTCCTTGTCTTTCTTTCTTTCCTTCTTTCTTTCCTTGTCTTTCTTTCTATCTATCTTTCTTTCTTTATTTATTTCTTTCTCTTTTTCTTTCTTCCTTTCTCTGTTTCTCTCTTTCTTTCTTTCCTTGTCTTTCTTTCTCTCTTTCTTTCTTTCTTTCTTTCTTTCTTTCTTTCTATCTTTCTCTCTGTCTTTCTTTCTTTCTTTCTTTCTTTCTTTCTCACTTTCTTTCTTCCTTTCTTTCTTTCTTTCTTTCTTTCTTTCTTTCTTTCCTGCTTTCTTTCTTTCTCTCTTTCTTTCTTTCTATCGCAGCGCTGCAATGCTACCTCCAAAGTGTTTGCTTCCTCCATGCCGGGAATCGTACCTTCATTCAAGTACTTAGAAGCACAATACTTCAGTTGCTACAGGCAACAGCAACGCTCATATCCAGACAACAATGCAATGTGTAAACGTGAAACGACACGTGAATCTCGACAAAAGGTCAGATTGCCCTACCACAAAGGGCTGATTGACGACAAGCCCACAGTCAGTCATTGGAAAACGGTGCACACAAATATGTGTGCCACCGGCGCACCTTCGGGGGCCGCATCTGTTTACGCTCGCCGGTGCCGGGTATTTCGCGAACGATGCCATGGAATTCTGAGCGTTGTAACGTGTTTCGCTTGAAAGACAAACAAGAGAAAGGAACGCCGAAAGCCGCATCCCAAAACGTAAAATGAGCATAGCTATGGGTCTCGTACATGCGTGCCGCGAGCACCCAAACAACCTTCACCGCTTACACTTCGTGACAGCTCTGGCGACGAGACACCAACAAAAAAGAAAGATATGTTTTCCGTTTCTCACGCCCTCTAAATCATCTCGCGAGATAAACAAGACCTTGGCCGCCTGCCATGCCCTTCACGTGTTCGGCAGCATCAAGCGTGAAAGAAGAGAGGCGTGGGGTGCGAACGCATTGCGGATGCATGTCTCGCTGCCCCGTCGTCGAGTTATCTTGGCACGCTGAACATGTGTGTCTCGAGACCAACGGGGCCGAAGAAACCGTAAAATGCGATGCCTATCTAATTAATGTAGGCACTAAATAGACCACGAACCTGGATTGCGAAGATACGTGTCGCCACGTACCTATTTAGGTCCTAAGAGTTTTAGTTTCATCGCTCTGCGGGCGTGTCTTGCTAAGGGGGTAAATGCGACAAATGTTTGCGCAAGTATTAACAACTTTGCTTAGTGGACCGACAAGAGCCCCTTATCAAGCGGCCGCAGATTTGAACTATGTAATTCATTATGTTACAGAGTGAAAAGAACGAGAAAACTTACTAAAGGCACACATATACGACAGGACACAGCGCTGACTATCAACTGAAAGCTTTTTATTCGGAAAAGGGTTTATAAAGGGAGGGCCGAACGTGCGCGCATGTGCACACTTAACCGCAACACACATGATTAAAAAAAGTTTAAAAACTTAAAAGATTAGAACTGGTTCCCAACGTGATCGTTGGAAGTCTAGTAGTGCTATTCCGCTGTCATGGAGCTTGCGGTTGCGTGTTGCGGTTAAGTGTACGCAGGCGCACATGTTCCGCCCTCCGTTTTATAAACCCGTTTCCTGAATAAAAAAGTTTTCAGTTGATAGTAAGCGATATATATACATATATATATATATATATATATATATATATATATATATATATATATATATATATATATATATATATATATATATATATATATATATACACACACACAATGACATCCTTTTGTTACTGTCGTATTGTATTCAAGAAGATTCTTGGTTGGTGTGAAGAAAATGATCTCTGCCTGTCATGACGCAGAGCTTTTCACCGTGCGTGTCGGTGGACTTCCCAAGGTAATACACGAACTTTCGGTGCCCATTCCGTCTTTAGCGCACATTTGTGTCTTCTTGTTAGATATCTAGTTCGACAGTCATGAAATAAGCAGTTCGAAGTTTGGCATTCCCTGTCTTGTCTCTTCGTGTACGTCGCGTATTTACTACCATTTCTTTAATTCCGCCACGCTAATTCGTACAGCGCTTATAGAATCGATCGGCCAGGAGTGATTAGAAATGATTAAAAAAAAAAAAGTGGAGCTCTTCCACTACTGTGAAAGTGGAGGCCAGTACTATGGCAGCTGATTCACATCGTTTTCGCGCCTATTGACGCTTCCGTGGCGTCAGCCAGGGGCTGGGCAAAGATACTTTGAAATTGTATCGCTATACGATACAAGATACTCAGGCAACAAGTATTGGAGATACAGATACAAGATACTACCGCAGCAATTGTATCCGATACGATACTTGCCAATTGTATCTTAAGATACATCGATACATTCGCAAACTTGTTGTTATAGATCCACATAGTGTCGTAGCGAACACCTATGCACAAAAAGGTCCGCTTGAAAATTGCCAATTATGACCAATTGCAAATTGGTCACAATTGCAATTTGCAAATTGTGACCAATTTCATTTCATTTTAATGAAATGTGTGATAGTATCTCAAACTTTCTGTCCTTTCTTGCGCAAAATACATTAGTTCACTTCTGAAGAACTTATTAGGGTTTGCTTTAGCTGCTTAACCGGAGAACTTTTTAGAGACTTCGCTGACAGCGGTTCTTGCTTGTCATTTCTGTAATCAATGGGAGTCGCTGCTGAGCTTGCCGACCATCTAGCGGGTTGCCATCTAACTACACAATCTTCAATAAGAAGCGTTCGCACGATGGCACAAATACCGGTGAGCAGTTTTACCTAGTCCTAAAAGACCGATTATGCAATACCGAATCACCGGTGTACAGCAGCAAGAACGCTGGTAGCGAGCGACACTTTTTGTGATGCATTGTGTATACGTAGAGCGCATACAAAACTGCAATTACTTTTCATATTATTGTGATAGCAATTATATGGACACTCTCGGCTGGTTTTCGCCGTCGCCGTCATGTCTCGTATATGTACATGTATCTATATATTTACAAAAGCCACAAAGAAAAATAATTCAGAAAAATGTTTCCGACGCGCGGCATCGTTCTTGTTATCTGATGGCGTAAAAATGAAGAAAGCGGCAGTCACTCTGCTAGAGAAAAAAACTATTTATTGAGCAAACTTGTGCCCAGAAAATTGACTAACTCAAAGTACAAGCAAAGCGCGCTGTACTCTGATAGCGGCAATAAATGTCGTCGGCCTTGTCATGTCGTCGGCCTGGTCACATGCTTAGCAATTACAAATTTTGGGTTTTTACGTCCCAAAACGAACGATATGATTATAGCGAGTTTTAGTACTGCGTACGTAGCGTCCGTAACGGCGTTGCGTACGTATAAGAACGCTGCGTTTCGCATAGAGCGTGTGCGCACAAGTTCTGCTCATGCGCACTATGCGAAACATAGCCTTGTTACGTACGCAACGCCTTTATGGACGCTACGTACGTAGTGCTAGAACTCGCTTATGAGGGACGCAGGAGTGGAGGGCTCCGGAAATTGTGACCATCTGGTGTTCCTTTAATGTGCAATGAAATGTAAGTACATGCGCCTCTAGCATTTCGCCTCCATCGAAATGCGGTCGCCGCGGCAGGATTTGCGCGTTATCTTAACAGAACAATCTGAGACAATCTCGAAGATTCCGAAACATTGCGGCGCTGCTTGCGCCGAGTGGTGATAAGTGTGTAATGGTTTAGACCCGATCACACCAAAATAAAAAAATAATAAGAGCGCGTGGCAGTATAGTTGAACAAATCGTCACAGGACAACGCCGCTAATTCACGCTATTGCCGCCTATAGCTCCGATTACCTGGCAATTAGTAATAGTAAAAAAATAGGGAGGCCTAGAAAAGTAAAACAGTTATAAATAAAACAGAAAAGCCGTTCCGTATCAAATATTCACAGTGAATAAGTAACGATACACGATACACGCGGCATTCCTAATAGCTATTACAATTAAGCATGAAGTATCACCAAACGACTTGTTAAGGGTAGACAATAAGAAAATTATTGCCCATGCAAAATTGCCTGAAATGACTCGTTGGGACGCTCATGAGAAAAACGGACCATTTGTTATAACAATGTTTCTCGAATCCCCGTCCTAAGATCTTCAAGAAGGCTCCTAATTATTTCCATTATTATAGCGCGAACTCAATTTCGCCATTTTACCAAGCAGAAACAGAATGTTTGGTACGGTATACTCAATGCTCGCCCACATAAGGATATATTTGTTTCCCAAATCGCCTTGGCGGAAGGGTAAACTCAAGTGAAAAAAAAAAAAGCACTACGCAATGAGAATGAAAATGTGTTTCAGCTCCACTAACGTGAAACCTTGGGAGGGGCGAAGAATGCAGCGTGCGCCGGTCTTTCCCACAGCAAAATCTTTCCTGTTTACTGCTTTACTCGCCACCGCTCTACTACGCACCAGCACTTTGCAGGTATGTCTCAAGAAGTGGTGTATCAAATAGATGACTTCACCGTAGAGATGAACCTCTGTGTCTGATTTAAGATAAGCTTGAGCACCTTGGTAAATGTCGTCGGCGAATGTGACAGCACTGCTAAGCCAAGCAATATTCTAGGCAGTAACGACGAGCCTTTAAGGGAGTACTGACACGAATTTTAAAAATTTTCGGATTGTTGTTTTAAATAAAAGTAGTGGTGTCGAGAAACCTATAAAGAGTGTCGTAGTGCTTGGGAATGCATTGGATATATTTTTAATACTGCTACCATAAAACAGCAATTTCGGTTTCGGTATCGAGGGGTATCTGCCTTTCAAGACCGTATTATTGATCATCTAAAGCACTAAAAACTACGTTCACTGCTTATTGTTAACCTGAATAAAACCCGCACCCCTTATGTAATGCCCCTCCAAAGAAGGGGGGGGGGAAGGGGGCTTTAAGGTAATAAACTGACCTGACCTGACTGATGAGTCAACGCCAACGCGACGGCATCTCCGAGGCCTTACGTTCGCGAGCACTAAAAACAACTTAAAAACAAATTACGTCATACACGCCATTTTTGCAATACAAGTCTCGAAGGCTATGCTTTGTTCGCGGCAACCGAAAATACGTTATGCGTGTCGCTTGCGCCACTTATACGGCTAATCATACGTAGAAGCCAGGCCAAGCTGCTTGAAAAGTCATCATGGCCGCACTCTTCCATCAGTGGCGTAGCCAAGGGGGGTTTCAAACCCATATCCTCCCAAATTTTTCAATTTTGCTTGCATATATACACACACGCACACATACAAACACACGCATGAACATACATAAAGTATGGTTGACCCCCCCCCCCCCCTCCCGAAAAAAAATTTCTGGCTACGCCCCTGTCTTCCATGGTCGCTCAGCCCAACGTTACGAGACTAAACTCGTAACGTTGGCTCGGCCAGCTCGGAGCGCAATTCGCGACGTATCACACGGGAACGGTCCCGCAGTTGCGACGCAACAGCGGGGTTCCCATACACTGGATTCTATGGGAGCTATGCCGGTACCGGCGGAAAACGATGCAACAGCCGGGAAAACGCAGTGGGGGGGGTAACGTAACAGCTGGGGTTACTATCAAATCGGTTGACTCACACGGCCTTGCCTGGCGGTATAATAACTAAAACGAATAGCTTATACCTTGCGAAATCGTTCATCTAGGTATGGCGACGTCGTGAGTTAGTTTCCCGGTAATAACTCATCACCGGAGCGAGTTACGCGGCACGGATAAAACCTTGCGCAATCCTCCCGCGGCAGGCGCCAGAATCACGCGACTCAGATGACTTGTAGGTGGTCTTTTCTACGCGGGTTAACTAGCTGCTCAGGGAAGCGCCTGGGCTGAACCGTATCGATTAGCGTACGTTGGAAAGAGGAACCTGCGGAAGAGGCACTGACGCAATTGCAAATTCGTATTAAGTACGACTACATCTGGCGCCGACATACACGATCGCAGGACGTTGCTAAGGTCCGTGTAAACTGCGTATTTCTCCGCACATCGTTACTTATCATTTCCCCACTCAAACACCTAATCGAATGCGAGATGCGCTCAAGCATGCCTTACGAGTAAAATGCGTTACTGGGCTAGTCGGTTCATAGATAATTTTTTTTGGGAAAGCGGCGCACCGAAAAAAGAAGAGAAAGAGAGCGGGCAACAATGGACCTTCATCAATACTTCTTTTTGGTCAGTTGTTTTATTTTAGAAGAAGGAAGTACTAGCGCGAACACTCACAAAAGAAACGACACGCAGCGCCTGTGTGTACGTGTTTTGGATCTTGTTGCCTCGTTGCAGTTGTTCTCGTCTTTCGATGCGCCGCTTTCCTATAGACATTTTCACAGGAGAGGAAAAAACGCCGGCATGATGGGCTGCGCGCGGTAGTTCAAAGGTTGACGTCACAGCCTCGGCAGTGCATTTTTTGGAGGGTCACGCCAATTTGCGCAGCCCACAAAGGACTATGGTGGCGCCCAGGGAGCAGTTTGTGAAAACGTCTATAGACTATTTTCCGTAAGACATCTGGGCGCCGCCATCTTGGGCTGTTAAGCCGATTGTTTCCTTGTTTTTGTACATCGCGACGTGAATTAATAAGGCCATGAAACATCGTGTGCACCAACCCAACCGTTTTCATGCGTATGCGTCTACCGTCACACTGTTCTTTTAGTTGTTAAAGATACAAAACACAAGGGTTAACAGCCCTAATATGGTGCCCTCAAACCCATCCATAAAATAGTCTATAGATACTTTACGAAACTTACCTGGTGGGTTCGTCGAGGAAGAGCACAGGTGGACTGTGCACGAGTTCCTGCGCGAGCATGACCCTCTTCCGCTGACCCGTGGAAAGGTTCCTGATCTGGCCGGTTCTCGCAACTGTCCAGGCCCCACAGCTTGAGGATTCGCGACACCTGCGTGAATGGAACCGGCTAATTGAACGACACAATCACAAAGATGTGTATGCATTGGGTCAAGGAACGGTGACGTCGCGGACGTCTACCGGACTATAACGACGCAGTTTTTCGAATGTGCCACCATAATAAAACGGCACCCGTGATTTGGCGATTGGTACCAGGACACAGATAATTCATTGCACCACCAAGATTGTCCTAATGCGCTATATGTATTGGCTTCTTAAAGTACTACATCTAAAAGAGTTAAACAGTCCTTGCCGTATCGGAAAAATAGAGGCAAGCGAAGCGTGGTGTGTGCATGCATTGTGTACTTCTCTCTCTTTCTTTCTTTCTTTCTTTCTTTCTTTCTTTCTTTCTTTCTTTCTTTCTTTCTCTCTCTCTCTCTTTCTTTCTAGCTATATACCGCATTGCGCAATCTTCGCGGCTATTACTGTTTCCTTCCTCCATGCTGGGCAGGGGCGGCGCCAGGATTTTTTCACTGGGGGTGCACAAACGACAAGTGAGTTCGTCCAGGGGGGGGGCAGGAAGGTGGGTAACTCATGCATTATCTTTTGGCTATGTTTGATCTTGGGGTGGCATAGGGGAGGCAGGCGAAAATTCTGGGGGGGGCTCCAGCCCCCCCCCCCCCCCCCCCCATACCCCCCGCTAGCGCCGCCCCTGATGCCGGGGAGTTGAACCTTCATCCATGTGCTTAGCAGCTCAACACTTCAGTTGCTACAGGCAAAAGCGACCTGTAATCATAACCACGTGTCTGCTTTTTTCTTTATAAGTGTTTTTTCTGAGAATAAACTTTCAGTTGTTAGTCTGCGCTATAGTCTCGTGGTTTCTTCCTTTCGTGTTCGTGTGTCCTTTTGCGCTAAATGTCATTTACAATGCAATACCAACTGCCCAACGCTCCGTTCTTCTAAGCTATATTACTAGTTCCTTGGGTTCTTTTCAGTGTTTAAACTTTTCCACAGTTAACCCTGCCATTTTGGTGGCACTTTACGCCGTGTGCGTGTGCCGTGCTAGGACCGTTACCTGGCATGTGAAGGCCGGAACCCGCCCTGAAGATGTCCAGTCGTTGTGTGGTTGGATAAATCCGTCGCCAAGTCACACGAAACGCTTCTGCAGGATTTTGAAGTCGGAGTGGTGGAGACAAGCAAGGCTCTACGACGATTGCCTTCGAGTCCCACTGCGGTGACGCCGCTGGAACCCGGAAGACACGCCTGTACCGAGACTGGTGTGGTACTAGATTCCGCATTACTGAGTTCCTCTGGAATTCTACATGGCCTACGCTTCCCAAGAAGAAGAGGATTCAAGCCCCAAGAAACACATCTGAAGACCCTCTAGGGTTGGGACCCTAAGGCTTTTGCTTTTGAGCCAACTCTGGGTCATGCAGACATCTTGGCCCTGGCGCGCTCTGTGGCTGACAGGGTTCCTGAATGTGAAAGAACAAGGTGTGTCGCCGAGGGAGCAGCGGTCGCCACCACGTTCAAGGGGGAAACCTGGCATGAAATCCAAGGTGAATCGTTTGGTGGATTTATGGCCACTAGTGGAATGAGACCTTTGATCTCGGATAAAGAAGGGTCTTTCGTCGTGATGCAAGAGGGCACTTTTTCGGAAAAGGGGACGCAAGCCGTAAACAAGAACCTCCAGGAGAGTCAAGGACAAGCCTGCTGACCTGAAGAAAAGGGCTGTAAATCTATTGTGCGAGAAGAAGCTAGAAGGGTTATGCGCTGGTGTCAAGAATGAGAAAGGACAAGTATTGAGACTGTTCTTCACAGTAAAAAACCCATAAGGAAGGTAGCCCCTTTCGCGTGATTGTTTCGGGAACGCGGCAGCTGGCAGTACTTGGTGTCTGGTTACTTGCAGAAACATCTTTCGTCCCTAAGCATCAAAGACCCCTTCCGTGTCAAGAACTCTGATGACGTGATCCAGTTCCTGGCGGCCGGAACTTTCTCCCACATGTCTGCGTTTAGTGTCGACGTCGAGGACTTATTTTATTCTCTGGAGCATGGTAGTCTACTGAAGTTTGTGCGCGAATGCATACAGGGTTGACAATGATGAACAAATCTTCCAAAATGAGTGCGGTATATCTGTGGGGGCGTTTCTAGAAATACTAACCATGTATTTGGACTCGACTTTGGCTTGCTTGGAAGGCTGATGTGTATAAGCAGAGATCCGGCGTATGCATAGGTTCCCGGGTTGCGCCCATACTTAGCGAGATTTTCCTGAGCAGGATAGACCGCGACCTTTTGCAGTAGTTCTAGGTGGTCTAGTGTTGAAGGTAATGCGGTATGTGGATGATTATCTTGTCTTCGTTGAGGGGAGGGGGAAGCGCTAATACTAGGGACAAGGTGCTTAAGGTCTTCAAAGAGAAGGGGTGCGGGGTTGAGCTTCACTTCCGAAGTTCCTAGGGACGGATGCATCCAGTTCCTAGACTTGAGGATCACGACGGAACGTGAGCACACCTGCTGGATGTACTCTCCGAGGTCCGTGAAGCCTGTTCTGGATTACAGGTCTGACCACTCCAAGTTGGTCAAGGATGGGATCGCCACGTCTTGTCTGGTGTCCGCCTTGCGTAAGTCATGCCCACATCAAATGAAAGAGGCTTTTTCTAATCAAGTCAATCGACTTGAACGGTCGAACTATCCATACAAAACTTTGGCTTTTCTTTGTGAACGAGTATTGAGGGAAGTTGAAACGTGAAGGAAGTGGTGGTGCTATGACGGAGGCTCATGTTAAGAATAGGCCGGTCGTAAGCATTCCGTAGTATGTGCATGCCTTTTCGCACCGCATGAAAAAGGTGGGAAGTCGTTTTGGTATTGACGTGCATTCTCCGCCAAGAATAAGTTAGGGTCGCATCTGCGCAGCAGTTGAACGGAAAGTTTAGGGCGGCGAGAAAAAATGGAATGATTGTGACATTAAGCACCGGGACAGATTGGTTGAGTGTGGTAAGGGGGTAGTATATCGTATCCCACTATCGTGTGGAAAGTGTTACATCGGTCAAACCGGGCGCTGCTTGAATAACCGATTAATGGACCATAGGAATTCGTTGAAAGGGCAGCCTTCGTCTAATCTCTGCCTGCATTGCAAGGAATGTAAGTGTCATCCATTACTGAATGAAACAAAAGTTTTGTCGAGGCTCAAGGATAGGACCGCGCGAGAGATTGTTGAGGCTTTTACATTGACAAGTCCGGTGACATGTGTGTGGCAAGGCCATCGGTGAACTTGCATAAACTTGAGATAGATTATTTAACCGCCAACCTGTAATCATAACCACGTGTCTGCTTTTTTCTTTATAAGTGTTTTTTTTTTAGAATAAACTTTCAGTTGTTAGTCTGCGCTAGTCTCGTGGTTTCTTCCTTTCGTGTTCGTGTGTCCTTTTGCGCTAAATGTCATTTACAATGCAATACCAACTCGCCCAACGCTCCGTTCTTCTAAGCAAAAGCGACGGTCATGCGTTCATATTCAGACAACAATAAAATGTGGCAGCGTAAAATTACTAGGAACCAGAATAAAAGATGAGATTGCCATATCAGAAACGGCTGATTCTCGACACGGTCACAATCGAGGGAGCATCGATTATTGAAAAATCGTATGCACAAACACGAATGTGATAGCGAATCTGCTAGGGCTGCATTACTGTACGTTCGCCGTAGCTGGATTTTTGCGTACGACGCCACCAGCGGAATCTGTGAGTCACAAAAAACGTGCGCTTGAAAAGGCGTCCGGCAGCTACAGCCTCCCACAGCTGCAAAGAAACATGCTTTGACTACATAACAGTAACAGCCTTCCAGTCAGCAGAGGATCGCTTCACGTTACTACATTTCGTGTAAAAGTGTGCCGTTGTTACCATCACGGGGTAGACATCCCTTTCAGTAAGACTACTTCGCTTATTTTTGTGTCCGCGAAATTTATTAGACTGCGGAGTTATATTATATTGTCAGTTTCCCATTACTTGAAGAAAGCCAGCAAAAGCACGGGACAGGAGAAAAGAGGCAGACGCAAACACCGCTGGATTTCTTCAAGTATCATGAACCAACTGGCCCAGATTTCAACTCTTCTGCAGTTTTCCGTGTTGCTGAATGATGCACCTCATTGTGTTATTTATCTTCGGAGGGAGTTTTGCCTTGTCTTTGACAGATTTCACGCGGCCTAAATACCACCGAAGCAGTGGCGTAGCCAAGGGGGGGGGGGTTGGGGGTGTTCAAACCCCCCCCCGAAATTTTTCAGTTTTGCTTGCGTATATATGCACGCACACATACAAACGCACGCACGAACATACATTAAGTATGGTTGAACCCCCCCCCCCCCCCCCCGAAAAAAATGTCTGGCTACGCTACTGCACCAAAGTGTTTGCTACAAGTGTACACGGCGTTTTCAAGCTATGGAAAGATCACTTTTACCTTGACATCCTCGGCTAAGATGTCACGTTTTGGCTGCGAAATAATGGTGAAACTTGAAGTTCAAGTTGACTACGCATTTGATCCGTCTTTTGAATTCGCCAATAACAAAGCCTTCCGTGGAGGCCACACGCACCACTTTTCGCGGTGACACCCCCGAAGACATACGACATCGTGATCCGGCAAGGCTAAGCAGCGTATCGGTTACGCCATGGATTGCACAAGAGAGACGCGCGAGCGTTTTCCTTAAACGCAGTTTCTTTGCAGGAAAGTGGCACGCCGTCAAAACTGCCCACGCCCGCTTCGTACCCACCCATTATAGTTTCTGTCGCAACCTGTGGCGGCAGGAATTATGACGCCACACGTCGAGTGCAAGACTGTAATTCAGGGGAGATCGCCGTGTTGTGATCGCCACCACAGGCGGAAAGGAAAATGTTTTTTTGGTAGAAACGGGGAGATGTCGGCCTTAGGCTACGGGCCTCTCTGGCCGGCTACCGTACCCCAAGAAAGAGGAAGAGATGGATTGACGCTGATAAAGAAACAAAACAAAAAGAAAACAAACAAACAAAAACATGGTTCCCTCGTCATAGGAATCGGTATAACACGAACGTAAAATGTGTCCTTACAGAATTAGTTGAATGTTCACTGTACATTGATAAAATAGAGCTTGTACAATGTCTGTGTTTTGGTGTTTGGCAGCTGTAGCACTTTTAACGTGGATGTACCCACGTTGAACATCAGTGTTACACCTCTATCCCGACGACTAACGCCCATGATCAATGAATAAACTAACCCTTCTGGTCATAAATGCTTGTGGTAGCTGTAGTAGTTGTAAACGGTGAGAGCGGAAGCGGAGTGACAGCCAGAAGAGCGCCACTGATTGGACTCCGAACTTGGCCTAAGGTCGCCTACTCACGACATGTTAAAGTTATTGAACACCACTGCCCGACTAGAGGCAAACGCAACGCGCGTCCTGTCTTCCCTGTTGTCCGGCCGTGATTTTTCACGGGGCGAGCGTAAATGGGGAACGCGGAGTTACAGCCAGGCGAAGGAGGCGCGCGTCGGAGAGCTATTTTTTGTATGGATCGATGCTATGAACGAGGCCTACGCTTGGGCTAAGGCCTCCACCTGGCCCACCAGGCGGTGTATTAAGGCGTCGACAAAATTGCACTTCTTCTATTGGAAACCCGTCGAATGGGACGGACGCGTAGAAACGACGCGTTGAAGGAGCTAATCGCGGATTTCACGGTCATGACGCATTACTTCACTTTACCAAGAGCACTGTGAGAGGACAGTGTTGAATATAAAAGGCGCGTTTGTAAAGCCTTCAAAGTGTGTGACCATGGCGCAATGGATAGCGTGCCCGGCATCTGTTGTCACGTACCAGTAGGCCGTGGGTTCAACTGCCGTTGACGGAACTTTTTTTTTTGCCATGTGATCGTGTGTATTTTTTGCGACATCATTTCCGTGACGGAAATACGTCAGTGAAGCTTTGGTGGACCCCGGCATAAAACACTTTCGGGTTAAAAAAAATTGGAGCCGACCCTAATGATTGACTTCAGTGTCTGATAGTGGCACTCGCACGTCCGCGTTCGTGTGCCCTGGCGCATTCCTCAGGTTAACCTTTGTGTTTTGCCACAGGGCTAAAGCAAATCTCGCAGGCCACGTAGAAAGAAGCAAGGGGTTGAGCAGCACTCCACCAGGTGGTGCAACGATCCCAACTGCCCACAAAACCGTTGGCTCTTTCAATAAACTCGTTCAATTAACTTTCTTTTAATTAAGTGGCCCATACTTGAAGTAGGTTCATGCTTCGACATTCCATGTATCCGTTATAACTCTTAACTTGAATCAAAACCATAGATTTCCTTCTGGTTTTAAATTTTACAGGGACTCTTCCTGAATAATCGGAAAGCTAATTAAATTATACAAGTTAAATATACGTTAATATAGCGATCAAATTTTGGAAGGTCGTTCACGCAGGGTTACTTCTAGCATTACACCGCATGTCCCAGAAGAACAAAACGTAGCTTTAATTAGGGCTTGTAACGTGTCTGGCCAAAGGGGAGTTGGTGGACAAGTGGGGAGACGGCGATTTTATCCTATCGAGAATAATTGTCCGATTCTCGGCATTGGAACGCCTCTACACCGCTATTTGTGACGATCAGTGTCTCACTTATCGGAAAGACGTGAGCAGACGACGTGCTTACCAAAGCACTTCTCTGTTTGTACGTGACGTCAGGGGGGCAGCTTTAGCTTGGCCGCGGCGTCCACCGTTTCGCGCACGGTCAGGTGTTGCAGGAGCTCCTCGCCGCTGGTGACGTAGCTGCTGAGCTTGCGGAAGCTTCTCTCCTTGAACGGCTGCCCATTGACGAAGAGGTCTGCCTGGAAACTTCTGGTTCTGCGACGCGAACAGGAAATAATGGAGTTGAATGAAAGGTTAATTGTCTTGCCTGGAAATAGCCGACGGGACGAAGACTGAAGTGCACATGTGTAATGTTACTATAACGATACTGGACGAGTAGCCAAGGAGCGTGGGATGGAGCTTAGTAGGTAAGACGTTACTTTGAGACCTCAAACTGCGCTGAGGACGAGTCACCACAGTGTAGAAGAAGACAGGCCGAACGCACCTTCAGTGTCGTCCTGTCTTCTACTCTCGTGTCTCGACCAGAGCGCGGTTCAAGTTCTCATAACTATGGCGGAATGATGTAGTGCAACAAAAAACAATACTTCGGCAGATCTCACGCACTGCGGGAATCAGCGTACAGCGTACCGCAGCCTTTGCCGAATTTTTCGTTTCGCGCCAAGCGTTAAGAGGTGGATTTATGACAGTCTGTAAATTGGGTAGTGCATATATCGCGTACTTACCAGGCACGCCGAGTACACTGGCATGTAATGGGTAGCTCACAGGGCTGGGCAAAGATACTTTGAAATTGTATCGCGATACGATACAAGATACTCGGGCAAGAAGTAGTGGAGATACAGATACAAGATACTTCCGGAATGAATGTATCCGATACGATACTTCCAAATTGTATCTTAAGATACTTCGATACATTTGTAAATTTGCTATTATAGATCTATATAATGACGCTGCAAATACCTATGTACGGAAGTGTTCGCTTGAAAATGTCTTAACTACGACCAACTTTGTTCATTTTAATGAAATATATGTTTAAATTACGAAAGTTATGTTTTTCTTGCTTAATGTATATTAGTTTCATTCCGACACAAGTTATTGGCATTTGCTTACTTGACACTTTTGTATCTAATGGGTGTCGCTGCTCTACTTGGCGACCAGCTAGTGGGTTGCCGTCTGATTGTAAGAACTTCAATAAGAAGCCTCCGCAAGATGGCACAAATACCGGTGCAGGGTCTTACCTTGTCCGCAAGCGTATAACCATTTTCGTAGTACCGCATCACCCTACAGGTGTATAACCGGCACGCTGGTAGCGACATTTTTTGTGAAGCATCATGAGAAGACGATAACTACCGAGTCAGCGCTCACAGTTCACTGAGGACATAAAACTGCAGTGATTTTTCATGTTCTACATTGCGTAACGTCTTCGTTAGCAGCATATTCACTAACGTGCGATCTTTTACCATTTCCTCTCCGAGAGAACTTCTGCCGCCCAGAAGCTTCTTAGACGTATTGTACTTGGCAAAAAGCGTCGCAGGATATCACTGCTATTCACACTATAGCAGCTTCTAGCCTGCTTATCTGCTTTTTTCTAACACACACAAAAAAAGGAGTTTACAGGGACCTAAAAAAAGGAAAGCGAATATACCTAAGTCAAATAGCAAGGCAATTCCGCAATAAAAAAATGTCCGTGAATAAATATATACACGGCGTTTCACGTAAGTAGAAGCAAATATTAAAGAAAAAAAACAAGCGTTTAACCATGACTGAATGAAACCAATGACATATGGTTTACCGTCATGTGGTGCTCGTTCTGGTATTTTTATATTGTGCTTACTTGGTTGATTAACTGTGGTCAATTATGCAACATTTTTAATATTCACTTTAGGGCAGAGTGCGCTTCGTCACATCGTAGAACGCGTTTAAAAATGACCGAAGCAATTGTTTTTTGGTGGCGTACATTCGCCATGTAAATGTTTCCTAGCTTTTAAAGAAAGCACGCGAAACATCAAATAAAACCACCAGACTGCGCTCATGCGCTATCGTACTGCAGCGCTCTTAAACGCGCTTGGAGCGAAAGAACCGGCGCGCGGACCGACAGCTTGTCGCTTCTCAGGGGCGATGGTGTTTCTTTGCCGTGTGTGGCGGTCAGAAATGTTGACGCCCTGTGGAGCCGATGCCTAAGTCACAGCAGCTCATTTCGCCGCGGTCCGCTTGGCTGTTGTGCCGCTCGAAGCGCGTCTGTGAGCACTGCAGCACAATAGCGTATACGAGCGCAGTAACGCGCTCATATCTCTCCGGCTTTCTTTAAACGGTGGAAGAATCACTACTATAGCATATACCTTGCCACAAAAAATCAGATTTGTCGTTTTAGAATGCCCTCTTAAACGTAAAGAAACGCACTTGGCCCAAAATAAATAACAGAAATGTTACATTACTCATCTTAGTTAAGAAATTAAGCGCAATATAAAATACCCCAATGAGAGCCACATGGCGGTAAACCCCATCGTTTGTTTTATTCAGTTGAGGTTAACCTCTTCTTCGCAAATATTTGGTTCCAGTTACGTGACACCCTTTATAAACACGATACAAGCAGCACCCCTAAAAACTATGAAAATAGAGCATGATGTATCGTCAACTTAGGTGTTAAGGTCAGACAAAAAACTCAGTGCCCATGGAAAATAGCACTAAAAGGCTCGTGAGAACGCTGATGAGAAAACCGTAGTACTTGGTATTATGTGTATAAAATCCTCTTTCTAACGTCTTTAAGACTTGTTGTTATAATTTTCATTATTATAATGTAAACTCAATTTTGCTGTTTTATTAAATCGTAAACAGAATTTTTGTTCCTGTAAGTACTAGGCACGCTCAGATTATTTTACCTTTGCCCTAACATCGCCTGAACAGTGAACTCACATGGAATGTAGATATGTGAATAGTAGCATTGACGCAGACAATTAAAAATAAGAATAAATAAGAGAAGGAACAGAGCAGGAGGTTACAAAAGACTTATTACAGTTAACAAAAGGGGAAAAAACTACACAGTGACCTAGGTAATGTGTGGAATGCAAACGGAGGACAGCAAAGAGAGCACTTGTGCTAACAATCAAGCTATCATCAAAGAACTTCTCGCATAATTTAGCACGTAGAACAAAGATTCAGTCCCCCAAACTATCATCTGTTACGTAAATGCTCGTTCTATTGCATATAGTGTCGACACCGGTAGGGGGACGGTTGTTATAATCTAATTTGCATATAAGACACATACTGTGCAAGTCAAGCTTACATCGACGAGATCTGTGAAATCTCTGTGTGAAAGCACCGAAACGCAAAGGAACCCCATTCTTGCATTTTGGAGAATTTGTAACAAAGCACCACGCAAGATAAACTTCAATAAGGACACTGTAGCCGCAACCGAATTTGAGCGAAAGACGCCGCATGCATTGGAGTACACAGCACAGTGCCGTGGCTACAAACAAGGTCTATGGCACTGACACAGCTAAAACGAAAGAAAACATCTAGAAACAAAAGGACGGCTGCACGTAGACGTTCACGCGCTTGTTTTTGTCGAGATGGCTCGAGCGCCATCACGTGACTCGGCTCCACCAATGAAGACGCGTATACACCTTATTGCCTATGCTCACTAGAACACTCTGAAGGAAAGGCAAAGGAATATCACTGTCTTCAGCTTTATTAAGGTGGCTTAGTGGCAGCAGTATCAGCTTGAGAAGCAGAGTTCAGCCGATGTTTGTTGTTTCGCAGGGTGGCGTTTCTATAGCAGTATCTTGTATCTTAAGATACACGATACATTATTCAATGTATCGGAAATACAGATACAGATACTCGTTCTGCGAGACGTATCGCGATACAGATACAAGATACCCAAAGAGTATCTAAGATAGTATCTAAGATACATGTATCTTCGATACTGCCCAGCCCTGGTAGCTCATGATGAGACGTGACATTGGCACTCACGTTAGAGCAGAGACGTCAGTTTGATCGCCACGAAGGGCACGCTACGGTGCGATGATGTGCATATCTATAGTCAAGCGCAACGATTAACTGTAGTTTGCGGAGTCATAGGTTTACATATGTAATGTTCATTGCATCGATATAAAATCGGACAGCCAACTCCTAAATAGCAATCGGCGTTATCCTGACATGGCGCTTACACAGGATCTTTTTCCAAAGCTGTTTGAAGCACTGTCGTGGCTCTGGGGTAGAATGCTTGACTGCCATGCAGAATGCCTGGGTTTGAATCTGACTCGAGCCGTAATTTGTATTACTTGCTTTTATCGGGATATTACACTCCTCGACAACGCCGCCGACTCCAGCACCGCATTTTCCGAGACACGCGCTCCTACCCGCTGTCCAGTTAAGATTGCCAGTCTGGGTTGACATAGACTGTGAATAAGAATGTCCTGTACGAATTCAGGACAAATAAACTTCAATTCAATTCAATTCAATAACCTGCATGGGGCATATACCCGCATATTACGGGCAGATGTATTTGCCACACATGAATGGTGGAGAGGATTTTATCACGTACGTGACAGGGAAGTGGTGTTATTGATGTCATGATCTGCGAATCGTGTTCTTCATATGGTGAACTCCTTCGTATGCCAATATATACCAAGTTAAGGAGACGACAGCGAGAGCGTCAAGACGTAGGCGGCTAGATATATAGATAGAAACAGTGAACATGTCTTTGGTTGGCTAACAAAGGATTCGCATTTAGAGCACAGGATGAGTAACAACGAAGATAAGCGCTTATTGCCTACTGAACTTATAACGTGCAATGAGGCTGTAAGTTGTGGAATTCAAGCAGATTTTTCTGAAGGCATACAACTTGTGACTCCAGAACTTCTTTTTATTTGGAAAGCCTGCCCTTAGGCATAGTAATTAATGGTGTCAAAATACACATGCAAATTTGCTTCGTGTATAAAGTCTAATAATGATGGGTGGTAACTAAACATGCAAGCTCAACAGCTTAAGTGTGCAGCCCAAGTGTAGCCCCAGTCCAACTACACCAGAGTTCTGAGCGCGTCACCGAGTAAAAAAAAAAAAAAAAAAAAAAAAAAAAAAAAAAAAAAAAAAAACAGAAGAAAAAAAAGCTTCACCAAATAAGTAAGAAACCACCAGAAAAATATACCTTATTTTACAATTAATACTTTACTTACATGTACAAAAAAGTGCATGTTAAAGAACCTCGGGCGGTCAACATTATTCGCAGCCTGCCAGAACGGCCTGCCTCATTACCATACCATGCTCTCCCCACGTAGAACCACAGAACTTATTATTTTATATTTACTTCTACAGTCTTAATTAATTATCTACCGATTTGCTGCACATTACAGAGAAATGATGCAACCCAGATTCTCTCCACAGCGATTCGTGTATAAACCGTAAAGAAATAGGGCACCGCGTTTGTTGAGATGCTAGGAGTATCGTATTGATGATTCTCAAAGTACGATTACTTACTGAAATCCGGCAAGCACATTGAGCAGCGTTGTTTTTCCGGCACCGGACGGACCAATGACGGCTGTCATCTCTCCGGGGTGTAGGCTTCCGCTGATGTTGCGGAGCAGTTGCTTCGAACCTGCAGTGTTACGTGTTCGACTTAACGACATGCCACGACAGAATCTCTTTTGAACAAGTATACATAACACGTACTTACATACGGAGCAGAAACCTGGAGACTTACAAAGAGGATTCACCTTAAATTGAGGACGACGCAGCGAGCGATGGAAAGGAAAATGATAGGTGTAACCTTAAGAGACAGGAAGAGAGCAGAGTGGGTCAGGGAACAAACGGGGGTTAAGGATATCATAGTTGAAATCAAGAAGAAGAAATGGACGTGGGCCGGGCACGTAGCACGTCGGCAGGATAACCGCTGGTCATTAAGGGTGACTGACTGGATTCCAAGAGAAGGCAAACGCGTGAGGGGGAGACAGAAAATTAGGCGGGCAGATGAGATTCAAGAAGTTCGCAGGTATAACGTGGCAGCAGAAAGCACAGGACCGGGTTGATTGGTGGAACATGGCAGAGGCCTTTGCCCTGCAGTGGGCGTAGTCAGGCTGATGATGATGACATAACATTCCTTCAGCTACTTCCCAGCCATTTGTACTGACAAACCAATCGGCTAACCGAGTATCCAATCACAAGTGACGACAAGCAGTGACGCAGACGCACACACACATGCGCGAGTGACGTCACCGCGGCGCGTTATGTGCACCGAAAAGACATAAGTACGGCAGTTTTACGTGCCAATATAAGGCTAAGACAATGAGGCATAACCTACGTATCCCAATGGGCACAGCCAACCGGCTATGCCCATTGGCTGTGATATTCCGATGTCAGGTAAATGTAAAACATTTGTGGTGCGCTTATATTTAAAATTTGTGTTAAAAGGAACCCCCGGTGGTTAAAGTTAACTTGGAGTCCCCCCCCTACTACGGCGTGCCACTTAATCGTATCGTGGTGTCGAAACGTAAAACGTCAGCCTTTAAATATTTAGTAATGCATTGTTGATAATCATGGAAAAGTTGATAATCATTGTCAACTGTTCACTCACCTTTTCCATCCGGAACTTTGTACGTGAGATTCCTCCAGGAGATGGTCGTCGGAGCCACCGGCGCGTCCATGCCGTACGGGCCATCGTTGACTGAGGCTGGCACTATCTGCGGCTTCATCTCGATAGTGACGTCTGCGGAACATGCAACAGATAAGAGAGACGTTCAGTTTCTCCGTAGACTATTGTTTGCTGATTACGGGTTACCAGAGAAGTATGCGGGGGTAACAACCTGGCCATGCGCATCTGATCACGCGTGGAGTAAGCAGATGCAGACAGAGCTAATGCGGCAGTTACACGTGTTATTTCAAGGGTCAATGACACGGTCACCTAACAAGTTGAAGTTTTCAGCGAAAACTAGAAGTGGAGGGTCTACTAAGCCTATAAAGATGTAAAAGCGGATAGTAAAATAATATTTCAACCCAAAACAAGCCCTAGAAGTCGCCGGCTGTAAACCCCGCCCACCGCCGGTGACCGCCATTTTGCCATGCCGCGTGTGACGTCATGTGCAGGAAGGAGCGGAACCGTCAAATTCTACCAAAGTTTCAGCCGCTGCAAATCGTTCAATTTCAGCGCCAAACTGAAGAAAGCTAAAACATCTGGATTTCACGCGCAGCTGACCACGGAACAATATTGTTGGCCGGAATGCAGACGCTCGCACGGCTAGCTACTTGTTACGTCACGGCTCACGAGTGCACCAGTGTTGCCCGACTCTCAGGCCGCTCCCTTGTTTGTAAAAATATTCACTTATAAATTAAGTTATCGAGGAAACGCACTAAAGTTTTGCCAGTGTGTTTGTGAACGCTCAACCCACGTAACAATGATTATGATAGTAAATTGAGTGTCATGGCTCCTTTAACCGCTGCAGTAAAGTGTGGACAACTAGATAATCGGTAACTCGCAGCGTTGTTTCAGTACTAGCTTTCGTTGAGAACAATGATGCAAATGAAGATTGTTTCCGAGTTCTTTTAGTTAGACGAAACGCCGCGACACGTCACCACCTGTTCTGCCACTGTCGTCAAGCGCTGTGGTAACCCAGTGTTGCAAACTGCAGGAAGCTGACGCATAAGCTAAAACTCCCGGGAAGAAAGACGTGAACCTACAGAAATTTTCGAAACACTTCGTTCGCACTCAAGAGTGGAAAAAGAAAGCCGACCTAGCTGGTTCCCGGCATTCGAAGCAACGATTAAATATTTATGCCTGAGGTTCTTCGTGCGGCTGGTGTGGCATAAGCCAGGTAGTATATTGGGATTGATATCGATTGCTTGTGTAGCGCAAGCGAGCGCGACTGCGTATTGCGTAAGCGAGCGGTAAATCACGGCGAAGGTGGTAGGACGAAACTGGGACGAAGCGTTGATCGTTCCGTCTAGTCCATTTCTTGATGTGTCTGAAAGTTCGCTACCCTTAGCCATGATCGACTACGAACATACCGACTCGCTCGCTTGTTCAACAAATCATAATACAAAACCTGCATTTGTAATGTGGCATAGGCACATTACAATCAATGATTTTGATTAAGGTAGGTTCAATGATTCAATGAGCATGAGGCACATGCTAGATAGGTATTCAATGATTTCAATGACTTCAGGGAGGTTAACCAGACGCACGGCTGGATAGCAAAGCGGACCGTGCGTCTTATCAACTGCCCTGCTTTTCGAGGCTTCGCTCTCATCTCTCGACAACGTACCTTTTGAACAGTTCTGAAGTTCGGCTTAAACTGCCTGCCATGCTAACGGGTGTTCCGGCTCGCAAAGCTCAAGAACTATCTCGCAGCGATTTATTTAATTTTATACTGTACTTTCCTCGTCACCAGTTGTGTCGGGAGGCGGGAGACCAATTACAGACATAACGACGGCGTGGTGATGAAATTCTTGCGCCGTTTGAAAGCCGCGTAAGTAATGCCAATAGACGTAAAGCAATTTGTTCGAGACGACACGCGCCTTAAGGACGGGTGCGGAAGTGCTACTACGTAGCGAGTGCTGATAGCGATAATGGCCTGCAATTTGCTGAAACACGTTGATCGCCCTCCCATTCACGTTTTCCTCACACTATCGATACAGAAGGAAGTAACACCACGCCCTTGAGTATTTGCTCACATCTCGCGCACTTCGTGCCAAGGTTACGGGGGGCCATTCAAACAGTTTTGTGACTTGGTGAGCGTGTGTGCTTTCTCCGCAAGAAAAAGAAAGATGGAAGTGGATACCAAGATCAAGCACGTGGGACCGATGACTCGTTTTTCTGTGGACACCAATTGCGGCGAAAGAGAAATGTGCGATTGTATGAGCGTACTCGCGTGTATTATGCGTTGGCGCAAACGTGAGCGCGCATTTGCACACGCGCGCACGTACGCACGCACGCATGCACACACACACACACACACACACACACACACACACACACACACACACACACACACACACACACACACACACACACACACACACACACACACACACACACACACACACACACACACACACGTTCACAAACATGCGTTCACACAGACACTCGCGCACGTACAAACGCACGCACAAATTTACGCAAAGACGCGCGCATGCACACGCATACTGCCCTACGCGCTTGGTTATAACGTGTAAGCGTTAAAGAGCTGATTTCGCAGAAATCCCCATGTCGGCGTCGGTGTCGTTGTTTCTGAGAGAAAAACAGGCGCTGGCCATGAGCGAAAATTTGCGATGGATGCAAGGCAATAAATAATAAAAATTCTTCGGTTTTAGTGAGAATCGAATCGAGGCTTTCTGCGTGGCAAACGGGAGTTCTACTGCGAAGCCATGCCAGTGCTTGAAACTGCTTCGTAAAATAACGCTATCAGAATATCATGTATAGTGGAAAGAATCTCCTTAACGCATGTAATATTGCGTGGCAGGATAGGCAGAATCCTGCTAGGTGTCAAAACATGCAAATTGTGCGACGAGTGGGTGGTTTGAAGTGGCCCACTCGTCACAGGGTGTGCGTAGTACCTTGGGGCCTATCCACGCGCTACCCGCACAGCCGCACCGCACGTGGCGGGACACATGCCGCACGCAAGCGGAGGGCGAAAGAGCGTCGTCGATTGGCTCTTTCGCCCTCCGCTTGCGTGCGGCAGGTGTCCCGCCACGTGCGATGCGGGTGTGCGGATAGCGCGTGTACAGTCCCTTACCCCGGTGTAAGCACCTTGCGGCCGCGTAGTGGGTATTTCGTCCATTTCAAAAGGATGAATCATGACGTAGCGGGCCCTTCGCAACTGCGCTTACAGTAGGAATCCTTGGATAGTTTGAAAGGGCCAATGTTACGTGCCCAAACGTTCCTTTCTGTGCTTGCACGAGGTGAGCGCTCGAAAAGGACATGGACAAGCGGAAGAGATGTACAGTCGCGGCCACTGTTAGATGGAACACTCGAATGAGCACCTTTCTTATTGCTGGCCCCCCTAACTGCAAGTGGATGGGGAAACATTGAACGTGCGCTTTACTAGTTTGTCGGAAAGAGTCTGAGCTGTCAACCACCAGTAGCCTTATGCAAATCTAAGCCCTTGTTTTTATGCAAGAAAATGAAATCTAGACATGCTCTGCGTGCAAGTGTTGCATCTAACAGTGGCCACGACTGTACACACAAGGCGCATTGTAAAAATGTGCCTCAACAATGCCCTTAGTAAGTCATGTGCACATATGATCGATGTTAGTTTCAGGCAACAAGCCTCACGTTTACATTCTGCCGGATACCCTACGCATCTCGTGGTCTCAGTGGCGGAGAGTCTGCTGAGGCGATCTAGAAATATGCACTCTGAGGCCACCACCGTTGATCGCCCCAACCTTCAGTATAGGAACGTGGCGGTTGTCCCATACGTTCATCAGGTATCGCACAACCTCACAAAAATAGCCGCCAGTGTTAACACCCGTGTTGTCTTCTCAGCCCCTTTTAAACTCCGCAATTTGTGCAAAAAAAAAAAACTAATCAGGATAAGAAAGCTCGTTCGGGATGCTCAATCAAGCGTAAAAAAGAACCTTTTGTTCAGTGTGAGACATGCGTTGTTTACCACATTTATCTGTCCTGTGGCCGCTGAAAATTTCCGGCTCAGTGAGCACTGTAATAAATTAGGAAAGTTGCCACCGGATGGTTTTCTGGCGCAACACTGTTGCGCGTGCAAACGAAATTTTCCTGGAATGGTTGTCCTGAGCAGGAAACGGTCCGAAATCACTAGGCTAATAATAGATGCGGAACAAATTGATCTTTTCGGCGACGCGTGCGTTAGCAAACCCTCACTGTCGCTGAGTATGAAGGAATTGCATTTTCTGCGCATGGCGTGGTAAATGCCTCTCTCCGAGTTGCCTTTGCATCCTGATTATCTGTCTCTTCGAGGGATGTCCGTCACGGTATCAATGGCGATTTTGTTGTTTTTTGAAAATGTGTTCACGTGACTGTCGTGTGCAAAGCAGGTATACTAGTGCAAAGCTGAAGGAAATAAACTATTGTTGTTAGTAGCGCCTGTGTGTGTACATCTCTTCCTCTTGTCCGTGTCCTTTTGATCGCTCATCTCGGACAAGTATGACCAACCAACAAGCCCGCATCGCCACCCTCGTCCTTTCTGTGCGTCACGATTGAAGGTGATGCGTATGTGGCTTGATTACGATATCCCGTTCTACGCTTGAAAGCGAAGTTGAAGCGTCCACCAACTTTTTAGGAGCGAAGCTCCTTAGGGCTCGCACGATGTCCGTTGTTGCCGTCGTCGTCGTAGGTCCCCGTCGGAACAGCTGCGGCGCCGCTCCGAAACCCTATCTCAGCAAGCGTATTGATCAAGGCCATGACGTCGTAAGCAGAACCGTTCGTAGAGCGCACGCAGTGCGCATACCGACCGCGCGCAGGTGTTGCGCCGGCGCCGCGCCGCTCGTACCTAGACCGCGCATACAATCCCTGTACAGCGCACTGCATTGCCCGCAAGCCACTCGTACTTAGACCGTGCAGCGCTAGCGCATCGATCAATGACGCTAGACTTAGTAAAATAAAATGACGTAGACTGGCTTCCAAGGAGCTTCGCTTCATCATCTGCATTCACTTCGTGGATCTGCAGTAATTTTATTTAGATGCTATAGCTGGTTTGACCCAGAAAAAATGTTACCATCACTCGACGTCGCAATGTTGGGGAAGCTTCTCAATTATTTTAGACTATATAATGATAAGACGGCGCGCGCGGGACGAGCAGTCGAGCTCATTCTGGAGCTAAGGCGAGCCCCAGCGCTACCATTCGTGTAGGAAATACGACGCTTTCCGCCGACCGTCAAATTATTGACGGTGGACGATGTGATCGTCGCTACAAGTGCACAGCATGTATGTCGGCAGGGAGTGCAAAGAGAACACCTGTCCCCTCCACCCAGGCCACACCAGTGCTCCCCCTCCGCCCCGTCTCAATGCAATACGATGCAATACGCACTCTCGAAGACAAAATGCTGTCGACGCCCATAGTGGAAAGCGTGCTTTGCTATGGACCTAGAATTCCGAATTCCCAGGGCACAAGCGCAGCCATATAAATAGTCCTGTATTAAGCAGTCTTACTGCAAGCCTTATTCACCGGCACAATAACGTGACAATACACACACAAAGGTGCGCGCCCACGCCCGCACCTTTTATTAGTTTTTTTCCAATAGTGTCGTTATCTTGTGGTCCCTAGGCGTCTACCTGTAGACGACTGCAACTGAACACCGCATTTTCTCTGGTTGAACAGGCTCGACGAGTTTTCTTAGCCTCCATTGCATTCCTCTTAATGATATGTAAATCTCTACGTGCATTGCGTTAGCAGCTGCGTGTAACAGATTAGGGCAGTAATCGCTCATTGAGCAACACTCCGTCCACACTAAGGCATCTTCAGGTTTCGAAACTCGGCTCGTTGCGTGCTGTCGCGCTTTCGAAACGCGCAGCGAGGCGCCATGCCCAAGTGAGTGCCCGTGACTCGCGTGCAAATGTTCCTCGTGGAGGAAGAGAATTATTAGGCACGATACGGGCCCTTGGCAACGAGGACTTGCGACATGAATGTTGCAGAGAGGAACTTACATTACCGTAGAGATAGGTTTCTAATGGCCCACTCGCCGTGATGGCTCAGTGAAATGGCGTAGCCAGCGGTGGCGGTGGTTCGAAACCCTGCCCCACCGTCCGAACATTATTAATTTTACATGTGTATATATGTACCCATAAAAATACATGCACGAACATACAAAAAAGGTAGTTGAACTCCAACCGCAAAAAATTGATGGATATGCTCCTGGCTTACTGGTGGAGTTCCGTGTGCTGCTGTAAACCCTGTCGTGTGTTTCATCGACTTCCACCAGCGTAAGCCACATTACACACTCTCAGCCGAAAAGGACCAAAAGGGGGGTATGACATTGGTCCTTCAGGGGACTAACTGGGCTGCCACAGATTTTGAACCATTTTTGGACCAACTGCGGGAGTAACTACAGTGGTTCAACTGTTACCCCTTGGCACTTACTCCACTAGGCTTAAATGTTGGTCCTCGTAGAATGCTCCAGGGGGACTAACAGTTGAACCGTCTGGACGAATCGAAAAAAAAAAAATGGCGCCCTCGCACTAGTCGGTATAGTTCATGGTTATTCTAACTTAATCAGCATTGGTGACCGTAGTTATTGGGACAAGCGCACAAACATATATATATACACACACACACACAATGACATCTCAAAGTGAAACACCGCAAACCCCGCTCGCCCGCGCTACACAGCCGAAAACCGGCCATCGGATATATATAGGCACAGTGTTTTGACCTCCCATGTAGTGCCGGTGGGAGACTTCTGTTCGGCGTAATAAAACAATAAACATTGACAGCTCAGTACGCCTAAACTTACGTGGGCTTATTCGTAGCACCGAAGCACAGCGATCTTTTAATCTGAATCCGCGTAATCTCGAACGCCCCTTCAGTCAGTGAATTCGAATTATCGGCTGGCACTCGATCGTGTCGGCAGAACCAGCGTTAGCAGTGCTGGTGCACAACTCCGCACACACAAACATAGCAGCGGCGCTTATGCAGGAATGCCGGCGAAGCAGTGAGGCGCCCGTCGATGCCGCTGTCGGCTACTTGCCGATAACGTCACTACATAGGCTTACGAGGAGCACGGCTGTACTTACGACCCCCGGCGATCACAACATGCGTTTCCTGAGCAATTTTCGTCGTCGTTATTTTAGACACAAAGGAAAAATAGGTAGGTGTTCACTGTCCGCGGCGTATTACGGAGTTGTGTATATATATATATATATATACATGTATAATTACAACGACGAGACCGCTCGCAAGCACGGTTGTTTACTGTGCACACCGCCGGCCGCACGATGATTTGTATCGCCACTCGCCTTCATGTTAAATGTTTGACGATGATTGTCGCACGAAGAGAAAGACAGAGTTTGAACTGTACTTTATTCCAGAAGACATTATTTTCCGCGAAACAAATTCTGTGCGACGTTTCTTCCACCTGTGCCGCAACGCACTCACACCGGCCGCCGGCCCGGCCAGCCGGCTCGGTGCCGATGACGTGCGAAGCCTACTTCGTATATCGCTTCAAAGTTGTGGCCAGTGACTCGGCGGGAACACGACCGCTGACGAACAGCTTACTTTTCTTAGCGCTGTCGGTGTTCTTCGTAGTTCTTCCTAATTCGGCACATTGAAACGTATTATCCGCGGTGTCCGGGCTCGGAGGCTTGCACTTGTTTGGGCCCGGCAGTGCCGGCAGCTCGATAGGGAAGAAACGTGCCGGAACTCATCCGCTCGCTGTGTGCGCCGGCGCGAGTTGAACTTGCCTCTTATAAAAGCTTCGATTCGTTGAATAGTGCTTCGCTTTCACTCTGGCGTGCAACCGATATAATTCGTCTTCGTGCTAGCCGACAGGGCCGAGCAGTGCAGCGCGGCAGCAGGCGATCAGCGCGCAGTTACTCTCCCCGTTGGTCCCTTCATTGCCGGGCGTTTGCGCACGACACGCACTGTCACGCATTTACTCCCTGTTGGACGAACCGTTCATCCGTTGGACTAACGACTGCAGTTAGTCCAAATTTGCCGGATTTCGGCTTAGAGTGCAGTGGGTGCGGAATGCAGTAGTAGCAGTGGCAATAGTGTAGAAATAGCAGTAGTGCAATAGGAGTGGCACAATAAGTCTGGACGAATAACAGTAGTACACTAGCCTGCCTAAACAGTAGTAGCAATAGCAGTATTGCAGTACCAGTGGCGGAGTTGTCTGCTACTGAGACCCATGCCGTGGGTTTAATCGACTTCCACATGCGTAAGCTGCATTACAGTGGGTGCGGGAGAGAGTAGCTGCAGTGGCAGTAGTGCAGTAAGAGGAGAAGAGTGCCATTCTGGATGAATAACAA
>JALIZH010010123.1:55000-73134 GCA_030522465.1 Rhipicephalus appendiculatus
ACAGGGTGGCTCGAGGGTACAAAACAGACCGAGCAGTCCATGACACTGCTTCCGAGGACACTATTCCCGTCCCGTGTGAGTATGCGGCCATCCTAAATTACTACAAGGGACTCAGGCGTACCTACTCCCTCTCCCACAAGAATCTCACAAACGAGGAAGCTGTCAGCTGGCGCTTACTCCAGACCGGAACTTACCCAAACTTGCAATTTCCTCAATTAAAATGGACCCAACAGAATATACTCTGCGCGCTTCTCATGATGGCTCTGAGAAACCCAGACTAATACACACTGTTCAATAAGGTTGAAAGCTGGGCGAGTTCACATCACCATATAGGTACAATAATACACACTACATGGAACCTGCCGGGATATTTCCGGCCTGCCCGTCATTGAACAAGCGAGTTTGGAGCGGTGGGAGGAGTTGCTTGGCCGGCGATAGGCCTTGGCGATCAGATCAGTTTGATCGACAGGGCACGCAGGGCGGCAATTGCCTGTGGCGTCCTGGGACTGAGGACAGCCACCAATGTTTGACGGGACTTGTGGACCAAGCTGGCCCCGCGCACCACAAACCCCTTTCTGTTAGTAAATGTCTTTTTTTTTGTTCACAATACTGTTGGCCATACGGTCGTTACTAAGTGGGTTGTAAGGCAACACAGCAACAAAGTGGTAGTTACAATAAAAATCTACATTAATACGATGTCAAACAAGAAAGTACAGGTATACTCCCAATCTAAACAATAGTTATGAAAATTGTGAAGCGAATTTTACAAAGGCCAACTCAGGCCATTAGTACAAAGAAACAACAAATCAGTACCTGAACAGCAACATGACTTTTTCATGATTTATGCAATTCATGCTACGTGACAAAAAAAAAAAAAACGAAGAAAGAAAAGCGTATAGTATGCAGAATAATGAGCACGCATAAGCATTTAACACTCACGGTTTGTAAGTGTCGCTATTATGGAATTTTCGAAGGTTTCTGCTGAGGTGCACTGCACAACTGATGATTGGCAGGGCGTTCCAGTCTTTTATAGTTCGAGGTAGGAATGAGTTTGCATATGCGTCAATATGAAGTTGTGGCACAATGAACATGAAGTCATGCTTTTTCCTGAGAGTTCGCTTTCGATGAGGCGTCAGGTACGGTGAAATATCAATGTTAAATTGGTGCTTCGGAAAGTAAAAATAGAAATTTTAGTCTTGCTACTAGGCGCCGCTGTGATAACGGTGGTATAGCTTTGAGCAGTTTCAGCATCGCTGTTACCGAGTCAGTCGATGAGTATTTAGACAGAATAAACCGTGCAGCCCTTCTTTGTACTTTTTCGAGTTCCTTTATGAGACCTACTTGAAACGGGATCCCATATAATGCTTGCATATTCCAGCGTTGGCCTAACATAGGTTAGAAACGCGGTCAGCTTGATAAATTGGGGTGCAAGCTTCAACTTTCTGGTCAGAAACCAAAGTTTCTTTTCGGCAGCGCTAGTGATATTACCGATATGCGTTTTCCAGCTTAGGTTTGTGGCGATAGTTACTCCTAAGTATTTGAGCGTATCAACCGTAGTAAGCATTTGGGAGTTCGCAAAGTATTTATGGTCCTGTTCGTTTTTTCACTTTATTCGATGCCCTGAAGACAACTGTTTAGTGCTCGTTTATTTTCATTTCCCACTTTTCACACCACGCTTCAATCGCAGCCAGAGCATCGCTCAGCGATTGTTGATCCCTCACGTCATTGATTTCACGGTATATTAGACAGTCATCTGCGTACAACCGTAGCATGACGTCATCACTGATACCAGAACTGATGTCGTTAATGTACGCCAAAAATAAAACAGGGCCTAAAACAGACCCCTGCGGTACGCCTGAGCTAACTGATAAGGTGCTCGATTTTATGCCATTTATTTCCACGTACTGCGTTCGACCGGACAGATATGCCTGGATCCATTCTACCAATTTGTGGTTGATTTCCATTCGTGTCAATTTGCCTATTCAACAGAGAGTGAACGACTCTGTCGAAGGCTTTGGAAAAGTCTAAACAAACCGAATCGAGTTGTTTTTTGTTGTTCAAAGCGCTAGAAAAGTCGTTGATAGTTTCCAATAGCTGCGCGGTGGTATAAAGGCGTCGCCTGAACTGGTGCTGGTTTGGAAAAATATATGTTGTTTTCCTCGAAATAAGAGTATATGGACTTCGCTATAATATGCTCGAGTAGCTTGCAGCAAACACGAGTCAAAGATATGGGACGATAGTTTCCGATTTGCTGCTTGTCACCTGTTTTATGTATAGGTATTACTCTCGCCACCAGTCAATCGTCCGGAAGCTGTTTTTTGTGCGATTGAGGCCGTCAATATTATTTCCAAGTAATAGGCTAGGTATTTCGTCAGGGCCAACAGATTTTCTTTGCATCCATTTCTAAAATAAGAGCTAGAATTCCATCGCATGTCACTGCTAAATCAGCCATCGGTGCGCTATGGCAGTGATGACTAACAGGGGGTACAGAGCCAACCTTATCTGGAGGAGTAAAAACAGACTGAAAATATGAATTAAAGCATGACGATATCACCGCAGGGTCAGTCACAAGCGCATCGTTTGCGACTATGCTGTAAGACTCCTTATCACTGCCCGATAAGTAGCGCCAAAATCTATGCCACGGGCGATAGCGTCAACGCAGCGCCTAGACTCGACTGACACGGCAAAACACGTACGAAACGCGTGTCGCTCCACTGAAGCTGTCTGCACGTCACGCGGTGTTGCACAGACTACGGGGTTTCCACACAATTCGAACGATCGACGATGTCGATGAATGATGTCATCGCGTGACGACATGTTGGTGTCGCAATTGTTACTGAAATGTGACGAGTTGATGACGTCATTATGTGAACTCGTCGCTCACTCGCAGGAGGTCACGTGGGTTCCTTATTTTCTGTACGGGGACGGACGCCGGAAAATCGAGAAGGTGTGCCATTTACATCTTCCCTATAATGTTATTATTATTGTCAGTTTTCTGTTCTCAGCACGAGCCTTCAAGAGCTGGCTGGTGATTAAGATGAAGCTTCTGGTTAATAAGATTGAAGGACGACAACCGACGTAGTAATTACGCCGAGTCCACCTGAGCGAAGGGCAGCGCGTCCGAAAAATTCGCCGCTCCGCCTATGAGAACGTGATCCCTCGGAGCCTAATAAAGATTTCGACGATAATGTCTGCTTGTACGATTGTTATTGTACAATCTACCTCTGTTCGCAGGATATCAATGTTCTGCTCAAGGGCGCACTAAACGTGAATTTAAGCTTGAGTAATCTTAAAGAGATGATTCAACTTCTGAACAATGCGAAAGTCTGATTTAGGATATCATCCCATGCTCAATTCCCAGCTTTATCGTTGTGGCATAGGTCACTAATAAGCACACCCCATCGTCATCATGACCATGATCAGCCTGACTGCCCCCACTGCAGGGCAAAGGCTTCTATCATGTTTCGCCGATCAACCCAGGTCCTGTGCTTGCTACTACAACGTTGCACCCACAAACTTCCTAATCTCATCTGCTCACCCAATTTTCTGCCTCCCCCTCAAGCGCTCCTCCTCACGCAAACCGTTGCTAGTTCCCAGCGTGTGTGGTTGTCAAAACTTCTCTTCCTGTGTGCGGGTCTTTGCAGGCTGGGTTCGTCGATATTCCAAGCTATGTACGAACAGGCCCAGCACCAGACTCTTCTACGCTTGCCTTCTCTTGGAGTTAAGTGTGTTACTCTTAAAAGCCACCGGTTATATGGCCTACGCGCTACAAGTCGTGCCCATGATTATTTCTTCTTTTTGACTTTGTCTGAGCTGTCCCTATCGCCCGTTTGCTCCTTGACCAACTCTGCTCTTTTTCTTGTCCCTCCAGTTTGGACATATCATTTTCTTTTCCATGGCTCGCTGCATAGTTCTGAATAAAAGTTGAACCATCTTCGTAAATCTCCAGGTTTCTGCTCCGTAGGTAACGGTAGCAGTAAAATGCAGCTTTTACATGCCTTTCACTTGAAGGATAGTGGTTAAGCCACCATTCATAATTTGAGAATGGCTGCAACATGCCCTCCTATCGCGATGTATGTTTAATAAGCTTATATTCATAAAGATTTGGGAATGATATAGGACGACGAAAAATAAAGCATTTTATTACTTCAGCAACGTTCAACTCTTCATCTGCGACTTTCAATGACGAGACTGAAAGCTAGCTCAAGTGGCAATCACTGACCTTCAGTTCTTTCAAAAAGATTTTCTCTCAGCCCACCGTTTGTTGGACTGAAAGTTCGGCTGAAATAAAACACTTATACACCTAATGCCTTTGAAGTAGAAAAATGGTTCGGTCTAGTATTATTAACTGATAATTTCTAGGATTTTACGAGTAAAAACACGATGTCATTGTGATACAGCCTGTAGTGGAAAACTCTGGAATAATTTTCTCCACCTAGGGGTTCTTTGTCGGCGCGAACGAATCTCGGCCTACTAAACTACCACCGCGGGTCAGGGCCCGTATTCGCAAAGGACAACTAAAGCTACAATTGCTGGACGAGAATACTCCAGCGAATCCTGATGGCTGGCATGTCATTAGGCGAAGTCTTTTGGCCAACGAGAATGACCACTCACGAACAAACAAGGTTTCAAAATTCTGCCCCAGAAATTCGGGTGCCGGGGAGCTTTTGCGTGGCAATAAATGCCCGCTGCATCTCCTTTGGAAGTGGTATAAGTGATGCGTGAGCGTAGAGTTATATAAGAGGTTGAGTACCTCCCATGAACGCTTCGCGGGTGAAGGCGACGAAGGCAGTGCTCAAATTCTTAGTAACAATAATTGTTGCAGTGTAACGTCCCAAAACCACGACATGATTGAGAGACGCCGTAGTGGAGGGCTCCGGAAATTTCGACCACCTGGGGTTCTTTAGCGTGCACCTGAATCTAAGCACATGTTGTCTCAAGCATTTTGGTCTCCATCCATAGTGCGGCCGCCGCGGCCGGGATTCGATCCCGCGACCTGCGGGTCAGCAGTCGAGCACCATAACCACTAGACCGCCGTGTCGGGTAGTGCTCAAATTCTTGAAGACATCAGACTTGCACCGGTGGTTATAGACCAATGGCGTTATCGGGACTGTCAGGTGTGTGACTTCGTGTGAGTGCTCTCCCCCTCTCCTTTTCTCTACATCTATCTTTCAAACTACTCCATCCCTCTCCCCAGTGTAGGGTAACAAAGCAGTCCTTTTGGATGGTTTAACATCCTTGCCATTCCTTTCTCTCCTGTTCCTTTTTGGGGAGGCATGGGCATCGCGCCAATTCTTTTCTAAACCTCCTTGGCGGCGCCTTTCATCTTCCTAGCGTTCGTAAGCGTCTGGAACGAACGACCCTACAGAAGGCGCCGAAAACGCTTGTATGACATCAAATTTTCGCAAAGTCGAAATTTTCTGACGTGTACAGTCTTTTATGTCGGCTTTACAGCTTCTACTGCCGAGGGCCATTATTCCACTACCACGAAATTCTCACGAGGCCTCCATAGAAATCGCTCTCCTTTTGCATTTGTTTCTCCCGGCGGGCACGACACACTAGTATGGTTCAGATATATTTCACAATCAGCAAGTATGAATGTGTCGCGAAGTGTTCAAAGGGCCCCTCACCAGCCTCTCAAAAAATTCAAAAATGAGCGCATATTCCACCACCCGAAAATAGCGCGTTTCCACAACAAACCAGGCGCAAACCGTAGCTTCAGTTTTGCCGATAATGCCTTGCGAGAGCCCCCCAGAGCAGCTTCAGGGACAGCGCTGTCGCCCTCTCATGTCTCGCGTTGGCATCTCGCTGGTCCCACGTTTGACACACATAGGACGAGCGGGTTGCCGAGATCGCCATCATCGCCGAAGGTCTAATTAGTCTGTGCGAGCTGGTGAAGCGCCAGCGAAACGCGAGCGTCGCCAGTTAGACGCACCACGCTCGGAGAAGCGAACAGTAGAAAAACAGTACAAAGGTCACCATAAAACAAAAAAAATATATATATAATCGGAAAAGAAACAAAATAGTCACTAAAAAAGGAACAGGAAAGGATGCAATATATCGCATAATAACATGAAAATAAACGCAAAAAAATCTGAAAAAACCAGACGAACACACGAAAACAACACACACACACACAAAAAAAAAAAAACCGAAAATAGCAGATACACCTCACAAACGCACAAAAGAAACGCGGGTAAATCAAGGCTTCGCACTTCGTACAGCTTTCGTTTGGGGTGGAACTGACTTATTTCTTTTTAATCCTCCTCGCACCTTTCAGCTCTGCCTCTATACCAAATAACCCGTAGTTTACGGTAGCTACAACGCTACAAAGATTCCCGTCAAAGTGGCCGAACCTGTTATGTAATATAAACGAAAAACATATTGCAAAGGAACACCACTGACGTTTACCTTTAGTCGAGAGGCACCCAGGGCGCATTCAATTTGCTCGCTTTGTCGAAAATATCACCCCCTATATCAAGAGGGACGTCTTCGGAGTGGGGAAGCTTTGCACCGGAGCCCGGACAGCGTTGGTGAAGCGCGCGTTACGAGCACACCGTGGTCTCGAGGTAAGATTACCCTCTCCGATGGTCGGATACAACTTAAGAAGTCCGCGTAGTTTCCTCCTCAAAGGCGGATGCAGACAAGCCTACACCAATGGGCGCTTACTCCGGGATGACGTCATGAGCCGGACTGTCGGCGATCCCGCCGTCGGAGAACACTGCCGACTGCTTGAGCGGGACTATTTCTTCGGCCGCGGAGGCGATCAGTTGCCGCGCTTCGGCCGCCGGTGCGGGGGCCTCTCCGGACATGAGTTGTGTCCCCCTGTCATAAGGCGTTGTTCTTTAGGGAACGGCTGTTAAGGAGGCTTCCACAGTAGACTGCATAGTTCTGTAAGCTGTTCCAGCTCTCTTTTTGTTCCAGAACACACTGTACTGGACAGATAACAACTCTCCATGGTAGATCCCTTGCGTACTTTGAATCGGCTCCGTTTTCTTTTTTGGTTCTTGTAGATGCAGTTCTTTTACTCACTCACTCTAGCACGTCCACGCCTCCGGCACATGTCGACAAACGTGCTAGACGCATGGAAGTTGTAAACACTCTCATACACGTTCGCTTCAGCAGGCGTCATCGGAGAGAGATGTAACGTTCGCTGCAATCGCGATACAGATAGAAGCGAAAAAAAACAAAAAGGATCTCAACCTTGTCCTTCGGAGAATGCAGGCAAAAGAAAGAAAGAACGACAAAAACGGGGACATTGGTAAGTGGCCGCCGTAACGCTGATACACGAGTGGGAGATAAACGCTAGGCTTTAGCGGCGAGTGATATCATCGCCAGCTTTTCAGCGGGTCTGAAGAATCTGACGCCTTCCGCATCTCGAAGCGTGATCTCACATTGCACTCGCCTTTTTCTTTGTTTTTTCCAAGTGCCCCTCTTTAGAGCACCACACGGATCAAGAGATATCGCAAGACGCATTTTATTCACTGCTCAAGAGCCACGACTGGTTCCAACAACTTCAGGTGGTCCAGAAGGCCCACAACGCGGCGGTTAGGCTTGGCCTTCCCGTACCGACGTGAGAACGGCCCGCGGTTCTCCCTCAATGAATACTGGGGGGATGACTTCTTCAGGACTTCAGTAAAGTTCACTACCTGCCTACCTACTCGCATTGCAGCAGAGAGTTCGCAACGGGAGGTTACTGACCTGTTATCCGACGATGATAGTCATAACCATCGTGTTGAATCCCATACATGACACGTACCTAATGTAGACAAGGCGATACTTCTTGGAAATAAAGTTGAGTTGGTAGTCAGCGCTCGCACTGTCCTAATTGTACCCCCGTTGCTGTTCCCCCTTCAGGGCGCATTCAAGTTAATAGTTCATGCGACTAGTCCCACGTCAAGCTGTTGCTGCAATAGAATTCTCGAAGGTCGACTCGTTTTCCCACCTCTGGACAACCTGTCTTAGGTAATTTAAAGGTAATTTAAATACACCTGCGCACATTCATTAGCGATAGAGAAAGCACCTGTGGGATCAAGAGAATAGATTCATTCAGTTTCACACCGGGCAATTCTTTTTAACCAGGAAGAAAAGAAACGGGACGAGATAACTCAGTCTGCCTTGCAAGCACTGTCTGCTCTGGCTAGGCTGCTGGGTTTAAAGCATCGCATGCGCACATGTATGGGACCACTGTGGGTAGGCATGCATTCGGATTGCATCATCACTGAAGGCTCGGCTAGTCGGTGTGATTCGATAATTTTTAATAAACCGTAATAAAGAATCACTAATCCAAGGCTTTCTTGGTGAGCTAAACCATCGCGTCATAGTTGTGATTCTTGTGCATGAATTCGAACATTCTGATATTCTTGCAAAGAAACCTTCAAAAGCTTTATTTCCGCATTGTTCTTCAAGCACGTCAGCCCAGTCAATCGCACGAATCATATCAATGAATTTCTTAGGATCAAAGAAAGTCCTGACATATTTTCCTGGTTGAGGACGTGTTAAAGGACCTATGCACAAAATAGTAGGGTAATGGTCTGTTGCGGCATATTCCACTATTCCGGCTGTGCTATGATCTGTGGGGAAGCTAGAAAGTATATGGTGAATTAATGTATTGGGCCAACCAATTTCACACCTAGTAGGAAGAGAAATTAGTGAAATTTCGAGACATGAAAAAAAAAAAAAAAGAACACTGCAGTTTAGAAGACACTGACAAGAATGCAGAACAGGACGACAGCAAAAGTGCACGCGCGGAGTCGGATCGTAAGTATTGCGCAGCTTGTTTTTGAAATTATCCTGGAGCTTCGATGTCCTTGAAGCAATAGCAGAAACTGAGACTCGTTAGAGGTGAACGAAGAAGCAAAACGCCATCAAAGACGAGCACACCTGGCGCCCGCTTCTAGTTTTCTTTCGGCAAATCTTACGCTAGTCTTCAAGGTTTTGTGGAAATTGCGATCGGCTTCACCCTGCCTGACCAGAAAGGGCGTATTCAGGATCGTTTTTTTTTTAGTGGGGGGGGGGGGGGGAGGGAGGCAGGAGGGGGTTGGGGGAGGGGTTCAGCCATCCTGTACTTATGTTCGTGGGTATGTTTGAACGTGCGCGTGTGTATACACACCTGTGAAATTGAAAAAAAAAAATTGGGGGGTGTCTTCAACCCCCCCTAAACGGCCCCCCTTAATTCTTCGCCAGTAGCATAGCCAGAAATTGTTTCAGGGGTGTTCAACTATACTTTATGCATGTCAGAGCTTGCGTTTGCATGCGTGTGTGTGCATATGTACACAAACAAAATCGGAAAGTTTCAGAGTGGAAGGGTGGGGGGGGGGGGGGGAGTGTTAATCGCCCCTCTATTTTGCTGCGCCTCTGTTGCTCACTACGCCAATGCTGACGAGATCCTGAATATTACATACGAGTAGGCCTACATTCGATCATGGCGACAGCAACGGACTTGCCAGGCAACCCTCGGAGTTTAGGTTTCCTCTCGAGGGGTCCGGTTTCAACATCTGTGGAAGGATCGAGTTTCATCGGTGACGTCACGTGCCTCGTGATCGATAGTAAATAGACGGTTCGCGTAGCGGCCCGGTGCGCGTGTTCCTCCCTCGTTACCCGTCAGGACTGTGCAATTAAACCTCAAGTACGTTGTACCAGCACGCACACAGTCGACAGTCCTGAAACTAAGCACGAAACTAAACATCTGCGTTGCGCGTCGCGTCAGCAAACATTGACAAGCCCTTCGTCGTAGACGTACACTGGGAAAAATCCGTAACGCCATTATCAGCAATGACGAATAACAGTAACAACAATAATATCTCGGGTTTTACGTGCCAAAACCACGATATGATTAAGAGGCACGCCTTAGTGGAGGACTGCGGAAATTTTATCCAGCTGCAGCGTCTCACCTCTATCACCCGTACTTTCAGACGGGTGCAAATAAAGTGCTTTCTCTTTCTCTTTCTCATAGATCTGGTCTTTTTTCACGTGCACTTAGATCGCAAGGTTGAACCTCTACCACTTCGCCACCACCGAAACGCGACCGCCGCGGCCGGAATCGAGCCTGAGACCTTCGGGTCGGCAGCCGAGCACCGTAACCGCTGTATACCGCAGCAGCGGGTAGAACGTTGAAACCACTGTGGAAGCGTTACATTCTGCGACATGTGTCGAAATCCAGATCAGATGCAAAGCATCGCGTTGCGCGTTGCCTTCGGGAGTACGGACGCCTACTAGGCGACCGCGTGCAGAAGTTCTGAGCGACACCGTATAGAGCAAGTGAGCAACGTGGTGCAGGATCCGACTCGAAAGTATTGAAAAAATCCGAAAGTAGTGAGAGAGATCAAACGCAATGACTCAAAAGCTGCGCCAAACGAAAGCTATAGAAAGAAAGCTTTAGGCTCTAGGTCCCCAGGATGGCTACCTCTCAATATCGGGGGTGATTGTGAGGAAGAAGATCGGCACATACAGAAGCGAATCGCCATCGGCTGGCTCGCACGGACAGCTTGCTCTCTGGCTAGGCCCTGCCTGCTAGTGCTACAATCGTTGCTGTCGCTGCAGAACTTAAATGAACCCCCGTAACAAAATGAACGTTAGAAGCTAGTGCAAATACGGTGAGGTCCAGCAAGGACCTGCAACAGAAACACCTATAGGCATACAAACATCCTCGAATCTCGATGGACTTCTTACAAATGTGGCAGCGGACGTCTCGTTTTCGAAACGGTGTCCTGCAGCAGCGAAGCTGTTAAAGCTGGCAGTAAGACGTCCGTTAACAAAAAAAAAAAAAACTGCTGCGCCGTTACCGTAGCAATCACCGCAGCTGCGCCACCTGTGCTAAAGATAGCCAAGCCGCGGCTGCGGCAAGGAGCAGCCGCTGGTGAGCCGTCGCTAGAGTAACTGTCACAGTTTCTAACACCGTGGCTCAGAGAACGCCATTTGAACACACTCAGAGTGTCAAACTTTGCGCGTATTCTCAACCTGGCCAAGCACGTTTCTTCGGCCAAGCACGTTGGATTCAATTGCCGTTGGCGTCGTGATTCCCGTACTGCAGCACGACGAGCTTAGAATCAACCAGCTTCGTTGAGCCAAGCTTTGAGCAACTTTGTGCAATCTTCCCGCATTTTTTAACAACGAAGCTGTTCTTAGCCGAGGTTTTCATGTCCGGCGTTGTGGTAGCGCTGATCACGTGGCCTCGTACTGTGGCGAGAGTGAGCCTCGGTAGGAAGGAGAGGGCTGCGTGCGCTGCGAGAGGCGAGGGTGAGGGCGGAGATGTCGAGGGGTGAACCTTCGAGGACGCGCCAAGGTGGGGTGACGGCGAGGCGCAGTGGAGTGTAAAATAGCGTATCAGTGTACGTGTTCAAGAGTTTGCGCTTTCAAGATGGCGTACGTTTCTCATTCTCCCGATGAAGAAGGTGCCCGACGTGAGTTTCAGCGAGAGTTGACGCGAGAACGGGCATGTCGTCGCCGAGCCAACCGCGATGTTCGTGCAAGAGAGGCCGAAGCTAAGCGCCAACGAACGGAAGACTTCGAAGCCCAATGAAGGACGGGCATGCGCTTCGCTGCTTCGACAGCGTTCGTGAAGTGGAGCTGGCTGGATTATTTTTTCTCTTTCGCTCGTCCTGGGTTCGTTGTGTACTCAATATTCGGCTGCTGGTCCGACCTGATGTCAAGGGCTTGGAGGTCAGTGCGTAATAAAGGAAGTTATGAAAGTGTCATACTAACTTCTTGCGCTAATTGCAACAAAACGAGGACAAAAAACAGGGACACGTTGAAAACGGATCTTGTGCAACCCACCAATATCAATGTAATATAAATATCATCGCAATGTAAAAGTGCATATTGTCATGAATGCGCTGGTCTTCAACTGTTTTCTGTTCTCTGATGTTACGCACCGAAATCGCGATATGGTCATACATGAGGAATGCCGTAGCGAGAAAATCCGGCTGACCTCCAGTGGCTCTGACGTACACCTACATCGCAGTATGCGGATGTGCTTTTCCGTTAACCGCCGTCGAAATATGATCGCTGTGGCCCGCAGGAATCATATACGTCCTGGAGCCTAGCGATGAAAAGCCATCGTAGCGGGCGGTAGTCATTAACTATGGCTCGTAACCAGTTAAGGAAATATAAGACAAATCGGGTGTGTCGGGAATGGCAAGACGGAACAACATATACCAAAACGAAAATACAGACTACTGTATTTACTCGAATACGGAAGGCGACGTGATTGCCGTACATGATTCCATCAGGGAAACAGCCGCCGCCGCACCTTTAGGCTACAGGGCGTTTGGACGGGAAGCTCGTGGCAGGACGCACAATGGATTATTTATGAACTATGAGGCATAAACCAGAACTAGATGCCTCAGGCAGGCTGGCCGACGTTTAGATAGGTGGACCTACCTTTGACAAAGCTGATTGTCATCCTGGGCGAGCCAGGATGTTAAAGCGCCTGGACAAAGAGAGAAAGAAAGAAAGAAGGAAATAAATAAATAAATAAATAAATAAATAAATAAATAAATAAATAAATAAATAAATAAAGAAAGAAAGAAAGAAAGAAAGAAAGAAAGAAAGAAAGAAAGAAAGAAAGAAAGAAAGAAAGAAAGAAAGAAAGAAAGAAAGAAGAAAGCGAGGCATGCGCGGAACACGCAGCACAGTCACGGCGAAAACTGGAGGAGCGGCCTTTCTATTCGCCTCGAGATCTTGGAGTGGCGCCCTCTCGCGTGTGACGTCAGGGAGAGGACTCGGATGCAGCTCTTCGCGCGCGCGTTCGCTACGTGAAGGCTGTTCAACGCTGCCAGCCTGCCTATCGCGCTCGAGTTATTGAAACATTGGTGGGCGAGTTGATAAAGCAATTTGTACTGAATGTTCAAGCAAAATTCCCATCGAAATCGAGCGGAGTTGCCGTCAGGAGCACGTTCTGTGTCGATTGCTCCTGTTGTCGTCTGCTAGCCATCCATGTGTATGTACATCTGCTTCTATGGTGAATTTTTCTTTTCGCGACTGTTCTATGATCGTGGCGCACTCAAAATTACTTTCCTGCCCGTTTTCGATAACTGACTTCAGCGTTCGGGCTTCAGCTTTTATGTATGCATTAAAGCGCAATAAATGTATACCGCGTGCTGCGCGTGTTCGGTTGCCAAGCTTGCTCCTTCGATTCAATTCATATGTTCGGAGCATGACAAACGACGTGTGATGTCATTCAAATAAATTAAGTGGCGTTACCGGCAACAACGTTTGATTAAATACACATTGTTAGCAGCTGCTGAGTAAGCGCGTCGTAAGTACTTTAAATTGAAACACGAAATAAACAGGGTGAGTCTAAAGGGGATGCACGACGGGGATATGGAATATCGGTAGGTTGTCCGGAGTGATTTTCTTTTGTTTTTGTTCTATTTTTTTTGCAGCATATTTCAATTCTTACGTTAATAAATCGACGTTTGTTCACTCGTTCACGGTGGTCTGAAAATATGCTGAACAGAATTAGAGTAATCATACTAACGTTGATAAATATAAAGCTTTCGCATCGAAATATGTATTTGCAATAAAATAGTGTAAATCACTCTCAACGGTCGACTCCTGATAGGGCTTGGTGCGATCACTGTACTAAAGAGACTCGAGTTCCTTAAGCATTTGCCTAAGTTGACTCGAAGGCGAAAGCCATCTTTTCTTGAGTCGATGTATTGTTCCTTCGCCCCTCCGAATGCTTTCTGGACGTAAAGTGGTTTTGCATTGAAGCTTTCTACACATCACCTGGTTTTGCATCGCCTCCGAGATCGGCCCACCAATCACGGAGGCAATGCAAAGCGACGATCTCCTGTGATGACGTAATCATGTGACGTGACGTTATGACGTCACAAGTTTTGGCAGTCTGGGATGTCATGATGACGTGATCATGTGATGAATTTTCGCATCACTCGTGTTGACCCTGGCGACGCGGGACGCCGACGGTCAATTTTCGCAATTTATGAGGAATCTAAGGCTCCCACCTTAAAATATTCAATCTTGTTACAGCACGGTAAAGAATCACAATAATCAGCCACAGGGGCCAAAAGAATGATGGGAAAGAGCTCTCTTTCTCCTCTGCCTGGACACATTCGCCGATTGTTCCTAATGTTTTCGAAGCTGTACTATCGGTGTCAAGTGAAACGCGCACACTACAGCGGATCGCGTTGCCAAAGCATTTGAAATATAATGCGCGCCATCCTGTCATTACCATTGGCAGGCTCGCACAGTCGAGTAGGCAGCATTGCGCGATCGAAAACATGAATGCGGCTCATGAACGTATCTGTCTCTAACCATAAGAGTCGAACTGTACCACGCGCACCAATGGCGGCGTTTCATTCCGAGCGATCTTATTTGCATCCACCTCGCCCAATCTATGCTAGTGGTCCGCAATAATCCGCTGGTCGATGAACTTATCGATTTCATTTTGTCGGCTGTCGTGTCTGCACAAGTCCACATGACTACAATTGGGAGTGAAGTGTGAATTTTCGTTCATCTCAAGTCTGTTTACACAACGCTGATTTTTGCGAATAAGCCGCAAAATTGATCGCGCTGCGATTTCAAAGCAGCGGAGACTCTCTTTAACTTACTTGGCGGGGGCGTTCGCGCTTTCACGTAAGCTATTTCAACGCCATCCAGCCCAGTGAGCGACGCTACGAACTCGGGGGCATGAACCTGACCGCGATGGCTGTCGGTATACAGAAGATATGTTAAATGTTAACGTTTCTTAAACTCATGTAATGCTAGCAGTCATCTCAAGAAATATCATAAGAAGAAAATGCAGCTAGTAGTCGAGGAACGCCGTGCGACGCGAGCGAACTATAACGAAAATGCTGCTGTTTTAGCCAAAGCGTAGCAGACGACAAAAGCCGAATCCCCACCCTTGCGTCACCGGAGCGCCGTTCGCAGCGCCGCCATCGGTCGCACACGAGGCGAATAGAGCCCGTAGCAAACGCTCTTGGAGCGACTACTGCAAGTACCGCTGCTGCAAGCTACAAACTGCGCCGTACATCATCATAATTTGGCGAAAAATGTGGAAAGCTTTAAAACACCAACTTGCTGCACACTGCGCATTTTGTGACGCCTGCTTTAATTTCACTCTTGTACCACGCTGTTTTACATCCGATAACGTGATTCCTTGCCCGACGTGACGCCTGTATAGGGTCTTTTCGTGCAGTCGTTTCAAGTACCGGCGTGGCTCTGTGGTATAATGCTCAAATGCCAGGCAGAGTGCCTAGTTTCGAATCCAGCTCCAAGCCCGGCTTTTTCTTTTTTCTTATTGTGTGTGATAGCTATTACTACGGCGGTGGCGGTGGTCGCGGACAACTACAACGCCAGAATCGGCTGTTGTGATCTAATAACAGTCTCCGCTGTACATTAGATCCCTCTATCGAACCGTAGGCCAGCTTGACTGAACTGAGGCACACAGTTCTGTTCATACAACCCCTACAGCACGTCTTGTTTTACCCCGTCGGCTCCACCTCAGCTTTGGATTTGAATGTACTGTCGAGGAACTTGTACACGCGTGCCGGTTAAGTCTACTGTTCTAGCGACATCTGTGAAGTGCTAATGGCTTTCCGCTAATTGCCGAAAAAGAACAGCACCTGACACTCGAATCCCCTTTCATGCAGAGGCAGGCCGCGGACAATCAAGGGCTTTGCGTGTAGTAAGTCGCCGCAAAGAACTACGGTGACATAGGAAGGTAAAGTCCTTTAGATGAGGTGGGTGGAGCTTTGGCGAAGTGGATGTGTAAAACACGCCTTAGCAGCACCGATCGCTTGACACTCACACAAGGAACGTAGCGCGCGAGTGCTTCATAGGAGTATTTCTGCAGCAAGGGCTGCAAAAGACAGCATCCTATTTGACTACAACTCTGAAACCGCATTTGCTTCAAAAAAGCAGTCAGAGGCCGAGGTGCCTTAGAAAAAAATTGGCGCTTTTATAGTGATACAGTACAATGCGTTAGTGCCTAATTTTTAAGCATATAGACTATGCTTTTATGTTTTAGGCTATTTTTCACATAACGTACGTTTACAAGTTACGTTTGCAACCGAACTTCCGCGAATAGGTCAGAAGGGAATACCGAAATCCGAGTTGCTTAATGCTCGCAATCGTGTGTCCTTCTTTTAAAAGGGACTAGCATAATATTCTACCGAATACGCTGTAAGTATGCATATAAAACAAATGTATTCTTCCTTCATCTAACGGTCCACTCACTCATAAAGCAACATAAAATCTTCAAGGGGCAGTGCTTGAAGATTTCCGAACCCTGCCCTGGCACAGAGAATTACTGGTTATCCACAATGAAAGTCCGCCGCGGTGGATCAGTGGCTAGGGCGCTCGGCTGCTGACCCGAGGGTCGCGGGTTCGATCCCGGCCGTGGCGGTCGCATTTCAATGGAGGCGAAATGGTAGAGGCCCGTGTACAGTGCGATGTCAGTGCACGTTAAAGAACACCAGATGGTCGAAATTTCCGGAGCCTTCCACTACGGCGTCCCTCATAATCATATCGTGGTTTTGGGACGTAAAACCCCACATATTATTATTATTATTATTATTATTATTATTATTATTATTATCCACAATGAAACTACGAACTCCCCTAGAAGTATCACACTGTATATGTTGTTGCGCTGAGGAGATACATAGGTTGTGCCGAAAACAGAACAATTGTCCACCGCGGTGGAGCAGTGGTTATGGTGGTCGGCTGCTGACCCGAACCTCGCGCGTTCGATCCCGGCCGCGGAGGTAGCATTTCGATGGAGGCCAAATTACAGAGGCTCGTATACTGTGCGACGTAAGTGCACGTTAAAGAGCACCAGATGGTGCAAATTTCTGGAGCCGTGCATTACGGTGTTTCTCATAATCAGATCGTGGTTTTTGGATGTGATACACCAGATATTATTATTATTATTATTATTATTATTATTATTATTATTATTATTATTATTATTATTATTATTATTATTATTATTATTATTATTATTATTATTATAGTTGTTGTTGTTGTTGTTGTTAAAAATAAAATTGAACAAATATGCCTAGGACTCCCACCCCAGTTTACTTAACAACTTCTGAAAGAAATAATTAAACCTGGGAAGCTGAAAGCTAGAAGGAATCGTGGGCGACTATCAGTGAAAATAAGCATCCCTTACATAAAAAAAAGAAAGGCTTCTCCACACATGCACAGACACAAAACATAAAGGGCCAACTTTGATTCTACGCAGCTTAGCGACAGGCGCTTACGAATGACACCTTACAGTTGCCGCATCCTGGTATGTACTGCACTACTAGTACGCGCTAAAACGCCGCCAACGTTATGCTAAATCCTTTAGTAGTAAACTGAAAAACAAGAAGGACATCTCAACTGACCATGTGACGCGTGGTTCTTTGTTCCTCTTCCGGTAGGCCGGCCGATAAGGGAATCGAAACACACTGCTTCGCACGCACAGGGCTTCTCAAAAGGCACGCACGCGAAGTGGTCGCTTCGCTGATGGCCGATATACTTCGGTAGATAAGACGTGAACGAATACTCTTCGAACTATTGCAAAAGGCCGCAGGCGTCGCGACGGCAAGCGCTCCGCGACCGCCGTTTCGTCAGGGCTTCTCAAAAGGTACACCCGCGAAGTTTTCGCTACGCTGATCGCCGATATACTTCGGTAGATAAGACGTGGACGAAAACTCCTCGAACTATTGCAAAAGGCCACAGGCGTCGCGACGGCGAGCGCGTCGTCGCTCGCGTTGGATGCTGCGCGCTTGTCGCGTACAACAGAACTGTTCGGGTCACACGTTCAGCGGTTGCAGAGAGTGGGAGGACAAGAGTGAGAGAGATTGGGAGAGAGGACGCGTATAAACAGTTATCCTTGAGTGTGGGCGAAGGACAGGCAGCGAGAGTGATGCGACGGCAACAAACACGGTTCATAGAGGCAGAGGAGAGAGGATGAAGTAGCGACGGGCCGATGAAGAGAGAGAGCGATAAAAAGAACAGATAACAAAGATATGCAGGAACGCGGCCGACTGGCGGTCGACCTGTTGCAGTCGCTGTGCGCGTACGCGCGGGCCTTACGAGGAAACGGAGTGGCAGTAACTGGGTTTTTAACAGCGGAGCTGTTTTAAGGTCGAGGTTAACCTGTGGGGAGGCTAACGCAGCTA
>JALIZH010010129.1:0-22811 GCA_030522465.1 Rhipicephalus appendiculatus
ATTTGCTTTAAGGGAGAACGGACAAAAAAAAATTTTGAAGGCAAGGTAACTTGTGGGATAGATTTGTGTGGACCCACACGCATCATCTACGAAATATCAATGGGTAATATAGCCCAGAACATATTTAAAATCAATTTTTCAATGTGCGTGTCGCGGCACCGCACGCGAGACGGGCTTTTGGTTTTCGTGTAAACAACCAACCAACACCTGCGCCACGAGTTCGTGTTGGCTGCCGCGATCCTTGCGAGCGCTCTATCCTAGCAGACATTTTCAACGGAAAGAGGGGAGCAGGCTTGCACGGGTGTACGAAGGCTGATGTCCTTGCCTCGGAAGTGCATTTTCAGGGAGTCACGCATATTTACGTCCCGGAGGGAGCCTTTCGTTGAAAAGAGTTGTCAACGCGGTGCTCGTGTGCACGCGGTTTTTTGTGCTCACGTAGCCAGCTATGTTTACACGAAAACCACTCCGGGTCCCGCCTCACTCGACTCTCTCTGATACCGAGACTGCGACTGGGCGGTATAAAACCATCTCCAAACATCTCCCGCTAAAGGGAACCATGGGTAGATGCGAAGCAGCGGGCGCTAACGCTTAGACTGGCGGCGGCGTTGACGCTGGCGCTCATCGCGGCGTTGCGCAGGAAAGAGAGAGGTGACACGTACAGACTTGTTTCAACGCGTACGGTAGGCGCGCGTCAGGCGGCAGCTGCGGGCGCTGCGGCGAGCGCGCGGCAGGCGAGGGAGAGAGTGACGTCAGCGCGCACTGCGAGGAGAGCGTGACGTCAACGCGCAGCTGCGGCATGACCTACTTGGCACCGCTCCAACACCTGCGGCGAGGGGAGCGCGTTGCGGCGCCTTCGTACGGACGCACGGAGGGACAGCGTTACACAGGCTAGTCAAAGAGCTGCTTCGCATCTAAAATTAACCGTCGCGCACTCGAGCAAACTGGCTTGCCAGCCAGGATAAGTGGGTCGTTAGCTACTTATTGCAAAAGAAAAAACAAGATGCAAAATTTTTCTGTCAGTGTTCCTTTAAACCAGTGCGCCCCAGACGCCCAGGACAAGAACACCGCGCGCGCTATCAGCGCGACATGGAATTCTTGGCGAGAACGCGGTGAGCTTCGCAGAAAACGCAAGTGATCCGGATGGTGATTACTGTCTCAGAAAAATCTAGGGGCGACTTCAATCCTTGACTCAGGCGTATGGAAGGAGCACTCGCCTGTCGGCTTTCGTCTGCCCTGGCGTATTTCTTGGTGATGACGGAGACATCAGCGGCATCACGCGTTCGACGCCAGCATGCCCTCAACCCGTCTTCCAGTTTACTGTGCCACGACTCAACCTAGCAAAGCAACTGGTGAAGTGAAACGACGAACCGACGCCGTGGGAAAATTAGGAGCAGCGTGCACACGGACGTCCTTTCCATGGCTACAGTGAAAAAAAAATTCACACTTTGTAAATTCTACAGTGTGTTCGGCGAACGCCTGTGCCCATTGAGACGGGGTCGGCCAGAATGGAACGCGATGCACGCGTCTCCCTTTCTGTATGATTGGACACGCTGGGCACAGAGACGCTATGCAAGCAAAGCGCGAGCGCTGTAGAGTCCGACGCGAGGCGCAACCGACGCGACTGGCGTCCATTGGCGCGCCTCGGTGGCCACCTGGCACCGTGCCAGGGCGCGGACGGAGGGAGGGACGTGAGCAAGAGACATTAAAGGCTTTCGCCTTAATAGAAGAGGGGTTGCGTGCTAACTGCGCGACAGAAGGAACGGTGTAGGTGAAGCAGCCGATGTTACCCGTGTTCACAGACGCTACATTGATCTCGATAGTAGCGACACCTGGTACACACTGGTGCTAGAGAAGATACGCATCGCGAAGGAACGACGGGTGCTGTGCACCACGTGTCATGACCTTCGTGGTCGACGTAGCGTCTGCAACCAACGCTTGCGCCCAAAAAGGCGTAGCCGGCATCACGTGTCCGCCTCCAGTGAGTCCACTTCCCCTCTTCCGGTTCGCTTTACCACAGCTCTCCCAGAAGAATAACTGGTGACGTAAGCAAGCGCGCACTTTTATTTGGGTTAGGGGAAGAGCGTGGCGCGCAACACCTGACAAGCGTCACAGCAAGTGAAGCCTACGCGAGTCCTGTCCTGTAATGCACGTGAATCAAACGTTGTGTAACCATTCACACAGCTGGCGCAGCGGAAGATGGCGAGCGTGTGGCTAGGAGGATGTGACGTCAATATGCCAGTTTTTTTTTTCGGTTCATTGGCGTACTTTAGTCGCGACGCGCCTTAATGTCAACTCTGTCATACACAACCTTTATCTAATGGGTGTCCGAACAAAAACCAGTAGTTTTAGATAAATTTCTAAACGATAGAATAGACTTCAAAAAGGGGCAGAGGGAGGCTCATCTCGCCAGCTCGGACACGAACTCGCAATTCGCTATTCTAGATCAGGTCCGCCGGTCGGCGACAGCCGGTGGAGCCCTGGACCTACGGCACCCCGCAGTTAGCTCGTGAATTCCTTTTTACCCCTTCCCTGAAATAAAGTTTCTTCTTCGTCATTAGCTTAACTAATCCCATCCATTTTATGAACGTTTTCGGCTTTCGTGTGCCCTGGTTTATTGCTTTGGCCAACTTCGCGTACCACGCGCTGTCAAAGCCACCTAGGAACAAGTGAGCGGTTGTGATGTGATCCGTATGGCGACGCAAAGAGGTTCTTCCGATGGAATTACGAGATATAATTGCTGTTTGTGATAATTTCTAGTAATTACAGGACAAATTATGCTTTACCTACCTTCATGCCCACTCTGTATACACAACCCTTACCCTCATCAACTCCATCTCTTTCGTACATTTAAAAGAAATTAGCAGTTTTCTGAAAACGTGGATCAGCTCTTGACAGTTAGGTCCGGGAGATATCAGAGATAACTCTTCACATTAATAGGCGACCTGGCAATTCGTAGTACTATACTCCATCTCGCAACTGCCTTGCAGCACTGCCAAAGCTACGAGGACTGCACAGGCAGTATGCTTGCGCAGCACATATTGTTCCGTGCTTAACTGTTTCATTAAAAACGAGGAAGAAGGGCTTTAGCTGTGCTTCTCGCATGACGCGTTACAGCGATACGTGCCACGTTAGGCCCTTCGCGCGTGCATTTCGCAATTTCTGAAATAATGCAGAGATTACCGGCTGGTAACGGTAAGAACCCTTACCCTCATCAACTCCATCTCGTTCGTACAGCAACATGGCAGCCCCCCATACACCCCAGACCATCCACTTCCATCCACCTCCATCCGAATTCGTGCTTCTTATTGGCTTTATGCCCGGACAGCAAGAAATAAGTGGCATAATCTGTCATCGCTTAGTCTCATCTAACGCTGAGGGCAAAGCATCGGGTAACTTTTCTCGCTAATTATTAATTTAGATTGCTTGTTTGTTTTGATGCCACTAGGACTACCGAGGCGGTGCCGAGCCGTAAAATCGGTTTGATGTGAACTGAGCAGATGTCGCCACAACATTAGCGTCGGTGATACGTTGACGATGCGAAACACCCTTAATGTCTGTATTGTTTTTCTGTGCCAATAATTTTCTGTTCCACCCAAGAATTGTACGTGATTGCTGCTGAAAGTGCGTCGACCGTGCTGTCAAAAAAAAAAAAAAAAAAGTCCGTGAAAACGCCATTATGGACACTCATCAAAAGAACCGCGTTTCTCACAAACGCCACCACACGCACCACACCCTGTACAAGCGTTCCCGCAGCGATTTTTGCGTTCTGTATTAACTCCAGTGAGCAAGTATCGACAAGGTAGGCTAGCCGACGCCAAAGAGACCACGAGCACATGACGCGACGCGTATGAACACGTCTTGAGGGCACTTTCGCTTTTCCTATTGGCTAACAAGCCCTGCGGCTTCCACAGTGCTGCAAGGTACGTCTGAGATGGAGGATATGTACTGTACTATCGGAGACACGATGCCGGTCCTGCAAGAACAGACGTAGGTTGCGTTTCAGTACCCGGAGGCCCACTTCTGTCGAAGTCAAACTGTTCATCCTAAACCACTGCTGATGCTTGCACGTAACCTTACGAACTGCCCTAGGAAACATTGATATGAATTCGAAGAAACAGTTCTTCAATGCGTGATTAGTGCAATCTTATAATTAGCCATTAAAGCAACTCCGCCCACAACGATCGTTCTTTAGTTGAAAGGCCTGCGTTTCACTAGCCCGATTCAATGGGTTCCCGAGATGTAATTGCTGTTTTAAATGCGAAGCATTTCTTAGCGAACTTCGGCGACTTTCAGCGTATCTATCTATCTGTCTAGCCGCCTACGACTTCGTGCTCTCCTGGCCGTATCGTTCATGGGATTTATACCAAACTTGGTATGGCATAACATGACTGCATGACGAACGTGAATGACTGGTCATATCATGAATATCATGAACAATTTGTCATGAAAAGCATGATTTACACGCCATAACCGTAGTGCTGCTGAGGCCGTTTTCTTAACTTGATATATTCAAAAATTGGTACAATAGGACATTTCGGCATGACCAACATAAATGGCAGGTGGTAATATGAAAATCATGACCTGCATGTCATGTACAACATAATTTACATGCCACGCTCATGGTGCGCTTGCGTCCAGCTCGCTAGCTTGATATACCCCAAAATAGGTATTGCGTGACATGACTGTATGACGAACATAAATTACAGGTCCTAACATGTAAATCATGACATGCATATTCAGGCGAAAGCCTTTAATATCTCATGCTGACGTCCGTCCGTCCATCTGTCCCTCCGGCCCTCCGGCCCTGTCCTGGCACGGCGCCAGGTGGCCGCCGGGACGCGCAAACGGACGCCGTTCGCGTCGGACTCTACAACACTCGCGCTTTGCTGTCGTAGCGTCGCTGTGCCCAGCGTGTCCAATGATGCAATGAGGGAGACGCGCGCATCTTGTTCCATTCTGACCGACCCCGTCTCAATGGGCCAGGCTTCGCGAAACACACTTTGGAATTTACAAAGTGTCAATTTAAGCGCTGGAACGCGAATGGCGTCTGCACGATGCGCAAAGCGCGGGACAACGAACGCATGTGAAACGGAGGCAGATTGGTCTCGCGTCTCTCTGCGATTCGCGGTAAGAAATTAAAAAAAAGAAAACACGCACACATTCCGTTTGTGTGTCATACCACTCAGAGTGTAAAAAAAAGACATGACATAGTCAGTCGAATGGCCACAAACTTTTGCCGAACACTCTTTGGAATGCACAAAGTGTCCGTCAATTTTATGTACAACATTATTTGCTCCTTGCTGGGTGCTTCGCATTACATCAATTCCCACAGTGCGTGGGATCTGCTGGTTTTTTTAATGTTGCTTACTGCTAGCTATATGACTCGAATTTTTTTTTTTTTGTACATACCTTAATGCCCTCTCTCTTTCGGCCCTTAGCTTAACCCATTCCGACCATTATAGACTAACATAACATGCTGTTAGCTCCCGTTGTGGGCGGCCTTCAAGTGACCCTGAGTCAAATGTCGTGCAGCACAGTTATCCGGGCACTTAACGCATCTATCTTCGCAACGTCACTATTGTAACACGTAAATAAGGGTTCAACGTACAAAAGTTACAGCTTCAGAATACCGTGAACAGATACTGAGAATAGCTGTGAAGCAATATATTTTCTAACTTCTTTGGACCGCTGCCAGGGTATGTAAGGCGCTCCTATGAGAGGGACGACTGCCAAAGATCACACTTTTCAGCGTTTATGCTAATTGTTTTAATGTCTCTTTGAAGCCTCCCAATGATTCTCGGATATAATCTCCTATGAATGCCGAGAATCATGGCGAGTGCCATGATGCTCGGCAGCTTAGTGCAAGCTGCGCCAATTTTTTTTTTTTTTTTTATCAGGCGTTTCGGACAACCTCAACGGCGGTTGACAGGGGTGTCTGGCACATAGCAAAGAGTGCCGCTCTGCACTAACGAAACTAAGAATAAAACTAAGGGATGCAAGCTTTATATAGAGCTTAGGAAGCTTAGGGCAGCAGTGTTTGTGCAGGTCCTGTATATTTCATCAGAGTAAACCGGGAGTGGAAGTTTGTGCGTGTCTAGCATCTTCATGTACATCCTGAATATCAAATCAAATCAAATCAAATCTTTATTTTCCAACAAGTCTTTTTCAACCAGTAGAGGGGTCCCTCAGGCGAAAAGCGGTTATAAAACCACTTGAGAGCGCCTCATAGCTATGTATCCCTCGTACATAGCTATGAGGCGAAAGAAGGGCTAGTTGCGTGAAGTTGAGAACTTACGGTAGTCTTCAGTGGCCAGCGTCGTGTAGGGGACGAACGGCAGCGCAAGCAGCACAATGAGCGCCGTGCCCATGTAGAACATGAAGTCGAAGGCGAAGTTTATCAGCCAGTACATGATGGGTCCCAGGCCGGAGATCATGTGCAACTGCTTGACCTGCCCGAAAGAGAATCGGGCAGTGGAAAGAGCTTGCGCTTTAAAGCAAGTCTGGAAACGCGATACCTTCCCGACACCTAAGTAAAAATTCAGCCACTATAATAACCTCAATTCCCTGTAAACATCCAGTAACTCGCACAGCTGAAACATTTTAGAACGTAGTTCATAAAACACGGAACGGCAATAACACAGCGTTGAGCGCACAGTATTACTGGTACTGCTGTAGGTAGTGGTTGAGGTTTCCTATGATGTTTACATTAATTGTTCGGATTTCGCGTCCCAAAACCTCGATATGATCGCAGCGTCGACAGCACAGTATTACTGGTACTGCTGTAGGTAGGGGTTGAGGATTCCCAGGATGTTTAACATTAATTGTTCGGATTTCACGTCCCAAAACCACGATACGATCATGGGGGGATGCCGTAGTGGAGGGCTCCGGAAATTTTGATGATCTGGTGTTCTTAGGTGCACCTTAAGTTAAGTACGCGAATCTCCAGCATTTCGCCTCCATAGAAATGTAGTCGCTGCTGCCAGGAGTCGATTCGGATGCCTTCAGGTCAGCAGTGGAGCCCCATAGCGACTAGACAACCGTGGCAGAATCTACGATGGAGCCCTCCACGGCGACGTCCGCTACCAAAGACGTCAAAGATATTTTTCTTTTTTTTTTTTTAGGACTGTTCAAGCCGTGTTTGGGGCTTCGGGCGACATTCGTAATAGCCGAGTCATGGCAGGCCCACCGACGACATGCAGCTCAACAGATACTTACCGATCCATCAAATTGAGGAAATTCCTTTCTTTCGAGCGTTTTTCTACTGTACTATCATTCAGGACCAATGGCTTCGTCGATAATTTACACATTTTTAGACTGAGCGCGTAATATGAGGCAAACTTTTCGGGATTGGTACCCACACTACCGGGAGCCAGCTAGGTTGCAGTACGTCTCTCCCCCTTAAAAAAAAATGGAGGCTGGCAGGCGGAAATGGGAATCGAGCCCAGTACTTCTTCCCTCATTGAAAATCAGACTTGGTGGGAATACCAGCAGAACCAAAAGGAAGCAGAAGGAACCGAGACAAGCAAAAGAGACAGAGACAGGAAGAATGCTGGACCAAGTACTGGTCCAAGTACTGGTACCAGCATTCTTCCTGTCTCTGTCTCTTTTTCTTGTCTCGGTTCCTTCTGCTTTCTTTTTGGTTCTGCTGGTATTCCCACCAAGACTATGTACCAACTTGCCCAACAAGCCACCCTAAAGAAAATCAGACGCTGGACACGTACCTGGAGTGCCCTTTCTGCGGTCGGAAAGATGACGAAGTTGCTGCACATGAGACTGGAGACGAGGGGAAAGAATATGGACCGCAGAACCTTGGGCAAGAGGGTGCGGTACGCGTTCTGGTTGCGGATGTCCTCCTCCAGGACGCCAGAACCGCTGCCCGCTGCGGCGTGGAGCTCCTCGTATCCGCGCGCCGTCACTTCGAAGGTGAAGTCGGCGTTGGCGTCTTTGGTGACGTTGCGCAGACGCGCCGTGTTGTACAGCGTCACCGCCAGGGGCGCCGTGTGCTGGATCTGGCCATTGTACCACAGCGCTTTCCTGAAATTCATATGTGTGAATGACAAAGGGTTGCCATGTGCGGAACGTTGTCGACTTCACAAATGTGCACATTTGTGAAGCGCTAAAAGAAAGCACGAAGAGGAGCCTGGCGGGAGAACGAAAATTTATAACCAGGTACGACCACCTAGAATCTCTGCAAGAGTACATTTATCTACGTCAATTAGTAGCAGGAGACTGTGCTCGTAAGCAAAAAGGTAAATGAGCAGTGAAACGGAGCAGTCGCTTCTATTGCAGGCATTGCCAAGTCGGGACCAGCTTAATGAATGTGGGATTTTACGTCCCAAACCACGATATGATTATGAGGGACGCCGTAGTGGAGGGGTCCGGAAATTTTGACCATCTGGGGTTCTTGAACGTGCACTGACATCGCACAGTACACGGGCCTCTACCATTTCGCCTCCATCGAAATGAGACCGCCGCCGCCGGGATCGAACCCGCGACCTCCGGGTCAGCAGCCGAGCACCCTAGCCACTGATCCACCAAGGCGGACTAAGCAGGGACCAGCTTACCGCTGTCCTCCAATCGCATAGCAAGGGGGGTTGGCGGGTTGGGGGGGTTCCAACCTTCCGAAATTTAGCATGTGTAGATGTACACGTCCAGATGTAAAAGCATGCACGAATATACGCAATGAGTCGCTGACCCCCCCCCCCCCCCCCCCCTTTTAACCACCAAAAAACATTTCTGGCGACGCTCCTGCTCTCCTCGATCAAAAAAGTGTACGATCGTCGCATTTTGCCAGCAATAACATGTGGGTCATGTAGGTCACAAAAAGTAACAAGGTGTTCTAGGCAAGAGCTGCACACTGAGCGATGGAACGAAAAATCAAAGGCGCGACACTGCGAGACACGAAGACAAGAGTAGATTAGGCAGCGGAGAAATGTATAGCCGACACCTTGGTTGACTGTTGACAAAATAAATTGGACCAGACCTTGTGCTGGTAGGAAACCTAATGTGATTATGGAGTTTCGCATACCAAGACCGCAATGCTATTATGAGGTGTGGCGCGTGGGGGGACTCCTCATTAACTGGCACTACACCAGGGATGACAAAAAACGTAATCGCCGGTGTGTCAGATGAACGGGCACACTAACTGATGGGAAACGCGGCCGAGAACGGCAAAGAATTGGGTGACGTAATGAAATCGGTTGCCTCTGCTGCCAGCGATAATCAAGTTATTGGGAAAAAAGTTACTTAAATATGGGGGCTGTGACGAGGGGAACGGGTCTGCACCTATTCTGTGGGCATGCTATTTTCAACAATCATGCGTCGCGTTATATTTTCCAGGCGTTTTTTTTTTTTCACCGGTTTATTAAAGATAAACAGTCAGTAGTTCGGAGCAAAACAAGTGTGCAGTCGTCAGCAAGTTAAACACGAACGCTCCGCAGCGTGTCTTGAAGCAGTTTGATTGACGCTAGTGCCGCGTACCTTAGGGTTATGTTGCCGAAGTGTTGTCCATGCATGCCAACATACTATCCTAGCATACCAAGTTATCTCGGCAGAAGTGCACAGCGCTTCGCGGCTGGCATCAGTCAAACTAGTCCAAGTCACGCGTCGGAGCGTTCTTGTTAAGCTTGCTGACGACTGCACGCTAACTGAAGCTTTTTAGATTTCTTCCCAACAGCAGCAGTGAATCTGCGAAACAAACACTCAGCCTATAGCGTCTTTCTTTTTGCATTTTCTTTCCAAAATACACAAAAGCCGGTTAACATAAGTAGTTCAATATTTACCGGTTTGGCTGCTGCGTGCTTCACCATCACAATCACGTGACAGTATTCACTGATGCAGGTCACATGTTTCTATAACAACAATGTTGACTTCATTCTAAATCCAATGGTGCTCTCACACACGTGTGTAGTAACATGGCTTAATTAGTTCTCTTTGATTTCTAGTTTTTTTTTTATTTGATACATGCGTTAGTTTCCCAGATTCTTTTTTTTTCCTACTACGGTCGCGTACAACTTCGACCAGCTGCGATGGCCTAATGGTTCTGGTGCTCGACTGCTGACCCGAATGTAGCGGGATCAAATCCCGACCGTAGAGGCCGCATTTCAACGGAGGCAAAATGCTGGAGGCTTGTGCACTTATGTGCTCGGCTGCTGACCCCAAGGTCGCGGGTTCGATCCCCGGCCGCGGCGGTCGCATTTCGATGGAGGCGAAATGGTAGAGGCCCGTGTACTGTGCGATGTCAGTGCACGTTAAAAAACACCAGATGGTCAAACTTTTCGGAGCCCTCCACTACGACGTCTCGATTTGGGACGTAAAACCCCCCATATTATTATTATTGTGCACTTATATTTAAGTGCACGTTGAAGAACCCCAGGTTGTCGAAAATTTAAGGAGCCCTGCCATAACGGTGTCCCCTATGATATCATGGTTTGGGCACGTACAGCCCTAACAATTATAAACATTATGGGGTACAACTTCGGATGTATGCGTTATTTTAACCTCACTTCACGCTTGAACCAATGGTCACCTAATATCCAGACTGATGTAATCAGCCAGAAGGCTGGGGGGGCCCCAAATCTGGAGAACGTTGCCGAGTCCATGAGCGGGCAAGTAAGTAGCGGAGCCGATTGGTCGCCGTGCTTCGGTCATTAGGTCGTCTCTTGTACGAGATTATAGTCATTTTGAGCCAAGGATTCGTGGCATGCGCTTACCCCGTCTTTTTGACGAGCTGCACTCCGAAGTGGATGTTGAAGACGTATTTCCGCAGCGTATCCTTCGCAATGCCGAGGAGAAACACCGTGAGGTCTGTGGACGGGTCCTCCTCCATCATGGTAAAACCGTTTGCGTCGCTGGTCAACGGCCGCAGCCACTTGCCAGTGAAAGACTCCTCAGTGTCCACTACGTAGAAACCCTGCGCAAGGAGAGCCCATTCCCAACTTTAATAACCATAACTAGAGTTGTCTATGGCTAGCATCGCCCCCCCCCCCCCCCCCCCCAAAAAAAAAAAATTAAGGCAGCTTCGCACCAGTGGTGCCAAGCTTAATGGAAGTGCGGAGCTGGGCAGCCTTCTTCGTTTCTCTCCGATTTTCTCATTCTTTCCTTCTTTTTTTTCTCTTTTCCAGCTTTTCGGTCTTTTTTTCTCGTTCTTTATTTCTCTTTATTTCTATTTTTCTTCCCATTTTTCCCTTTCTTTCTCTCTCTATTTCTCCGAATTTTTCCCTTTCTTTCTCTCTCTATTTCTCGCTTGCTTTCCCTTTCTTTCAATTTCCATTCACGTTTGGCCTGCGTTACGCGCTCGAAGAACAAGAGGAAGAAGACTTCTCCTTGACGCGAGCGCGCGCTCAATATGCTACAGATGGCTATACTATACGTGGTTTTGCCTGCGTTGCGCCCAGCGATGACAGCATACGGCAGTGTGACAGTATACGACAGTCCGGGCCCCTAAAGTGCTCCGCACTTGACGTTTCGCGTCCGTCGGCACAAAACGCGCCCACATGTGACGATGCGTCGGTCGACACCGGTGAATCACGAGGGAATACGCGATGCCTTTCTCCATGGCAACTAGCAGCGACCTATTAAATGCGAATGCATTTCATAGTCGGGCTATGTCAGGCATCCGGCGTTGGCGTTGTGCGGCGTTGTCCACGGAGGAGGAGGAGGAGGAGGATAGGTTGAGGAGGTGTGCGCGCCGACAGGTGTTAGATGTGAAGCATCTTATGGCGAAGCTTAATCCGGTGGTGGTGGTGTGCGACGTGACCACCCTTACTGCGCATGCGCAAACCCTTTCAAAAAAAATAAAAAACCTCCTCCCTCCCTCTCTCTCATCTAGGCATCCCTCCCCGCGGCAACCACACCCTCACTGCGCATGCGCCTCCCCTCCTCTCTCCCCTGCTACGCACCCCCCACTCTCCTCTAGTACAGTGTACTAGAATGGGGCAGTGGGCTCACTGCCGTATGCCGCCGCCGCGCCGGCGCGGCCCTCTCCGCGTCGACAGCTTGGGCACCCGCCAGGGGCGCTGCCGCCAGTATCTCCTGAAAGCTTCTCTCGCGGGGTGCGAGGTGCGAAGCGCGTCCGCGCGTCTCCTTGGTCGGGTTTCGCTGAAGTTCGGGGAATATTAACAAACGCGGGGTTGGAGGCGCGGAGGGGGGCCTCCAGAATGACACAAGAAAGATAAAAAAAAATAGAAGGGGTCAGGGGGGTCTTGCATTTCATTCTTTCTTTTTTTTAAGTTGACCCAAGTAGTTGAAGCTACAGTTTCCATTCGTGTGTGCCCTGCATCAGGGCCGTACCCAGGAATTTTTTTCGGGGGGGGTGTTTATGTGCAGAGCGGCTAACTTTGGCAACTCGTGGACGATGTGAGGGCGCGTGAATACTTAGTATCACCCGAAAAGTTAAAGCATGAAAAAAAAAATTCGGGGGGGTGTCAGAACCCCCTCAACTCCCCCCTAGTTACGGCCCTGCCCTGCAGCGCATGTTCACACCATTTATTCGTTTGAAGGAATTTGTCGGTACCAAAAGTGTCGTTTTGCTGCACTTTATGATTGTTTTTCTGAAGGATCAGCATTGTGTCTATCCGCAAATTCCAACTGTCTCAAAGACGGCCCGCCGCTGCATCTGGACGGGAAGGACACGCTTTTTACAGCCTCCGGCGGTTGCGCACAGAGCATGCAGCGTACCTGCAGAGAAATTTCTGGGGCAGCGTATGACGACAAAAAACAGCTGCAGAGTCAAGTACGAGAACAACAACAAAAAAAAGCAAGAAAGCACGAAGGCGGTGACATGTACTGTACAGTGAACTTTGTATACACTGAACAACTGCAGAGCCATACTCGTGCTTCGGTGAAACGCGCGCGGGGGGGGGGGGACTTGAAAAAAAAAAAAACGCTGGGGGCTGCTTGTTTCGCTATCGAACTATATCGAACCAAGTCCTCAGCACAGGACTACAGATGGATGACATGGGCTGCATAGAAATGTAAAGGAGAAGTAGAAGGGAGACTGAAGTAGCTGTCATTAGTAAGCGGAGGAGGCCCATAGGGATTGGGCTCCTTTTGGGATATTCTAGTGCCTGTTAGATCGTCTAAGTTTTCGTCGGCTGTCGACTGCAAACATCGCCGGCGTACGTTCCTATCATTACCCTAGCCCTGTGTTTCTATGCTTATGATCAATGTGCACTTCTAGTGTACATTGCGTAGATTCTTTTCTGTTACGTGCATTGATAATTTTTTTTTCTTTTTTTTTGCGGAGTTGCACAGTGACGATGTTTCTGTCTTTGGCCTTTAGATGCCTACCGATGCGCTTTTGAATGAAATTGAATATTCCTTGCTGTCCTTTTTTATGTTTGTGGTCGATTAGCAGATGTTCATACGTTTGTTGCATCTGTTTATTGTTTGACCACGACCCATTTCTGCATTGTTAATCTATATTGTTATATAGCAACCATTTGCGCTACATAGACAGGGTTTTGTGCAAATAAAATCAATTTGTCTGCGCGTGACGCTGTCGCGTGTTTATTCATGCTGCCGAAGAAATGGTCCAATTCTTCGGTGTAGTCAAAATATGTGTACGCACGTGATGTATATTACTTGTTATGTACTCATAATAACTATGCATAGATATTTTTTTTCATTGGATCTGCAACTATAGTACCATATTCGCCTACGAGTCCAACCAGTTTTGGTAACCTTGTGTGATCTACGTCTGCAAATAAAAGGTTTGTAAAGATTACGATGCGGATAAATTTATCGCAAAGCCAGGTGATTCCACCCATGAATGATTCACGAAAAAAAAAAAGCATTAAGTAGGTTAGTAACAATTACACCAGCTCATATGCGAGAAAAAAAAAGAATTAAAATTTGAGGCGTTGTTTATATTCGGCACAGTGGTGCTCGAAAAGCTGGAGTGAAGTCGCTATGATCGCTACAGTGGCGAAAGAGCATTGAAGATCGTATCGATCCGCAGGTCAAACAAACTTGAACGCCTTCAACTACACGCCCTGTTACTGCAGCGGCTGTGTGGAGGCGCATTCATCTATGCTATAGCCACTTAAAACATCACCCACCCTCCGTAAATCCATCACAACGGCAGTAATTTATTCCAACACACACAGAAAAGTTGCATCCGCACAGTAACTTCGACTTTTCTTACGCGCAAAACAGCAGCGCGCAATGCCCGCGCCTTCAACCCGCCGGAAAGTTTCAGGTGACACTGCGAGCCACGCCGCCTGTCGGCGGCGACATGAAGTGCGTCACGCTCCGCCGCTCAGTGAGCGCACTACCCCATTCTAGTACACTGTACCTCTAGGCATCCCTGCCCGCGCCGTCCACACTCCCACTGCGCATGCGCGGCCCCCCCTCTCTCTCTCCTCTCCTGCGCTCCCCCCCCCCTCTCCCTCTCTCCCTCTCTAGCCTCGCGACGCCGACACAGGCAGCGTCTGCTAGAGAGTTTCTTGGTTGAAAAAACCGACTGCTCGCGCTGCACAAACGTTCACTGGCCACCCCGTATATATGGCAATGGATCTTGACCTCCAAGGTGGTGCCGGTGGGAGATTTCTCCTGTGTGTTGTTGAACAATAAAAATTCGCAGCGTGCACGTTAACTAAAAGCGGACTGCGGGTCTCTGTGTTCAGTCCGAGTCTTCTGTCTCTCATTGCCCATTAGCAGCGATTGGCATGTTCCAGTAGGAAACACCGCTCCATCGCTGCGTGCTTTACGCATCCCCAGTTTTAAATGCGAATGCATTTCTTAGTCGGGCTATGTCAGGCATCCGGCGTTGGCGTTGTCCGCGGTGTTCTCGGCAGGTGTTATAGTGAGTGGAGAGGAGGAGCGCGCTCTGGTGCGTGAGGGCGCTCGCATCGCGGGAGCTCGGCGGAGCTATATATGAAAAAAAAATTTTTTTTATATAAAAAAAAGAAAAAAAGAAAAAAAAAGGACAAAAGAAATTTAAGAAAAAATAAAAAAATAAAAAAAAGAAGAAAAAAAAACAGAAAAAAAAGCAGAAAAAAAGAGGCGCTGCGTTGTGCTCCCGACCAGGCTGCAGAAATTAGGCGCCTTTTCCTTCTTCGAACCACAACCACCATATATAAATGGAGTGAAGCGCGCGCGAAATGCATTCGCATTTCCTCACGATTCCCTTCGGGGAGGTGGGGGCATTTTTTGTTATGAAAGGGGTTTTCGTGTCGTGGTAAGCCGGGAGGTAGGCGAGCTGATGTAGCCGACGAGCTGACTTTTTCTTCCAAAAGCCGAGCAGGAGACCAGCGTTTTAGAAAACAGTAACGTTTATCGCAGGTAATAGCAGGTTATCGCAGTACAGAGTCGCCACCTTTCATTCCCCATTCCCTATCCCTGTGCCGACCTGTTGAGGTGACCTCCATTGAGAGAGACAGTTACGGGTCGGCACTTCTCTTCAGTTTTCCTTAATAACCACTTCCTACATTCCCCTGCGGCGCAGCTACTTGCGCGCCGGCGGCTTTGTTTCTACCATTATGCTGTGGTATCTTCCATCTGTCAGCGGCGCAAGTATGCAAGTTCATTGTGCGGACATGTTACAGTATAGCTTCATTTCGAATAGACTGCACTATGACGTACGTTACAACATATACGTCACAGATGGTGTAATGGGCGTGTTGGTGGATCTTAAGTAAAGTTGTCTGAATGCAGGAAATTACACGAGGGCAAAAAAAAAAGGAAAAAGAAAAACACTCGACACAGGCGCTTCTAGCCATAGTTCTTCAATCATGCGTATTGGTTACCGTCCGTAGGCTCCACGTATCAAAATATATACGCGGCATTGCTCGATATCGTGAAGAGTGAATGGATCAATGCCACGAGCATCCTCTCTAAGTGTGAGGCACCGAGCCCCGTTTCAGTACTGCCTAATACCTCGCCCGCGAGAACCAAACATTTTCTTCAGGAAAACGTACGCCTTGAAAAAAGAATTGTGTTGAGCAGGCGCTTCATATACATTGCTTATATGATCGCTACCGAGTGATTTTAATGGGCACTAGGATTGTTTGATTTTAACCGCCAGATCTGGTAAAGTAATCTTTAAAAACTGCAAAGGGTTTTCCTTTTCTGGTGCTCGAGGAACCGGTATGGGTTTTCCTTCAGACATTCGGCGTATATACAGTCGTCAGCAAGCTTAACACGAACGCTCCGCAGCGTGTCCTGAAACAGTCTGATCGACGCTAGCGCCGCGTAGCTTTGGGTTCTGTTGCCGAGATGTTACCCATGCATGCCAACATACTATCCAAGCATACCGAGGAATTATCTCGACAACAGCGCTCAGCGCTTTGCGGCTGGTATGAGTCAAATTAGTCCAGGCCACGCGTCGGAGCATTCGTGTTAAAGGCACACTAAAGAGCAAAACGATTTTTCGCGTATTAGTAAAGTACAATTTCGCAATCCCGGAAACACAACTCTTACCGCGACGCGACGCGACGCTTGGTAAGCGAGAAAACGCGCGAAAAGAAAATGCGGGTGGAGACGCCACCTTGAGATTTCCGCACCAAACACTGTGACGTCATAGATTTTGAAGGCGTCTACTGGGTCCAACGTAACTTCTAATAGATAAAAATGAAGTGCATTGTTATCTGTGGGTGCCATAGACTTAGTATGCGATGTTTCAGAAAATTTCATCGAGCCAATGTCGCGAAAATATGAAAAATACATTTTGAAATTTTCGACGTCACGCGCGGAGATTTCGGCGCGAAATTTAAAAATGAACTTCAAACTTGATTTTCTCCGCCAAAAATGGGCTTATGATAGTGAAACATGCGTCATTAGAGTTTTCTGAGTGCGGTTTATAGATCTAAACCAATTCATTGTTTAGTGTCCCTTTAAGCTTGCTGACGACTGTACAGTCGGGAGAAAAAATCATGCCATACCCACGAAGTGAATGATTATGAGTGGGCGAAGCTCGATCGTTTTCATCCATGGCAGAAAGAGAATGTGTGGTCTGGAACACGCTTATACTTCATGGTCATCAGCGTCATCGTCATCACGTGTAGTGGGTACATTCCACTATACTGCGTCATCGTCATCTTTATCACGTGTAGTGGGTACATTCCACTATACTGCGTCATCGTCATCTTTATCACGTGTAGTGGGTACATTCCACTATACTGCGTCATCGTCATCTTTATCACGTGGAGTGGGTACATTCCACTACACGTGGCTAGCTACCTACCTACCTGCTACTACTACTACTACAGAGGAGGGACAGACCCACACCCTAAGGAGCTTCGCCCCTAAAAAAAACGAGCCATGTTAACCTGCGCACTTGCGGTTTACCTTAGTGTCCCCGACCACTTCGGCGAAGGTGTAGCGCACACTGTCGCCGTCGTGCTCGATGCCCAAGCCGCTGGCCCGTAGCCCCGCGTCCTCGAGGAAGAAGAGCAGCATGAGCAGCAGGGGCGGCAGCATCCAGCTGAACAGGGGCATCTTCTTCTCGCGCCACATGTACGTGGCCCGCTTGCTGAGCACGGCCCAGACGCAGGCAAACAACGAAGGTTCCGTCGCTGTCGTGCTGGCCATGATCCGGACTGCGGACACTGAGGGAGACGAATCGGTGGGCGTTATCTTCGGGGCGAAAGCCTTTGACGACTCATCAAACGCGAAACGCGTAGTCGGGCTGAGGAGGATGATGATGATGATGATGATGATCAAACGCGAAAAGTGATCCTCTCGCGACAACACTAGTGACGCAAAAAGTCGTCATACAAACTCTTCTCCCGAGGTGGACTTATGAGGAGTTTCCTGTTTTTGATGACCAAAAGGTTGGTTTTCCAGAATTCTCATGGAGCCGAATGGGATATCAATTGCGGACGACGGGTAGGGAGCGCCCGCCAATTTAATAGTCAATGGGCGCGAGGAAATTATCAGTGACATTTAAGTGGCCAGAAAGAGCGTTACCATGTCCTCTATGCGGCCACATAAATGCATTTTACAAAGTTATGACTCCATCGAACGCTCAAATTTCTCCTGACTGGCGCAGTTTGACCGGCAGCTACGACTGTTTGCCCGCCCACATGATTGAGAATCCGTATACGGATGCTAATGTATAATAGCCTCGGGAGAGTTAGCCAGTGCCACTCCGGAGCATTGTGGCGACAGTCTAAATGAGAATTTTCGACCGTAAGCGTCACGTAATACATGAACATGAGACTCATCACTTCACGCTTATTAGTTTCACGCGACTCGAATACCATCGAGTTTCCTATAAATACACTAGAGGGAACTCTGGCGCCAGTGTCTATGGGAGCTGCAACACACGGCGCTTCATCCAGCATGGGAATCATGGGTAGCACACAAATTTGCCTAGTCTTGCCTAGTCTTCGTTCTTTTGGCTCCGTGTGGCCTCAATCCGCTTTGCCACAATGCGAAGTTCAGCAAAGGGTTAGCAGTTAAGCCTCACCACGTTGACCTTTTTAGGCTCACGAATTCAAATCGGCTTACGAAGTTCACAACGGTCCATTATTTTATCCGAAACAGAACGAAAACGCAACAATAAACAAAGCCACAAGTGCGTTCGAAGCCGGAAGCGCGAAGACAAGGCCAATTTGTGTACTACCCATCATTCCCATGGTGGCGGAACGATCGCAGCGCCAGAGTCCCCTCTAGTTAATTTTAGGAAACTATGTCGAATACGATGCACATCATATGATCATGAGAGAGAGAGAGAGAGAGAAAGAGAGCGAGAGGTCTTACTCTTGGCATCTATGAACGATGGCTCCTCGCTAAATGGAGACGCCACGTTTGGGGCCTTGCGTTGATGGAAGTGCGGCTCTTCGCCCACGCGCAACAACACGTCCTCCAGTGACGTCACAGTCAGGCCCACGGAGGCGATGCCGAGCTCGTGACTCCGGCGCTCGAGCACCTGGTAAGCAAAATGTGGCACGGATTATCTCAGCTTAAAGAGCAGATATTTTCGGCGCATTACGTTGCACGTTACATTTACTACGGGGGTCATGAACCACCTTTCCAAGTCTTCATCGAATGAATTAGGTATGGGAGTTTATTGTCTCAAGATTCCCGCAAAATATTCTCGAATTCGTGAAGAGCGACCGGAGTTACGGGGATTGGTCGCGCGCTCTCAGCGCTTTTTCTCTTGACTCGTCACGATGAGTCATAGGTCGGCACTTTAAGGGAGTACTCACTCAAACTCACTGACCACAATTTTTTCAGCCTTCGCACTCACTCACGTTCACACTCACGTCCACTCACACTCATGAGTACTCACTCATACTCAACTCACCACGTTCAAATGAGTGTGAGTGAGCGTGAGTTGAGTGCACTCATGAGTGAGTGTGCCGAGCTCCATAGGTCGGCACTTTAAGGGAGTACTCACTCAAACTCACTCACCACAATTTTTTCAGCCTTCGCACTCACGTTCACACTCACGTCCACTCACACTCATGAGTTCTCACTCACGTTCACACTCACGTCCACTCACACGCATGAGTACTCACTCATACTCAACTCACCACGTTCAAATGAGTGTGAGTGAGTGTGGAGTTGAGTGCACTCATGAGTGAGTGTGCCGAGCTATGCGATGAGTGCGTTGGAAGTTACACAGGGATGGGTGCAGGCCCGTAGCCACAAATTTTTTTTTCGCGGGGGCCCACCCGTTGAAAACCTTGAAAACCACCTATTTTCATTATGTATTCTGGGTAAAACACCCCCCTCCATCCGAATTTCGGGGGGGGGGGGGGGGGACTACCTCCCTCCCCCCCCTGGCTACGGGCCTGGATGGGTGGCACGAGGGAGAGGGGTTGCCTCGGCGCGCGTCGTAGCCTCGTGCGGGCGCGATGAAACACCGTTTTTAAGTTATATCGCGTATTGACAAAAACACTATTCAAAACTCACATGGTCCCTTAAAGGGGCCATGACATGGTCACCCAACAATTTGCGGTTTTTGGCGAAAAACGAAGGTAGAGGGTCAAATATTCTTGTACACGCGTGAAAACTGGACTGTAAAAGATTATTTCAGTCCAAAATAAGCTGGGGAAGTCGTCGGCTGTAAACTCCGCCCACCGCCGGCGACCGCCATTTTGCCATGGCGTGCGTGACGTCACTAACTGCGAGGAGCAGCGACGTCGTCTGCTACGTTCCACACGCGGTCGGTGTGTTCACTGCGGGTGTTCGGTTGCTGTTTCAACCGCTGCAAGTCATTTAGTTCCAGAGGCAAGTTGAGAAAAGCAGAAATAGCTCGTTTGCACGCGCAGCTGAACATGGAACTCGGAATGCAGACCGTGCAGACGCTCGTACAGCAAGCTACTCGTTACGTCACGGCTAGCGAGCGTGCCAGTGTTGCCCGACTCTCAGGCCGCTCGCTCGTTTATAAAAATATTCAAGTATAAATTAACGGCACGACCAAATGCGCTAAAATTTCGCCAGATTGTCTGTGAACGTACAAGGATCAACCTACATAACACAGATTATGGTCGAAAATTGGGTGTCATGGCCCCTTTAAGCATTCACTTAAGACGACTCGAAGTAGGAAGCCATCGTCTTTTTCTTTTCACTCGATGTACTGATCTTGCCCCACCATCCTTCAAAAGCTTCCTGCACCTAACGTGATTTTGCACTTGCCTCCAAGATCGGAGGCATCTCACCTGGTTTTGCATTGCCTCCGTGATCGGACTACCTTTGACCAAGCTATTGTGCCATGTGATGACGACATCATGTGGTCTGACGTCACATGACGCGTTGATGACGTGACAAACTATGGCGATGTGACGTCATCGTAACGTCATATGGTGACGTCATCCAGTGATGATGATTATTTTGCGGCATTCGTCCCCGACGCCGCGGGACGCCGAGTGTGACATATCGTGTTTGTTGAGGCATCTAAGGCTTTCGCCTTAATAACATGGTATCTGCTGTTCGACGTCAAAGAGCAGATGCTGGCAGCTCTGACGAGGCAGCTCTTTGCATGAAAAGAGGGCGCCTAAGAAAACGTCAACTTCGAGCTCCGCCTGTGAACTTTCCTTAATACCCGCGTCTGCGATATTTGGCTGAGATTTTCTCAGCAATGTCAGCTATCCGCAGGATGTGTTTTCTCACGAAGCCCGAGGGGTGGTTCATCGCCCCTTTCAATAATTCAGAACCTAGTTTGGGGAGAAATGTGCAATTCATGCTGAATAAGTGTGCAGAGCTCTATACCTTATTTATTTATTTATTTATTTATTTATTTATTTATTTATTTATTTATTTATTCATTCATTATTTTATTAGAGTCTACGCCAATCTGACATAGACCGTTGTTTATTCTAGAACGAGCAAGCAGAGACCAGGAAGAGTATTTGGTATGCTGTTAAATGATGTCATGAAAATTCAGTATGCAGCACGAACTACTCACCGCACAATGTTTAATCAGCCTAGATCTCGTTTTAACAGCGACGGTGTTAAAGCTCACGGAAAAGCGTTCCTGCTCCGCAAAATGTTATCGTCCTCATGGACGGGTATACAGCACAGAATTAAGGAAAATCTGACTATCACCTCTCCGACGTGGCCTGTGACGAGTGAGAGAACGAGTAAAGAAAGAAAGAAAGAAAGAAAGAAAGAAAGAAAGAAAGAAAGAAAGAAAGAAAGAAGGGAAAGAAGTAAAGAAAGAAAGAAAGAAAGAAAGAAAGAAAGAAAGAAAGAAAGAAAGAAAGAAAGAAAGAAAGAAAGAAAGAAAGAAAGAAAGAAAGAAAGAAAGAAAGAAAGAAATTAATTTTGCACGACGCGGGATTCAAACCCGCGGACCCTCGATCCGAAGGCGAGCGTCTTATGATGATGATGTATGGCGTTTAGTGGCGGGCCATGGTTTGGCCAAAGAGCGCCAAGACTGTGGATATGTGTATTGCATGAGTTTATGGTTCATGCAGTGGCTGTACAAAGGCCTTAAAATCGAATCTGTAAGTGATTAAAGATATCTAAAATTTAAAATTATGGTGGTGGCTCTAGTGGGGGGGGGGGGGGGATGCTATGAGCGTGAGATGTCGAAGGTTAAAGGCGAGCGTCTTAACCAATCGGCTATCCAGGCGCGCTGTAGATTAACATAGCATGGCCTAGTACAACACAGTGTAGTAAGCGGGTGGGAAAGGGAAGTGCGCGTACCGAGGAGAGATGTGATGTTGAGGAGGGAGAGGAGGAAGGGAGAGATAGTAAAGCTTAGCACAGAAAGAATGAGAAAAAGAGAAATGGAAAGAAATGCAGAAAGAGAGAACGAGAGAAGATCAACGAAGACAGAATGCAATAGAGACACAGAGAAAAGATAGAGAAAGCAAGCACCGCGTCGTTTAGCGACCAGATACCACACCACGTGGCGAAGCCACGCACGCGCGCTTACTAAGCCACGTAAATCGACAGAGACATTGCGCGCAACCTCCGCTCTACAGTACATAGCCTGGTTGCACCCGATCGTGCCGAGACACTCATGGGGCGTCCTAAGAAGCCGCGCATCTCGCAGCTAGACGTGTGGGTCGACGGCGACTGGCCTGTACCTCGCTGTGTCGAGCTTTGCGCCACTTAGTGTAAACTTCCCGCATTTTTATGCAATAAAGGTAGTGTACAATCATCATGTCACACAGAAGGAAATAAATATTTGTTCAACGTATTTCATGAAGGTCCCACTTTTGATACCTAACTAGGATATTTACGGGATTTTTTTTGCGTAATATTAACATAGTAGTTAGTAAATATAAAGAACCGAGTGACAACCATGAGTTCCTTCATTGCGCTTATCAGGAGACGGAAACGCGCACAGAATGTTACTTGAACATGATGGCGGGCTTCAAGCTGTTCGCAAAGCTCTGAGTAACGAATGG